>CAUEEP010000211.1:600000-1147252 GCA_958450365.1 Mesorhabditis belari
ATGAGATCTTGTGGGGGATTTGAGGGTTGAGCTTCTGGGGAAGCTTGGGAACCGTAAAATGGCCACCAACTCGGCACTCGGCTCGCCCGGGTGCACTACTATTAGAGAAAATCCGGGATTGGCCAGATGGCCGTCCGGTTCATAGCGCATAAGACCTTCCCCCAAGATGACAACAAGCTTTATTAGATCATTAGAGGCGTCAAGTCTTTGCCTAGCTGACGATGAGATCTAGTGGGGGATTTGAGGGTTGAGCTTCTGCAAAAGCTTGGAAACCGTCAAATAGTCATCAATTCGGCTGGATGCACTACTATTATAGAAAATGCGGTATTGTCCAGATAGCCGTCCGGTTAGGAATCTTGTCTCTTACGCGAAAGGTCGAGGTTTCAAAAACGCTGGCAAGATAAAAATGTTTCTTTTTTGCAACGAAGTGCGTTTTTATTGTCCTTCTTTATAAAAACTTGATAGTGAAGGGTTTGTTTTTCAGAATCTCTTCCATAGTTCACTAACGAGGACTGTATTATGTACACTTGAATGTTTTCTTCTTTCACAACATTATAATAGGGGTAACGACGGCCATAATTCCATAAAATTGTATGTTTAAACCTTTATTTCTTATTATGTTTACTTTTTGCTCGGCTCGTCAACCTAATAGTGAACGGTTTTTTTCAGAATCCCTTCCATAGTTCACTAACGAGGTTCGACTGTAAATCTAATAGTAGTGCTATCAGGGATTGATCAGGGATTGATCAGGGATTGATCAGGGATTGATCAGGGATTGATCAGGTATTGGTAAAGTATTGATAAGGTATTGATAAGGGATTGAACAGGTATTGATCAGGTATTGATAAAGTATTGATTATCTGGGGTTATTTAGCAGTCCGGTTAGGAATCTTTTCTCTTACGCGAACCTAATAGTAGTACTGAGTCAGTCATTTCTCTTGTGAAGTTAGCTTTTACATTTTTTTTCCTTTAAAATTTTGAAATACCGGATTTTCTCTCATAGTAGTGCACCCTGAGCGTCGCCTAAATTCCTCGTAGTGCTACTATTAGGTTTACATAAAAAATTGGTTTTAAAGATAAAAAAAAGCTCGAAAAGAATTGGGAATTTTGAAAGAAATATTCAAAAAGAAGAATTTCATGACTTTTATTTGAGAATTGATTAAAAACTTTTGACAATATGGTTTAGGAATATTGTTTGATACAAAAGTTTTGATTGGTAAACGTTACGGAATTGAGTCTGAAGCTGGGAGATGATCAGATTGCCCCACTTTAGTGAAAGAGTGATCAGAGGCTAGCCCACTCAGAAAGCAGATAATCCTTGCGAATCATTGCATAGTTAATGCTTCGAAATTTGCAACTTGTTTAGGTGTTGTATAGTGAAAGAGTGAAAGAGCCATTCACGATTTGATCTGAATCAGAAAAAGTGAATTAGAATCAGAAAAACTGAATTAGAATCTGAATTAGAATCTGAATTAGGATGTTCAAATGAATTTGGGGAATTGGAATAGATGAAATAGATGAAATAGATGAAAGAAAAGATGAAAACTAAATGATTTCCGTTAGATTAAATGCCTTAGATCATGAAAAGATGAACAAAATCGATCTCGAAAAAGCGATTCAAGTAAAATAACGAAAAATATCGTAAAAGAGAGTAACTCTCCTCTCAAATCCCAACTTGGTCACCGGTTTTTTTGACCTTGAGCCATCTTTTTCTTTCAAAAGAAAAAGGATCTTTTTCTGTCAAAAAAACGATCTTTTTTCTGTCAAAAAACAATGGGAACTCAGGGTTATTTGGGATTTAGATGATCGAGAATTTAACCAGAGATTCGATTGGGAACCTAGAGTGATCAGGGATTGAACAGGGATTGAGCAGGGATTGATCAGGGATTGATCAGGCATTGAACAGGGATTGAACAGGGATTGGTCAGGTATTGAACAGGTATCTGGGGTTATTCAGCCGTCCGGTTAGGAATCTTGTCTCTTACGTGAAAGGTCGAGGTTTCAAAAACGCTGGCAAGATAAAAATGTTTCTTTTTTTGCCCACGAAGTGCGTTTTTTTTCTTTCACAACATTTGAGTGATAGGCGTAATAGGGGTAACGACGGTCGTAATGCTATAACGTAATGCTATAAGTAATGCCATAACGTAATGCCATAACCATGCCATAACGTAATGCTATAACCATGCCATAACCATGCCATAACCATGCCATAACCATGCCATAACCATGCCATAACCATGCCATAACCATGCCATAACCATGCCATAACCATGCCATAACCATGCCATAACCATGCCATAACCATGCCATAACGTAATGCCATAACCATGCCATAACGTAATCCCATAACGTAATGCCATCACGTAATGCTATAACGTAATGCCATAACGACGGTCGTAATGCCATAAAATTGTATGTTTAGACCTTTGGACCGAGTGAACCAGTCCGAGACACTCGGTTCCTCATTCTGATTATCTGGGGTTATTTAGCTGTTAGTTATTGGAAAAATTTAGTTATTAGAAATCTAATCTTTCGATTTTAACATTACTTTGTTCCAGATAAGAGTAAAGGATTTGAAAAATAGAAAACCTGATCAAATACCTCATCAAATAGCTAGAATTTACTGTAGTTGTTGGGAAATTTTAAAATAAGCTACAAAAGTAGTGTTATAATGCCATAACGACGGTCGTAATGCCAAATTGTATGCTTAAACCTTTGAACCAAGTGAAACCAGTCCGAGACACTCGGTTCCTCATTTGCGTTGATTATCTGGGGTTATTTAGCTGTTAGTAAGTAGTATAAAGTGTTATACTACTTACTTTTTCCAGATAAGAGTAAAGGATTTGAAAAAATTGAAAAATAGAAAACCTGATCATTTCAGAATCAATCGAAAAGTTAAAAGATTGTAAATGATTTAAAAATTTGGCCATTAAGCGTTTTTTTAAATGAATGAGTCAAAAAAAGTGATTCTTATCTGGGAAACTCTTTTTTGAGAGTTGGGAAATTTTTTGGTGACTTTGACTAAGCAAAACAAGCCTTTTTCACTCCTTTTTCTTTTTCCTTGATAAAATATGCAAAGAGTTTCTTTTTTTTCTGCTTTTCATCGTTACCTAAACATTGGAAATTGAAAGGTTTCAAGGAAATGATTTGAAAGAAATAGATTATTGCTTTGAGGGTTTGAAAGATTTGAGGAATTTGAAAGAATTTGATTTGAAGAAAATTTGACCATTTATTTTGAGCCTGAGCCTAAGCCAAAGCCTGAGCCTAAGCCTAAGCCTGAGCCTGAGCCTAAGCCTAAGCCTGAGCCTAAGCCTGAGCCTGAGCCTGAGCCTAAGCCTAAGCCTGAGCCTGAGCCTAAGCCTGAGCCTGAACCTGAGCCTAAGCCTAAGCCTGAGCCTGAGCCTAAGCCTAAGCCTGAGCCTGTTTAGCTCAGGATTACAGATCAACAACGGTTACGGGGTCGAGTATTTGAAAATTTGAAAGATTTGAAGGTTTTGAAAGATCTTGAAGAATTCAGTGCACCAGAAAGGATTCCTTTTTGAGAGGAGGCTAAAGTTTAAAAAATGTTATTCATTTTTGAGGTACTTGACATTTCAGGTCAAGAAAGGAATGGAAAGCAATTAAGAGAGTTGGAAGAAGTGGAAAGGAAAAGGAGGAGGAGAGGAAGAGAAGAGAAGAGGAAGAGAAGAGGAAGAGAAGGGGAAGAGAAGAGAAGAGGAAGAGAAGAGGAAGAGAAGGGGAAGAAGTTTATGGATTAAGGAAAGAACTTTTAGATAAGAAATGGACAAGAACAAGGACAAGAAAGGATCAGGAAAAGGATAAGGATAAGGAAAAGACAAAAAAGGACAAGAAATGGATAAGGAAAGAAGATTTTAACCATTTTAATAAGAATTTATAAGAACAGCTCATTTAGTCAGTTTAGTTTTCTTCAAAAAGTCGTTTAGCCCAGGTGCGAAATGAATCAGAAAAAAGAGTGGTGAAAGAGTCGATTTTTCCAATAAAAGTCAGTGCTAGTTGCAGAAAAAGAATGAATTGGTCGATCCGATAAAAACAGGCGCGTCGGGGAAAGGGATCACTATGAGAGTTTAGGGCCTTTGACCCCCTCTTCACCTCTTTCCTTTTATCTAACTTTCCTCCATTCCCTCTTCCTTTTCACTCCTTTCCCCTCGTCCATTTGTGGTTTTCTTTATGGCCAGCTCTGTATCGATGCTCTTTCCCAGACAAAAAAACCCCTCTTTTCCCTCTTTTCCTCACAAAAATCATATTCAAAAAGACCCATTTGACTTTATTTTTTGTAATTGAAATTGTAATTTGTATTTTTTGTAATAACTTTTAAATTCTATCTGATCTTTTGGCTAAATGCTTTTTATCTAAAGAATTTATACAGAGATTGCAAAGAAACTTTGTCTACTGAAATCAACTGCTGCCGAAAGCTACTCAAATCATATCAAAGAAACTTTGTCTACTGAAATCAACTGCTGCCGAAGGCTATTGAAATCATTTCAAGGAAACTTTGTCTACTGAAATCAACTGCTGCTGAAGGCTACTGAAGCATATCAAGTGAACTTTGTCTACTGAAATCAACTCCTGCTGAAGGCCTTTGAAATCATATCAAAGAAACTTTGTCTACTGAAATCAACTCCTGCTGAAGGCCTTTGAAATCATATCAACGAAACTTTAGCTACTGAAATCAACTACTGCTGAAGGCTATTCAAATCATATCAACGAAACTTTGTCTACTGAAATCAACTCCTGCTGAAGGCCTTTGAAATCATATCAAATTCTGATACCATGAGACTTATAAGTAAATCTCGAGAATTTTTCTTAACAGCCTTATTGCTTTAAATATAAATACAAATCTAAGATAAACGTGAAACTAACACTACCAGAAAGCAGACAAAGTTGACAATGACAATCAAATGACTGACAATTCACTTCAGAACTCGGAAAATGATTCAAGGTTCGATATGAAAATTGAGAAAGAAAAACTAAACTTTGAGAATAATATGCAAAAAGGTTTTCGTTTCCATTTTTAGATGAAAAGACGAACCGACAAAGGACCAATAGCGAATAGGAATTTCCTCAACAAAGAGGTCAACTTGAGAATTCCCCTGGGAATCTCATCTGCAATTTTTTGGCCCACTTTTTGCCCACTTTTTTTGAACACTATTTTACTGAAAAGGTAGCTTTTATGGTTGATATGAAACTATCAAAAGTGAAAAGTGAAAAGCCTGTAAATGATTTCAAAATTTTGCTGTAAGAATGGGTTAGACTATCCCAGAGAAAGAACGCACAAAATTTACTCTGTGCATTTTATAAACAACTATTTATTTCACCAACCATAAAAAAGAATGAAAGAAATAGTTTTAGATTCGTTTGTTTATAATTAAACTTTTGATTGTAAGAAGAATTACACTCAATTAAACCAATTTCTGATGTCTTCTTCCTCGTCGTCCTCTTCCTCGTCGTCCTCTTCCTCGTCGTCCTCTTCCTCGTCGTCCTCTTCCTCGTCGTTCTCTTCCTCGTCGTTCTCTTCCTCGTCGTTCTCTTCCTCGTCGTCCTCTTCGTGTGCTGCCGAAGGCTTCTGAAAAAAAGGGGGAATGTAGTAGGGAAAAAAAAGTAGTATAATGAAATGGCAAATAGTTTTACCTTTTTCGCGGGACCAGGCTGCTCGTCATCGGAAGTCGCTTCAGCTTCAGCGAATTTACCGTGTGCATTTTATAAACAACTATTTCTTTCACCACCCATAAAAAAGAATGTCCATTAAACAGGGTTCACGGTGCATAAGACCTCTCCCCAAGATGACAAGCTTTACCTGTGCCGTCTCCAAACCTTCTATCATCTTGGGGGGAGGTCTTATGCGCTATGAATTGCTAAGGATCATGGCAGCGGATGTTCTCCGTGCGCCTGAGTCAGAACAAGACTTGGTAAAATCCCAATCTGAAGTCCTGAAGAGCAGGATTCATAGCGCATCAGACCTCCCCCCAAGATGACAACAAGCTTTATCAACAATTTATAGTAAGTCTTCAAGTAGAAGTTTCTTCTGAAAATGAATTGTGAGAATGAAAATGAAACTTGACGAGCTTTTAAGTAAATCAATTGTACTATCTAACAAAGAGGCTATTTGTTTTTTGTTCGTTTGTGCGTTTATCGGATTTCAAAGCTATAGTAAGTGTCTGTTTTGCATATAAGCTTTGACTTTGACATGTAAAATTGTATTGTAACGTACTACTGAGTGTACATTTATGCTCGAAATGAGAAAGCACATCTTTTCCAGTGCACCAATTCAACTTTAAACTCAAATATGTTTGGATTGAGGTGTCGAATTGAGACATTGTTGAGATCATTAGATGCGTCAAGTCTTTCTCTATCGATTCGTATAAAAACTAATGAAATTGGCCTCTCATAATCCTTTTTTAGCGCTAAATTTCAGTGTGACAATATGGTATGATTTAAGTAAATCAATTGTACTATCTAACAATGAGAAATAAGAAAAGGCTAGAAAAGGCCAACCTTTTCAAATAATCCTCTCCAGAAATAGCAGTCGATAATAATATGATAACAGTAGACACAAATCGTTCAGCGGATTTCCGAGATGAGAATGTCCGTTAAACAATGGTTCACAGCGCATAAGACCTCCCCCCAAGATGACAAGCTTTATCTGTGCCGTCTCAGAACCTTTTGTCATCTTGGGGGGGGGAGGTCTTTCTCTATCGACTATTATAAAACTATAGAAATTGGCCTCTCACAATCCTTTTTTAGCGCTAAATTTCAGTGTTGAAATATGGTATGATCGCGGTGTTCTCGATTCATTCTCAAGTGAATGTTTTCGTCATGTTATTCGCCACAAAATCCTATCGCTTAGTAATGGGAAAAGCTTTGGGATTTTTGCCGAAACCTCTCAAATCATTGGGAATCTCTACCGTAACCAAATCAAATCAACAATCGGCTAAAGAAAGAGGTTCAAAATTAGCATACAGCATTTAGATTCACATTTAAAATTTGGCGATAAATTTTCATTGAAAGTTTATTCGTTTTTCTTTCACAGTATCACAGTGAAATACCCGTTTAGAAATGAAAATTGATTTCATTTTATGAATTTAAAGTTGGATCTAGTCTATTCTAAGCTCTTCTAATATCAGATCAAAGATTCCCCATAAAGCCATGAAGCCAACTGCCATGAAATCTCATAGATGGAAGGATACACCATGATAAGGCACGACTCCCGGGGTAAACCCTAGCCTAGTGACTTCCACCATGGCACATTTAATATCAAATTAAATAAATAAAGCTTATTGCAATGGTTATTAGATTATTCAAAGCTCTTCTAATATCATATTAAAGATTCCAATTCATCGTAGAAAGCAACCTTTTTTGATCGTTAACATCAAAGCATTCAGAAGTGAGTACAAAAGAAATGAAAAGCTTTTATTATATTCAAATTTCATTCAACAATATTTCATTGTGTCACTGGTTCGGTGGTTTTCACAGCTGACGAATTATCTTCATGTTTTTGCGATTGATGTGCTGACGTTGACGTGATTTGTGTCGTTTTTGTGGATATTCTACTTTTCCTGGAATTGAGCATTTCAAAAAGTGAAATCAATTTGAAATGTTTGCCATTTGTTGACGATCACTTTTCGATAATCTTTAATGAAATAAGACATCGATATTGCGTCCATTAGTGGGTACATCGAGACTGGGACTAGCACCCAGCTGCACCTGAAATTTTGACGAATTTTCGATGGAAATTTGCATTCAAAGGCCAGTCTCAAACTTCTTAAAAGTCTTCTTTTCAGCTTACACGATCTCAACGATACTTTAGACAAGAGATTTGCAATAGATTCGATCAAATATTTCAATCAAAACTTACCACGGTCCAATATAGATTCCATTGAAAGCACAAAAATGAGTGAGTAAACAAGGCACACCTTCCATCACATCACGATGAGATCTTGTGAGGGATTTGAGTGTTGAGCTTCTGCAAAAGCTTCGAAACCGTAAAATAGTCATCAACTCGGCTCGCCCGGGTGCACTACTATTAGAGAAAATCCGGGATTGGCCAGATGGCCGTCCGGTTCATAGCGCATAAGACCTCCCCCCAAGATGACAACAAGTTTTACCAACAATTTATAGTAAGTCTTCAAGTAGAAGTTTCTTCTGACCTTTCTTCTGAAAATGAACTGTGAGAATGAAAATTGTCAGAACTTGACCAGCTTTTAAGCAAATCAATTGTACTATCTAACAAGAAAGGCTAACCTTTTCAAATAATCCTCTCTAGAAATAGCAGTCGATAATAATATGATAACAGTAGACACAAATCGTTCAGCGGATTTCCGAGATGAGAATGTCCATTAAACAATGGTTCACAGCGCATAAGACCTCCCCCCAAGATGACAACAAGCTTTACCTGTGCCGTCTCAGAACCTTTTGTCATCTTGGGGGGGAGGTCTTATGCGCTATGATGCTATGAGTAATGCTTTCTTAAAAGTGTTTACATTTGAAATATCTCTAATATGGAATGAAAGATCATTTCAACTATCAACTTAGAGAAAAAAAATTTCTAGCTCATTTACACAAAACTATTTATTTATGCAGAAGAAAAGACCCTCATCTAGCTTCGGATCGTTTGTTTATGAGAGAAAGTAAATCTAAAATACCGTATTTTCTGTAATAGTAGCGCAGTCTTCTAATAGTAGCGCAGTCTGTAATAAGGTGCGTTGCAAAATGATAGGACCACCCCTAAATTTTACATTTTTTGGCTATGAAATTTAATAAGGCAAAATAGCTTTTAAATCCTAGAAATATATACAAAAATAGGCATCTATACCATTTTTAACATTATCTGAACAAATTGCAACAAAATTATAACATTTTCTTTATTTCACACCTGTTGCGAAATGATAGGACCACATAAAAAATAGCAATAAATTTGAGAATAAACAAAAGAAAAACGAATGAAAAGTTCATTAATAATCAATAGATGCTCCCTTTTTCTCGATGACGTCGAGTAGTCGACTTTTCATCGAGTTCACTAAGTTTTGAAGCGTTTGTGGTGGAATTGACGTTCAAGCTTGCAAAATTGCTTTTTTGAGTTGCGAAATCGTGTCATAAGTCTTTCCATTAGCATAAATATTCCTCACGAGGATGCCCCATAAGTTTTCCATTGGGTTTAAGTCCGGTGAGCAGGCAGGCCATTCGAGAAAATCGATGTTGTGACGTTCCAGAAAAGCTTTAGTGGATTGGCTCACATGAATTGAAGCATTATCCTGTTGAAAAATATAGTGTTTCCCTCGATTTTGTGCTATGATACCGTAATGACTAAAGGTTACAGTAATCCGGCAACCAATTCAGCATGTAGTCCTTCGTAAGAATCCAAATTCTTAACTCAAAAAATCTCCAGGATGCGGCGGTGAATTGGAAGCTGAGCGAACAGCCGGTTATATCTATTCCCATGCATCGTACAGTGACAGTAATTATCGACCAACAGCTGATTGTCAATGGAAAATGAAGGCGACATCCGGGAAAGGAGTTCGATTGAAAGTGCGGCGGTTTAAATAGAGAATCTTTTTAAGTATCAGAAAACAAAAATCGATTAATTTACGAACTTTGAATTCAGTTTCACGCTTTCCACCTCGAAACAGACAGCTCTTGTCAATACGATTATGTCGAGGTTTATGATGGAGGAGAGGCCAAAGATGAGAAACTTTTTGGACGCTTTTGCTCGGATACGGTAAGAGGGACAGAAAAGAGAATGAAATGGGAAATTGAGGATAATAAAAGGATTGTTTCAAAGAGCCTAGTCTGGGTTTTGATCTTGTCTTTGTTAGAAACTTGGTCCACAAAGGTGGCTCACCAAAAGTCGGGCCTGAATCTGGACTGGATTTGGCTTAACTTCTGGGCAGTTATGTTAACTCCGCCCCTTCTTCAATCCGTTTGCCATTGGCAGTCTAATTTCACTCGTATCTTAACCAGATTTGTTTTTAAAGTGCTGAATTTCTTTTTATTCGATAGAAAATTGGATTTCGAGTCGAATGAAAGTAAATTCAACGTTTTCAAATCACTAGATTTCACTAGATTTCAAGGTTTACTTTAAACATGTTTAAAGCTAGCCTAAACTTGTTTAAAGTTAACCTAAACCTGTTTAAAGCTTAACTTTAAATTTGTTTAAAGTTTACCATTTGACTCCTAAAGCTCATCATGATTCTCTCAGATTCCCGACGAGTTGATCAGCACGGAAAGTGAGATGCTTTTAGTTTTGCACACGGATGACAGTGTTGAAGAGAAGGTGAGTAGATTTGAAACATACTTAGGCTTCTAAAAGATGAATAATTTGTAAAACTAAGGTAATCTCGGTCAGATTAAATCATTTTGATCCAAGGTTTGATGCGAAAAAAGGAAAACGGATAGATAGTTTGCTTAGATATAGTTTGATTGTTTGCTCAATTTTTGCCTAAACATTGGATCCTTTAAAAGTCATCGTAATTTGAAAAGTGTTGTCTGTTTGAACACATCAATCCTTTCTTTCTTTTCAGGGTTTCGTTGCCGAGTATGCAGAGTGGACAAAGGGTGGAAAGAGGCCGATTGGACGTGTGAAAGAGACAATAAAACGCACTGATATTCTTAATAAAGAATAAATTGTTGAATTCTGATTTGAATTGAAACTTTTTGAGTTTTTTAAAAGAAAATTGATTTTTTCGCTAAATAAACCTTTTCTCCACCGATAATCCAAAGATTTTTCTTGTCTGAATAATAACCACTCGCCTTCTTTGACTCGTTAATGCACTTGATTCTTTCCAAGGACTCTGACTCTTTAGCTGCCTCTTTAGTGACTGCCCGTTCTCATAAGACTTTCTAAATGGTAGGACTGCCAAGAAGTAGAATTTTTGTGTTAGCCAGGTTCTTTTCGTTGCCTTGAAATAAGACAAGATTTTATTGCTCGTTTGCCTTTTTGAAACTCACTTCAAAAGCTCTGAAAGCTTCAAAAGATGTTAAGCCGTACAAATTCAGATGAGCGAATCGAACGACACGAATAATGTGAGGGTGTTTGACTCGCTAAAGTGTTGGAACTGCAGGGAAACAGTCATTGGAGAGATGGGCGCTGACGGGAAAGTTCAGGTGTGTGGAGAGAGGAGGGCCAATCGTTAAATAGAGAAAGTGATAGTAGGGCTATTAACAAAAAAGAGTTTTTACCAAGGGGAATCGAATCAGATCGATGCCGAACGAAAGCCCGGCACACTAACCACCATCGGCCCTTGTGCAAGCTCTGAGTGAATCGATCTCATATCGTGGCGGTGAGACATTCAGATCAGACAATCCCGTCCACTGGATTGTCCACGTCTCTTTAGAGATTTAGAGACAATATACTGACTCTGATTCGATTCAGATCTCACCTGATTCAATACAGATAAGACAGTGACAGTATTTTTTATATTTTACAAGCCCTTCGGCCTATAAAGTAGCTCCAAGCTAGTCCGTTTTTTGCTTTATAATTATGTTTACTGTAAAAATGGGATAGGCTACTTTGCGCCATTTTATTTGCGCAACTGGGTCATTTGCGCAACTAGGTCTTTTGTGTAACACGCCATAACTTTCTTTTTAAGTCGGCCAATCTTTATGATTTTGGTGTTATTTTGTTGCACTTATTGAAATCTACAAAATGACACCAAAATCATAAAGATTGGCTGACTTAGAAGAAAGTTATGGCGAGTTGCGCAAACGACCCAGTTACGCAAACGACCCAGTTACGCAAATGACCCTGTTGCGCAAATAAAATGGCGGAAATGAGCCTATCCCGAAAAACTAGCAACACATCAATACCATTAGCTTTTCGATTAGCTAAAAAAACGATAAACATTTCTAAATTCAGGGATTCCACCAAACGAGCTGCTCCACGTTCATCTGTACTCCGTGCCATGCGCTGAGCCCGCGCGATCGGAAACGAATGCATTTGTGTATCGAAATGAACTGCACCGTTGCTTCGCCGAATGTCAATGCTATCTGGTTGAGCATTTTGCTCAGTGACACGGTGAGGCTGAGTCCTGACAAGAACGGGTACATTCTCGCAAAAGCGTTCACAACGCCGAAATGCCCGACTTGTGACGAGGGCTTCTCGGCCGCGATCCCAAAACGGCATCCGGTTGTTTTGACAAAGTGTGGACACACAATTTGCAGGGGATGCTCGGAGCGACTCCATCCCCAAAACCCTCGGGGTCATAGGGATGAAGTCGAGGCACAACAAGTGCTGTGCCCGGGTTGCAACACCGCTAGCAACAAGTGGAATTGTCAACGGGATCAAATCCTATTCGAGCTTCTCAACGATGTGGAGGCTGATAAAGAGGTCAAATCAATTCGAGTGCACTCGTTCGACTCGTTGAAATGTTGGAGTTGCGCACAACCAGCACTTGGCAACTGTAAATTGGGTGCAAACGGAGAACTTCAAGGGGTCTACCAAATGAAATGTGTGACAGCGTTTCTCTGTGGTCGATGCGTTGTCAGTGGTCCAAAGCGACGCCAACGAATGCATGTATGTAGTGAGACGGCTTGTGCCTCGGTCCGGCTAAGTCCCTACTCAATTTGGGTGAAGCTCGTCGTGGATGGATTCGTGAAAGTGAGCTCTGATTGGAGCGCTTACGTAATCGACCAGCCGTTTCCCCAAATTCAATGTCTGATTTGTGCAGTGACTTTCTCGGCATCTCCGTCAGCTCGAGAACCCATCGATCTCCCATGCGGACACACGGTGTGTCAGGGTTGCTCGGGAAAACTCCTCATAAACGAGACACAAGTCCGGTGTGGAAACTGTGAAAAAGCAACCAACAGGGATCAGAATCGAAAGAACAAGATCCTTATCGCTTTCCTCAACGAGCTCGACGCCGTTCTAAACAATCCTCAACAAAAGGAGAGATGTGAGAAATGCGGCGTAGAACATCGATCGAACAAAAGCGTCCACTGCGAGGAGTGCCGGATGACACTGTGTGCCATGTGTTTTCTGATGGAACATAGAGAACACGAGTTCACACGATTAGATGGAATAGCCATCGCCTATCAGATCAACGCCTACTCGAAAGCGGTTCCCATTCTTCAGCAAGAAGTCGACACTTCGATTCAGCTCTTCGAGAATTTGGTCGTCGAGAAGAGAGGGGAATGGCCAGATTGTCAGGAGTTTGGGAATCGATTCGAGGGAATCTCCGAGGAATATTTCCCTCACTTGCGCGCTTATTGCACCAAATTGAAGCAGCTCTGCGACGAAGCTGCGGGAAATGACATCGAATCATAGAAAAAATGACAAATTTATCTTTCGGATTTTGTTTCTGACATTTTATAACACTTTTTGATACAATTCGTTTATGTTCTCACAATTTAAAAGCACAATTTAAATGAATTTTGTAAAGAGAAAACGGATTTCTTTCCTTCTCTTTCTCTTTCTCTTCTTCTCTCTCTCTCTCTTCTCTTTCTCTTTCTCTTTTCTCTTTCTCTTTCTCTTTCTCTTAATTAGAGAAAGAAAGAAGAAAGATTTCTCTTAATTAGCAAGGAAATTAAGCAAGGAAAATGTTTAAATTCTTTCAAAAAAACATTAAAAAGAATCAATTTTCGAGGTGAATTCCTTCAACTGGTCAATTCCTTGAGTGGATTGAATAGAGACATTCTCGATTTCGATAGCCACAATGAAAGTAGCTTTGTCGTCTTTAAGAAAATCTAGAACTAGAAGAATTTAATTGTTATTTATTAATTGAACCAGAACCAAAACTAGAACCAAAACTTGAGCCAGTCTCCTTTTTAGTCTACTGATTTGAATGTTTTATGTAATCATTTCAGTTGATACCAGTGATTTCTATATACTCGATCTCTGACAAGGCTGAGATGGCAATCTCTAATGGTTCACTCAGTAGAGTGTCTACGTTTTTCCCCTTCACCCCTTTGGCTGGAGTTCGGTGCAATAACTTTTTTTTGTGCAGACAGAATTCAAAATTTTAGTTGTTTTTCTCTTAGTTGGAACACACATAACAATTGTTAATAATATTTTTGATCTATTAGCAAATTCTTTGAACTCCTTGTGCCCCTCTCAAATGATCTAGTTGATGTTATTCTTCAATTCCAAAGCTTTTACTTTTATTTTCTTGTTTCCCTTTATCAAACCTTCTCAACAAGGAAATCCTCCCATTGAAAAACTTCGAAAAAAATGAGCTCTGAGTCTTCGGGAGTGAAATGATGTTCAGCAATTTTCACGAGATCATCAACACCAACCTTTTCCGATTTCAACGTGAGTTTAATCTAAAATTATTTCATTTTTGATAGATCTTAAGTGCATTTTAGAATTTTAGAAGTAAATGTAGAAGTAGAAGAAGGTTTTCAAGCTAAAAACATAAAAAATTCTTCGATTCTGTAATGGAAACTTTTATGACTTATGGTTTGGCTCGTTACAGTCAAAAAAGCTTGGTTATTGAGGTTATTGAGGGGAGTTATGGATAGCATATAGGGTTTCTAACATGTAAATAACAGGGGTAACAGGTATTTTGGGTAGCTAGCTTGCAGGCTTAGGCTCAGGCTTAGGCTTAGTCTCAGGTTTAGGCTCAGGCTTAGGCTCAGGCTCAGACTCTGTATAGCACAAGAGCCTTTTCAACTATGAGCTTGCTAGCTTGCTGAACCAATTCTATGATTTGGACAATTTGGAGCACAAATTAAGTTGAATGACCTCCAGCTTTGCTAAAGATCATCTGGATTTCACTATTTCTGTCAAAAAATTATAGACGCACCCTGTTTTTTGCTAGTTTAGAGCCGGATATAAGTGCTAGTCCAGGGAAAGGAATTTTTTGTTTCTTTAATGTAAAAAACAGCCCATGCAAAATTTCAAGTCATTTCACTCATCCAAAGTACTTTATCGTACAAAAAACGTTTTATCGGCTGTCAAAAAATTATAGGCGCAAATTAAATTTAACGATTTATTCTATCGATAATTGTTAGTTTTTCTCATTTTTTTGCTTATTAATTATGTTTATAAATGTTTTTACATTTTCAGATATACCACTTGGAAAACAACTGGATGTGGTGGAAAAACACGTATCGATGTGCTCCCACGCTTGATCACTCAAACAGGGACATTGCTCGTCGCATCGGACGTTCTGAGAATTCGTATTCGCACGTATCTCAAGGTGACTCCTAAGTGACTCCTAAGAAGAACGAAACACGGGGCCGGAAGAAAAAGTGGTCCGATAAAGACGAACGCGCAATTATGAGACGTCTTTCCAACACGACGACATCACTCGAAAAGGCTCGCAAGGAGATGAAGCTTCCGTTCACTCGCCAAACTGTGCACAACGTTGTCAAACGATCTACAATACTCAAATACAAACTCATGAAGCAAGCTCCACGACTCACAAAGGGCCATAAAGCCGACCGTATCAATTTCGCTCAAAAGAACCAGAAGACCAAATGGGAGGGAGTTGGTTTACTAGTATTTCTTATATATTTTATGTTTAGATCATTTGGAGTGACGAAAAGAAGTTCAACCTTGATGGTGCTGATGGTTTTCGAGGATATTGGAAGGATTCACGAAAGCCGGGCATGGTCTTCAGCACGAGGAACCTTGGAGGTGGATCATGTATGGTATGGGGAGCCTTTCGAGACGGTGAACTGGTCGGCTTAGAGTTTATTTCGACCCGGATGACATCGCTTGACTATCAACAAGTGTTGGACAAACGTCTAGCCGTCGATCTGAACAACAATCCGGGCAATAACTTTACTTTTATGCACGATAACGCGAATATTCATGCAAGTTGCTCCACAAGAGATTGGCTGACAGCGCAAAAAATCGGCACTGTCGCTTGGCCCGCTTGCAGCCCAGACTTGAACCCGATTGAGAATGTGTGGGGGACACTCGTTCGAGATGTCTACAAGGGAAACAAGCAATATTCGAGCGTGAATGAACTCAAGAAAGCCATTCAAGTAGCCTGGAATCGGCTCCAGCCAACAGCGCTCCATGACCTTGTCTCTTCGATGCCGAGACGTCTTTTTGAAGTTGGGCTAAAGCAAGGAGGGGCCTGTGTGGCCTGTGTTATTAATTTATTTGGTTTGTGTTGTTATTTTTATTTCTGTTAACTTTTTCTTGATAAAATAAAAGTGCGTCTATAATTTTTTGACAGCTGATAAAACGTTTTTTGTACAATAAAGTACTTTGGATGAGTGAAATGACTTGAAATTTTGCATGGGTTGTTTTTTTACATTAAAGAAACTAAAAAATACTTTTCACTGGACTAGCACTTATATCCGGCTCTAAACTAGCAAAAAACAGGATGCGTCTATAATTTTTTGATAGAGTGTATATACTTAGACTTCTAAATAGTGAATAATCTGTAAAACAGGTAATCTCGGTCAGATTAAATCATTTTGATCCAAGGTTTGATGCGAAAAAAGGAAAACGGATACATAGCAGTTTGCTTGTTTGCTTGCTACTAAGTTTGCTCAATTGTTGCCTAAACATTGGATCCTTTAAAAGTTATCGTAATTTGAAAAGTGTCATCTGTTTGGACACATCAATCCTTTCTTTCTTTTCAGGGTTTCGTTGCCGAGTATGCAGAGTGGACAAAGGGTGGAAAGAGGCCGATTGGACGAGTAAAAGAGAAAGAGACAATAAAACGCACTGATATTCTTAATAAAGAATAAATTGTTGAATTCTGATTTGAATTGAAACTTTTTGAGTTATTTAAAAGAAAATTGATTTTTTTCAGTAAATAAACCTTTTCTCTGTGATCAATTTGTATGGAAAATGATTGATTTCAAAATACTACAGCAAATTCCACAAAATGGGCTCCGAATGGATGAGTGAATTGCCCGAATCGTTGACATTAATTCCGATCATCGATTTGGCGATTCCTGGTGGGGAGATTGAGGTTTTATGGCTATGAATTGGATAAAGAAATCTCATTCAAATTAAATGCCTATATGACGTTTAGTTAAATAGCTTTTACTGAGGAATTAGACAAGAGAAAAGAGAAAATTCAAAGACTCGAACCCAATTCCATCTTCGTTTTCTTCCTTTCCATCTTCTTTTCGCTGATTGTTCTGAAATATTGTTTGTTTGGAACTTTTTAGGAAATGATTGGCTACTGCTTACTTGTAGGCAGCTTGTAGACAGCTTGTAGACAGTTGTAGACAGCTTGTAAACAGCTTGTAGACAAAATTTCAAAGCAATCGCCCAAGATAATGCCTGAGAAAACGATGATGGAATTAGGGTCGGCTTTTTACAGTATTTCGATATCTTTAGCATCAAATCATCCCCTTCCTCAGGCTCTCACGATTCGGGTGCAACAAGTGTTCTCTCGATCAAGTACCCGGTGGCAAATGATGAGGCCACGAATCGTTTTCTCATTTGTTTCGGGAAATTGACCGGTGAGGGTTTAACGAGGATGCTCAGACTGAGAAAAGATCTTAATTCTAGCTAGTAGTAGAAACCAGTTTGTGAAATGATTCTTTCAGTCTCTCGTCGAGTCATCCTCCGATGGGCGATCACACAGCACGTGTCTGCTGGCACACAATGCCAGATGGGGGTACGGTATTTTGATCTCAGGTTTGGGATATGCTAAAGTAAGATGTGCTACAGTAACTGCTACAGTAACTGCTATAGTAACTGCTACAGCAACTAGCTATCGTACCCACTTATCCTTGAATTCAGAGTCTCGAATCCGCCGAACTCTCTCCCGTACGGTTTCCATCTCGTTCACGCGCTTTATGGACCAGAGTTATCAACTTTTTTGAAAGAGATAAAAGGTAATGGCTACAATAATCTTGAATTATTTATTTCTTTAGATTTCCTTGACATTCACCCAAAAGAAATCGTGATTTTGGATATGAATCATTTGTTTCAAGTTGATTGGGAAGTGCATAAAGAGCTCGAGAAATTGATTGTTGAGATTTTTGGGAGGAAACGCTTTTGCAAGTGGGTTTGTGATAGCGCTAGGATAGTTCTAGAGGATTAGCCAAAGGCAAAGACATGCTTGGCAAGATGAGATGTTTTTGTAGAAGATAATCCAGAATCAAAATCTCTAGAAAGAAATTGGCTGAATGAATTTCGCTAAAAATTTGACAATATACAAAAAATTTTTTGTGCTCTATCTTTTATCTATTGACACAGAGAAAGATTTCCTTAGTGTAAAATGTGGTTTCCTTAGTGTCTAAACCGGATTTTCATCAAGCTTTTTGACTAACCGACTTCAGGCTCTCAAAAAAACAAGAAAAACATCCAAAACTAAGTCATTTTAAAACCGTCTTAGTTTTAATCAAAAGAATAATTGATTTTTCTAATAAAAAAGTGGTTTATTATAGTAGTTTATTTGGTGAATTTGTTGGTTTTAAACGGAAGTACGAAAAGGAACGAAAAGGAACAAAAAGACTTTTTCGACAGCCTAATGATTGATTGTTCTTTTCAAGAAATAAGAAAAAGAAAAGTTTGAAGTTTTAAACGAAAGTATATATTCTAATAAATATCAAAATTTGAATAATAGGATTTGTTTTAGACCTTTAAATGAGAATGATTCTTCTTTCGAGCGGACACTCGATGAGATCACTTTGGAGATGATGTGGAAGAGAGGAGAACAAGTGATTTGTATCACGGCATTTGAGGTCGATTCTTCAATGATAAACAATGCTAAATGATAAACAATGCTTTGTGGCCGAGTAAACGCGCTTTTACCGGCTCGATTTCTAAGTTTTCTTTGAGTCATTGCTGAGAGTAAAAGTAGGAAAGGCGCGCTAGAAAAGGGGCATTTAAAATTTGACATCAAAGTACATCAAATTACATCAAAGTACATCAAAGTACTTCAAAGCTTAGGCGTAGGTACCTTAAATTTTGATTTACCATAATTTCCCGTACAGTACTACCCATCAAACTCAATTTTCTGGCCGGGTTTCTCGTCGATCGTCTCTCCCTATCCGGAAACGAATGACATCGCTCAGCTAATCGAATATTTATCTCAGACACAAGTTGTGAGTGCTTTAAAAGTCTCTAGAAATTGTTTAGAGATGTTTTAGAGAACTTTAGAGATTTATAGAGATATTAGATTTAGATATATTCAAGATATACAACCATTTCCAGTTCCGTTCAATCAATAACACAATGTTCTACGTGACGCAGGGGATTCTTACCGCCACCATTAAGAAGATTTGTCAGTTTCAATTTAAATCAAAAACTTTAATATCTAAATTCAAATCCTACAGCTTATTTCAAGTACCGTATCTTCTCTAATAGTAGTGCACCCGGGCGAGCCGAGTTGGTGACTATTTGACGGTTTCGAAGCTTTTGCAGAAGCTCAACACTCAAATCCCCCACTAGATCTCATCGTCAGCTACACTTTCCGACCCCACAATTTCTTATTTTTATCTAAATCTAACCTTTGAAAGCTGGAAAAGTCGAAAATGACAAATGATTTAAGGGAAATCAATCAATTCAAAGAAATGAACCGTGTTTAAATCTTTTATTTATAAACAAAGTTTTTTTATTATATTATTTTACATTCTGTGAATTCTCGATTTTATCTCTTATCTTTCTGCGATAACCATTTTTGCTTCTATCTTCTTTTATTGTGTCTTTTCCCTTGAGAAATCCAACTAACCCTAAGAAATCCACGAATAAATGTTGCAATTGACTCTCCGAAAATTTCTTGTGATAAACAAACAATTGTACTCTATTTGTCACTCAAGATTCTTCTTTCAAACAATCGTTTTTGTCGAGTTATTTTGCATTTCCTTTGTTGAAATCTTGGTCTAGATTTTTGTCTGAAGCGTTTTCTGAAGTCTATAATATTTTGCCATATCTTTTGTCGAGATTTCGATTTTTAGTCTTTCACTCAAGAATACTTTTTTGGACTTTGGTACTAAATTTCTTCAATGAGTTTCAATGATTCTGTCTGTCTATGTAAAAATGTAAGTTGCTGTAAATGTAAGCTTCAGAGTCTGGCCAGTTATTTTGCATTTCCTTTTGCTGAAATCTTGATCTAGATTCTTGCCTAAAGCATTCTTTAGTCTAGAATATTTTGCCATATCTTTTGCCGAGATTTCGATTTTTAGTCTCTTACTGAAATCTCTTTTTAGTATTTTGGTACTAAATTTCTTCAGTTAGTTTCAATGATTCTGTCTGTCTATGAAAAAAAGTGTAGGTTGATCTTATAAAAGAAAGATTTAAAAGAAAAGAAAGATCTTTTTTTCAAAAAAACATTGGAATTCACAGATTTCCACTCGAGTTCACTCAAACAGAAATGAAAAATGTGGCGATGATTTGTAGATGGAGAAGACAAATGACTAAAGTAAATGACTACAATAGAGAAGACAAATCATTAGAATGTAAATCAACAGAATAGAGAGAACAAAAACAAGAGAAGGGATTTCATTTTCACACAACAATGATTCCGATGTAGTCGAGAAATCAAAAAAAAAAATCAAAAAAACACCGAATTTTTCATTTACAATTTGCAGATACGAAAAAGACTTCAAATGACTTCAAAAATATTAAATAGATCTTCTATTTTCCTTTGAAAACTTTGAATTTTAAACAAAATTTTGATACTTTCAGCTAGTTTCACATAAATTCAAGAAAATTTACGTAAGCAATCCTATTTTATGAAGCCTACAAGTCAAAGTGATCAGCAATTAACGAACTTTTAAACGGAGAACTTTTAAAGTACAAAGCTTCAATTATATAAGCGCTAATTTTCTTAAACATACCAATTTTTACTGCAAAAATTGTTGGATAGACTTTATTCTTTGTCGAATTCTTTGGTCTTATAATTAATAAACTGAATTTAATGATTGCATTAATCATTTGATCATTGCAATCATCATCTGATCATTGCAATCATCATCTGATCATTGCAATCATCATCTGATCATTGCAATCATCATCTGATCATTGCATTGATCATTTGATCATTGCATTGATCATTTGATCATTGCAATCATCATTTGACCATTGTATTGATCATTTGATCATTGCATTAATCATTCGATCATTGTATTGATCATTTGATCATCATCAAACCATCAAATCATTGCTTTAGCATTTCCTATTCATCTTTCAAAATATTCTCGAAACTTTTAGAAATGCTTGGCCATCTACACACTAGCCATTTCTTCGTCCTCTTTGGGAGTTCATCAGCAATTGTTGCAAATATTATTCTCATTATGATCATTGCCAAGCATAGGTTTGATCTAGAGCTAGAGCTAGATCTAGATCTAGATCTAGATCTAGATCTAGAGATAGAGCTAGATCTAGAGATAGAGCTAGATCTAGAGATAGAGCTAGATCTAGAGATAGAGCTAGATCTAGAGATAGAGCTAGATCTAGAGCTAGAGCTAGATCTAGAGATAGAGCTAGATCTAGAGCTAAAGCTAGAGCTAGATCTAGCACAGTAGCCATAAAGATCTTCTTCAGTCGTCCAGAATTTGGTCGTTACAAGTACTTGATGATGCTCTTTGCCTCTTTCAACATCGTTTATCCGCTATTTCATTTGATTTTGATGCCGGTGAGTGTCTGGTAGTGAATGTTGACATTTTAAGGGTTAAAGTTGTAAATTCTAAGTTGAAACTACAGTTGAACTAGTAGAACTTCTCTAAAACAAGATCCAATTGTCAGGAAATTCAACAGATGACTCCAAGTAATTCTTAAATACTTAAGTAGGCAAGAAAAAAAAAGTTGAACTGAAGCTATTGAGGGCCTTCACGTTGTCGGCTTTGCTTTCAGCTTCTATGTCGCTTCTCCCCTCGGTGCTTTTATGAGTGAATCGGTTGGACAAGTGAGTGAGAGTTTTCACAATTGAAATCAATTCTTCAATTTTTCGTTGATGATTCTCTATTGGTGTATTCTGTACAATAAACAACTCGTTCTAATCGTTTTCCATTTTCTTTATCGATATATATCAGTTTGCGAGTAAGCACTAGATCAACTTTTACCATTTTAAAGTCTTTTTAGACAAAATTTGATTCCAATCTTTAAACAATGGTCAATCCGGGTACTTTTGGCTCTCTACATAGTTGTCGATTTGACAATATGGAGTTGGTTCTTCGAAACGCAATCATGGTCTTTAAGAGCGAATCGGGTAGGGTTTTAGTCTTTCTTTTAGTCAACGAATCATCCAATAATTACTCATTAAGTGGTACTTGCAAGAGGATTTCTCTAAATTCTATGGGATGAACTCAGAAACAGCCTCAATTCTTGGACCATTATTCAAGGTAACAAGCAAACTTAGCAGTAAACTTAGCAGTAAACTTACCAGTAAACTTCCCAGTAAACTAACCAATAAACTAATCAGTAAACTTACCCGTAAACTTCCCAGTAAACCAGTAGACTTCCCAGTAGACTAACCAGTAAACTTCCCAGTAGACTAACCAGTAAACTAACCAATAAACTAACCAATACTAACCAATACTAACCAAACGAATAAACTAACCAAATCAGTAAACTTAACAATCTCTAAACAAACAAACCAGTAAACCAATAAGAATTCCAAATTTAGTACAATGACACGAATGGTGTTGAACGATTTCGTCCATACAATCTCCTTTGCACTACAATGAATATGAGCATTTTACTTTACAAATTTATTCTAATGGTTTGTCTCTATTATTTAGTTGCGAAAAACATTTCCAGATTTGGTTCACAATAAAAATCCATAACGCTTTGAAGTACGGCCAATTGAGCATTCGAACGAAACGCTTGCAAATGGAGCTGCTGAAAGCGTTGATTGCTCAGGTAAATGTTTCAAAGAAATGAACTGTAGCTGTTAAGATACGAAGAGCTTTATTTGAGTACAAAGAACAAAGTTAATCCCGACACAAATCCCAATTACACTTCCAAAATTAATGCGAATCAAAATTTTCCGCTAAAAGCATTGAGCCAAATTGTTTTTGATGTAAATGACTAAATCGAATTTGGTAAAACAAAGTGCTACTTGGTGTATGGTGTTGATTGAGCTATCAAAAACAACAAGAACTTGTTTCCTAGTTTACTAATTCGGTAAAACAGGACTACTTGATGTTGGTTGATTGTTTTCTCCTTGTTTCCTTCCCTTCCTCGTCTTTTTTTCCTCACTGATTCTTATGCCTTCAATGGGATCTCTTGATTGAGCTATCAAAATCAACAACAACTTGTTTCCTAGTTTAGGAAAGAAATCAAATTGTAGCACAAGTAAAATGATGTAAAAATCAAGTCAAATACACAAAGAAAGAAAGAAAGAAAGAAAGAAAGAAACTAACAAACAAACAAAGAAACAAACAAACAAACAAAGAAACAAACAAACAAACAAACAAACAAACAAACAAACAAACAAACAAACAAACAAACAAACAAACAAACTAACAAACTAACAAACAAACAAACAAACAAACAAACAAACAAACAAACAAACAAACTAACAAACAAACAAACAAACAAACAAACAAACAAACAAACAAACAAACAAACAAACAAACTAACAAACAAACAAACTAACAAACAAACAAACAAACAAACAAACAAACAAACAAACTAACAAACAAACAAACAAACAAACAAACAAACTAACTAACAAACAAACAAATAGTTCATTTCAGACAGCTTGTCCCTTTGTGATGGAAGGTGTGCCTTGTCTACTCACTCATTTTTGTGCTTTCAATGGGATCTATATTGGACCGTGGTAAGTTTTGATTGAAATATTTGATGCGAATCTATTGCAAATCTCTTGTCTAAAGTATCGCTGAGATAGTGTAAGCTGAAAAGAAGAGTTTTAAGAAATTTGAGGCTGGCCTTTGAATGCAAATTTCCATCGGAAACTCGTCAAATTTCAGGTGCAGTTGGGTGCTAGTCCCAGTCTCGATGTACCCACTAATGGATGCAATAACGATGTCCTATTTCATTAAAGATTATCGAAAAGTGATCGTCAACAAATGGCAAACATTTCAAATTGATTTCATTTTTTGAAATGCTCAATTCCAGGAAAAGTGGAATATCCACAAAATCCACAAAAACCACACAAATCGCGTCAACGTCAGCACGTCAAGCGCAAAAATATGGAGATAACTCGTCAGCTGCGAAAACTACCGAACCAGTGACACAATAAAATATTGTTGAATGAAATTCTTCAAGTTCTCATAAAAATACTCAATTAATCCAGTAATTTGAATATAATAAAAGCTTTTGATTTCTTCTGTACTCACTTCTGAATGCTTTGATGCTACCATCAAAAAAGAATTCTTTCTACGATGGATTGCAATCTTTGATATGATATTAGAAGAGCTTTGAAATCTAATAAAATAATAATCTAATAACCATTGCAATAAGATTTTTTTATTTATTTTACTTTATTTATTTAATTTGATATTAAATGTGCAATGGTGGAAGCCAGGGGGTCACTCGGCTAGGGTTTACCCCGGGAGCCGTGCTTTACCATGGTGTATCCTTCCATCCATGAGCTTTCATGGCAACTGGCTTCATATCTTCATGGGGAATCTTTGATATGATATTAGAAGAGCTTTGAATCATCTAACAACTATGGCAATCAATTTAGCTTTATTTTTTAATTTGATATTAAATGTGCAATGGTGGAAGCCAGGGGGTCACTCGGCTAGGGTTTACCCCGGGAGCCGTGCTTTACCATGGTGTATCGTTCCATTCAATGGGATTCATGGCAACTGGCTTCATAGCTTCATGGAGAATCTTCCGCATTTGATATTAGATGAGCTTTGAATAATCTAATAACCATTGCAACAAAATTTAGTTTCATTTTTTTTAGTAATCCAAAACTTTACACAAAACATAAGTTTGTTTGAGTAGCCTGGGCAATTGTTTCAAAGCATTCACAGCTCAAAAACTACTTCTATAGTACAATGTACTTCAAATGTAACCAAAAAAAAATCCCATTGAAATTATTTCAATTGAGTCTTATTGTAGAGCTAAAGTTGCTGTATCTTTCTGTATCAAATCGATTGAAGTCATTCATTTGATTGAGTCTACCAACTGAATCTTTAGCTTTAACTTTAGCTGAACTTTAGCTGAACTTTAGCTCTACAAAAAGACTCAATTACAATAATTAGTTATCTATAACAGAATCTTCTTGAAATCTTTTCTTTCAGTTCGATCATCCCGAACTTTTCAACATCGTCATTGTGGATTTTTTTAATGAAGAATTTTGCAGACAAATTGTCAAATTGAATGATCGAAAAATGAAGAATTTGAGTTGATTAGCTGAATATCTTTTTGCTAATAGCTATTTAAATCCTTAAATTGAATGCAATTTTCATTTCTAAACGGGTATTTCACTGTGATACTGTCAAAGAAAAACGAATAAACTTTCAATGAAAATTTATCGTCAATTTTTAAATGTGAATTTAAATGCTGTATGCGAATTTTGAAGCTCTTTCTTTAGCCGATTGTTGATTTGATTTGGTCACGGTAGAGATTCCCCATGATTTGAGAGGTTTCGGGAAAACTCCCTGCAAAGCTTTTCCCATTACTAAGCGATAGGGTTTTGTGGCGAATAACATGACGAAAACATTCACTTGAGAATGAGTCGAGAACACCGCGATCATACCATATTGCAACACTGAAATTTAGCGCTAAAAAAGGATTACGAGAGGCCGATTTCATTAGTTTTTATACGAATCGATAGAGAAAGACCTCCCCCAAGATGACAAAAGTTTCTGAGACGGCACAGGTAAAGCTTGTCATCTTGGGGGGAGGTCTTATGCGCTGAACCATTGTTTAATGGACATTCTCATCTCGGAAATCTGTTGAACGATTTGTGTCGACTGTTATCATATTATTATTTTGTTATTTCTAGAGAGGATTATTTGAAAAGGTTAGCCTTTTTGTTAGATCGTACAATTGATTTACTTAAATCAAACCATATTGCAACAGTAGTACGTTACAATACAATTTTACATGTCAAAATCAAGGCTTATATGCAAAACAGACACTTACTATCGCTTTGAAATGCGATAAACGCACAAACGAACAAAAAACAAATAGCCTTTTTGTTAGATAGTACAATTGATTTACTTAAAAGCTGGTCAAGTTTCATTTTCATTCTCACAGTTCATTTTCAGAAGAAACTTCTACTTAAAGACTTACTATAAATTGTTGGTAAAGCTTGTTGTCATCTTGGGGCAAGGTCTTATGCGCTATGAACCGGACGGCCATCTGGTATTGGCGATCTGGCCAATCCCGGATTTTCTCTAATCGTAGTGCACCCGGGCGAGCCGAGTTGATGACTATTTTACGGTTTCGAAGCTTTTGCAGAAGCTCAACACTCAAATCCCTCACAAGATCTCATCGTCAGCTAGGGAAAGACTTTACTCATCTAATGATCTCAACAATGTCCCAATTCAACACCTCAATCCAAACATATTTAAGCTTAAAGTTGGATTGGTGCACTGGAAGAGATGTGTTTCCCATTTCGAGCTATTTCCTATAAATGTACACTCAGTAGTACGTTACAATACAATTTTACATGTTAAAGTCAAAGCTTATATGCAAAATAGACACTTACTATCGCTTTGAAATCCGATAAACGCACAAATGAGCCCAATTGCGACTGGGAATGAATAGACGATGAATGGGATTAAAGCCTGGAAAATTTCAATGAATTTAAGATTACTTTAACTTGAAACTTGTATGAAAAGAGCTCTGACGAAATGTCGATGAGCTTTCAGTGTTGATGGACTCTTTGTAAAAGTGTATTGTCGGAGTAAACGAATGATTTGAAAAATGACCAAAGCGACGATTAGATTGAAGAGAAGCACCTGCAATTTGTATATTTATTTTATTTGCATATTATAATTTTCAACTTTTCCACCTCAAAAAACCACATTAACATGATCTCGGAGGAGTTTCCGATTGACGGTGGAATGATCACCCAATTCGTGTATGAGAGAAGGTTCAAAGAGTTCGGATAGTACTGTAAAGGACTTTCCAAGGTGCGGTAGTTCGTTGTATTTGTTTTTGGTACACTAACTAGTCTGTGTCGTGAGAGGAATCAAGAGTTAACTGTGCCGGAAAGGATGCGTTTCAATTTCGAGCAGAAAGTACAGTACCAAGTTGTACTGGATGTTGTACAGGATGTTGTACAGTACCAAGTTGTACAGTACAAGTTGTACAGTACAAGGTGTACAGTACCAGGTTGTATAGCACCAGTACAGTACAAGTTGTACAGTACCAAGTTGTACAGTACAAGTTGCCCAGTACAAGCTGCCCAGTACAAGTTGTACAGTACCAAGTTGTACTTTTACCGTTCTAATGTACTCTTCTTGTACAGATCGATCAAGTCTCGATACGTAGATCATAAAAATATTTGTAAATGAATAGAAACCGTGTAGTAAGGCACAGATCTAGGTAGATAATGATAAGCCAAGAGAGGCCAGGGATTTACAATCAGATTCTAACGCTTAGACCAGGCTTTAGCCGAAAATACTTACCAAAAATTTCCTCATCCGTGTCGCGTACCACCATTTCTCCTCTTCGATTATCCACAAACGATAAAAGAAACAATCGACGAGTGATGAGGTTAAATTTTCCATAACAACGAGCGTAGAGATCTACAGAATTTCTATAGAATATTACTCAGTTTTGGCTCACCATTTCCACCCAAATCCAATCATACGATGTTTTCGCGAAAACACACGATGTTGACATGTAAATACCCTGAAGAGGGAGAAGAAAACCCGGACAGAAAAGCCAATTCATCAGTATGTCCAGGATGAAAGACCAAAACTGATGAAAAGCTTTGAATACCTTTGAATACATCCACTTTCTTACCAGTAATTGCAATAGAAAGTATTTATAAATAATCATATCTTTGGATGAATGCCAGAGAATCATATAAGCACCAAAGGAATTGATCACGATTGTCACATAGCCATTGTAATACCAGAAGAGCTAGGACAAGGGGTAAGCTTTGAATGGCGATTCGGCTTCTAGTTTTTCTCATGGAGCTCTGAACGAACCCAGGAACAAACACCAGAACTTGGCTTATGGTCTAGTCTTGCCTGGCTGACAGTAGAGCTTTTTTGGGTTCTTTATGTACCTGTAACCATTGTGGATCTTCGGCTGAAATCACTCGATAACTCACTTGGTCAATCATTTAGAATAATAAAAGAATAATAAATGAAATTGAGGAAATGTTGACTAATGTTAAGATTGAAATTTGAACTTTTTTCGAATTTTGCGTAACTTCCAACATTTTGCCTATAATTTTGAATCTAAAAGCCTATAATTTTGAGACAAAGATTTTCCAAAAAGTCATAGAAGGAAGTTCCTCCAAATTTCACTGTTTTTTTGAACCCGGAAAATGAAAAATTCTAAATTATAGTGATTTCTAAGCAAATTTTAACTAAATTATAATATCTTTAGTTATACAGAGCGACCAGAAATTGCGTTGCGGGATTTTCGGCAGCCTAAAAGCAAGTGGACGAGAACGAGGACGAGCTGGGAACGCACAGGTTAAAATTTATCACCTCTTTCGCTCGCTTCACTTAACGGATATTTTATCGTTGGGATTTTTAGCTCAACGGTGATTCTCGCTAATCTTTTTTGTTTAGATAGATTCGTCACGAATTCGTTCGTTACAAGTACTTATTATTACTATTACTATTACTTATTAGACTCTCCGGCTTGCAAATGTCGATTTATTTATGTTGAAACTCTATTAAAGTATCAGATTTTTGTTTCAATTCTAGTTGAACCGAGAAACTCTTTGAATTCGAATGTTTGCGCCATAATGAACGCACCTAAAAACGCCATAATGAACGCGCCATAATGAACGCGCCATAATGAACGCGCCATAATGAACGCGCCATAATGAACGCGCCATAATGAACGCGCCATAATGAACGCGCCATAATGAACGCGCCATAATGAACGCGCCATAATGAACGCGCCATAATGAACGCTATTGGTTTCACTCGATCATTTTTGTGTACTTCGTTGGGAATTGGTTTCAATTTGGAAAGTAATTTCGAAGCTTTAAAATTGTAGATCCGAGCCAAATGGACACGAGAATGGGTAGAGAAGAAAAATCGTCGAAAAAGGAAGAACATTTCGAAGGTTATGATCATTTATGAAGGCCAATCATCTTCTCAAAATTTCTTATTCCGTCTCAGAACCTTTTGTCATCTTGGGGGGAGGTCTTATGCGCTGTGAACCATTGTTTAACGGACATTCTCATCTCGGAAATCTGTTGAACGATTTGTGTCGACTGTTATTATCGACTGCTATTTCTGGAGAGGATTATTTGAAAAGATTAGCCTTTTTGTTAGATAGTACAATTGATTTACTTAAAAGTTGGTCAAGTTTCATTTTCATTCTCACAGTTCATTTTCAGAAGAAACTTCTACTTGAAGACTTACTATGAATTGTTGGTAAAACTTGTTGTCATCTTGGGTGGGAGATCTTATCGCTATGAATCCTGTTCTTCAGCACTTCAGACCATGGGATTTTACCTAGTCTTGTTCTGACTCAGGCGCACGGAGAACATCCGCTGCCATGATCCTTAGCAATTCATAGCGGATAAGATCTCCCCCCAAGATGACAAAAGGTTCTGAGACGGCACAGCTAAAGCTTGTTGTCATCTTGGGGCGAGGTCTTATGCGCTATGAATCCTGTTTTTTTTGGTGATTTGTTGCATTAGAATGCTTCCGATCAAAAGATCCAAACCAAATGGACACGAGAATGGGTAGAGAAGAAAAATAGTCGGAAAACAAAGAACATTTTGAAGGTACTGATCATTTATGAAGGCCAATCATCTTCTCAAAATTCTTCTCAATTCTTAGCTTTTCTTAACCGATTAGAGTGAAATGTTGTGCTTTGTTGAGATAAAGAAGTGAGCTTTTGTTGCGAAGATCGAAGATAGCTTTGTATTTATTTGTATTTATTTGTATTTGTGCAATTTTTAGCAGTTAAACATTGAGATTTCGAAAGTTTTATCAAGCATCCAATCATTCATCCAATCATTCATTCAATCTTTTCCTTATCCCATTCCAGTGCTTGTGCACGCGGCATTGGCTGAAGTGAAACAGTCCGTGTTTATCGTTGTGTTTACGTTTGCAGTCGTACAACAGAGTCTAATTCAAATGAATATAAGGGAAAGGGATTTGACATGAAGCTTATACACAAATCTTTTCCACGAATCTTTTCCACGAATCTTTTCCACGAATTCTAACTTTTCCTCACCCTTTATAGTCGGTGTTGGTCGTTTTCGGGTTCGCGCAATTTCCCCTCAACGATGTGCATCGACTAACGCATTGATTGTAGCAACCAGTGCCCTGCCAGCTGGAAAAAGGCTTTGAATTTGTGCTTAAACACACCAATTCGGAACACACCAATTCTGATTCGTTTTTCTGATCATTTCTCTAATTCAAAATCATTTCCACAACTCACAAATGCGATCCTTGTCCAATCGGACAATTGCACAATTGCCAGCCCTTTCCTTTGAAGTTGAAGCCAGTCGAAGTTGAGATTGATTGACCGGCACAGTAATCCTGAAGGTAAACTTAGATTTTATAGATTTAAATTTAAACTTACAGAACAAGCCGATGTTTTCATGGCCGTATTATAAGTAATCGGCAATTTTGTGAAGGCGGCAGCGCTGAATGCGACGAAGAAGAAGAAGGAGAAGAAGAAGAATCGATTCTGAAAACATTTTTGCATTTTACAATACATTGATCAAGATTTATAGCAAGCTACAGTAATCCGCTACACTTTTGTCGTTTCTTTTTAGCACTAGTTGGAGCCCCGTTACCCTATTCATCTCCTAAACTTAGCAGTCTAGTCCTACCGTAATCCTGTCAAAGTTACAGTAACCCGGGCCTCAAAGCAGGGCCTCTGACTGATCAAAAGCCCAATCTTCAGCCAAAATCTATAGCAAATCCACTACAATAACCCTACACACAAATACACTTTACAGAACAACTAGCAAGTATCCATCTAGCAAACTAGAAAGTAGCCAACACAAGCTATCCACAGCTACACTCTCCCAATGATCTCCCAATGATTAGTCCCCAAGCCATCCATCTTAATCCAACAAAAACCCTTACAGCACATTTACAGAAATCTACAAAAGGCTATAGAGATCACTCTAAAGCTACAGTAACCGACCATAGTCTTTTAGAAGAGTCGGCGAGCTGTGAAGCGGTCAAACACTTGCTGTCAATGTCCGCCCTCAATCCTTCCCTTTATATCCTCCAATTCCTTTCCATGTCCACCCATAAAAAACATAGCAAAATTCTCCTCAAATCTTGCCCATAAAACCCTTTTCCATAAATGATTTGTTGACTTTTTCGAGTACAAACTATTCACTTTTCACTCAGCCATCACCACTCTAATCGATGCCCATAAAAATGCTTGCAAGTTTTACAACCGATAAGAACTTTGATGTAGAAAAAAAAGGTATGCCCATGAGGTTTTTAGGAACGATTTTTGTTCATTCAACAACTCTTTGACTTGATAATTGGTCACGCACGGTCGATAAGTCAGCTGTTTGTTTGGGGAAATCCGACTAGATCTCTGTTCTTTGTTTTTTGAAAAACACCCTGTTTTGCTTTGAAATGAATGTTGACGTTGATCGTTTTGATAAGCCTAGAGCCTCATTTGAATCTCTAGGTTCAGTTGGACTGCCTAGTCAAAAGCCAAGACAGAAAGATGACCGAACTGGAGTTAGAGTTTGTACAGTGCAGAGCTTACAGTTGTTCCAAGTCAATCCAGCTGGCAGATAAGCTCAGACTAAAATCAGTTAAGCCAGAAGTGGATACCAAGAACCTGGTCAAACCAAGAGCCTCGAACTAGGCTAGAACAATGTTAAAGTCATAGACGAGCCAAAAGCCAGCCTTGACCTAAGCCAAGAGTCTTCAGATCGAGTCCGGCTTTTAGTCTGACCCTTGATCAGCACAAGAACTTTGGTCTAGATAGTTGTCAGAAATCCAAGACAAATTCATAGACGAGCCGAAAGCCAGTCCTGGTCTAAGCCAAGAGCCTCCAGACCAAGATCTGGATCCTGGATCATCACAAGAACTTTGGTCCACATAGTTGTCCTTGATCCAACGCATGCTTTGGCTTATAACTCGGATCGGAAAAAATAAGACATTTGACCAGACAGATTGAACTTTGTTGAAAAAAACTTTTCCCATCACTTTTTGACCATTAAAAGTTACATTTTCAGTCACATTTTGAATACAAAAGCTTTGAAGGGAAACGTTTTTCAGCAAACTTGGCCATTTTACGATCAAGATTAACAATGGATTCACGTCAAAAGTCTTGCGATTTGGGAAAATGTTTGTTTTTTGAGGAGAGCAATTTTTTTTGCGATTTGAATGAGATGGACTGTAGAATGGACTGCAAAATATCAAATATACAATGTTTTTGCCTGTACTTTGAGCTTCAAGCTTGTAAACAAATCTTTCTAGTGCCTCTATTGCTTCATTCTTGAGTATTGGAGTGTTCTTTGGTGTTCTTTGGTGTTCTTTGGTGTTCTTTGGTGTTCTTTGGTGTCCTTTGGACTTCTGACACTGCCAGTAGACGCTTGGTTTAATTACCCAAGCCTTAATTTTCATTATCAACTGTAACTTTTATTTTTCTTGCTTGGATTTCGATTTTTATCCAGATCCGCTAAAGTAACAAGCTCCATTCGGGACAGAATAACACTGAGTTTCGATTGTTGTGTTGATATTAGCTGTCGAGCAACAGACACTGAAACATTACAGTACGTGACAGCTATTACAGCTATTACAGCTATTACAGCTATTACAGCTATGATTTGATCGACTGTTGAACTCACCCAGTGTTGTTCGAGCCGCCCGATTTCGCGCAAGTACCCCATGTATCCACACATCTCTGCCGGCATTCTGTGAAACAACCAGTGCCAATCCATCTCAAATTACAGTATTAGTGAAAGATCTTTAAACGAACTGTCCAGACAATTGAGCAATTGGGCAATTGCACAACTGCCATTGATTTGTAAGGAAGGGGAAGCCCGTCGTGACCGAGATTGATTGTCCCTTGCAATAATCCTAGACATTTCTTTCACAAGTATACCCTAGACTTCTTACTTGACAAGCTGATGTTCTCTCCGCAATCGTGTAGCTGTTTGGAATCTTCGTGAATCCGTAAGAGACAGCGAGAAGTGCAGCGATGAGGAGCGTTGAGTACGACTGAAAGTTCTATACGTTCTAAATGTAATTTCAGCTTTCAATTCACAGGTAGCTCCTAGAATCGCTTTAAAGAGTGTTATTTGGCGCTGAACTTGACCAGAGGCTTTGGCCAACTCCCCTGGCATGATCCAGCCTCCAGCATCAACCTCTCATGATCCAGCCTCCAGCATCAACCTCTCATGATCCAGCCTCCAGCATCAACCTCTCATGATCCAGCCTCCAGCATCAACCTCTCATGATCCAGCCTCCAGCATCAACCTCTCATGATCCAGCCTCCAGCATCAACCTCTCATGATCCAGCCTCCATCATCAACCTCTCATGATCCAGCCTCCATCATCAACCTCTCATGATCCAGCCTCCATCATCAACCTCTCATGATCCAGCCTCCATCATCAACCTCTCATGATCTACAGAGAACTTTATTATACATTATGGATTCCAGATCGATCACAAAAACAAGGAAATCACAAAAATCATTTTGCAAATCGAAATTCGAGTAGTGGAACGGGAAAATATTTCCAAGGTCACAAGGCCGAAAAGAAAAAAAGGAAGAAAAATTCTCACTTCTTTTTATGCAACCGGCCTCTGTCCGAAAAGAAACCGGTCGAAGAGTCGGTTTCAAAAAAAAAGAAAAAAAAGAACAATTTGAAAGTCACATACACCTTTCCATATATCCTTGATGAATTCGTTGATTTTTGGCGTCTCGATTTTCATCATTTTTATCACTGATTTTATGCATTTTAGCAACTTTTATGCAAAAAATAAGTATACTATGGTAAAAATATATAAATTTTCATAATCCGGTGTTAGTTTTTAAAAAAATAGCCCGTTCTCCGACTTAAACCGACTTTCCGACATTTGCAAAAAGTATAAGAACGCTTGGGACACCCTGTACCGTAGTTTGCTTTTTCTAAATCTTCAAATTATCTAAACAATTATAAACAACTATTTCTTTTACCACCAATAAAAAAGAATGTCCGTTAAACAATGGTTCACAGCGCATAAGACCTCTCCCCAAGATGACAAGCTTTATCTGTGCCGTCTCAGAACCTTTTGTCATCTTTGGGGGGGAGGTCTTATGCGCTATGAATTGTTAAGGATCATGGCAACGGATGTTCTCCGTGCGCCTGAGTCAGAACAAGACTTGGTAAAATCTCATGGTCTGAATTCCTGAAGAACATAATTCATAGCGATAAGGCCTCCCCCCAAGATGACAAGCTTTACCAACAATTTATAGTAAGCCTTCAAATAGAAGTTTCTCCTGAAAATGAACTGTGAGAATGAAAATGAAACTTGATCAGCTTTTAAGTAAATCAATTGTACTATCCAACAAAAAGGCTATTTGTTTTTTGTTCGTTTGTGCTTTTATCGCACTACTATTAGAGAAAATTCGGGATTGGCTAGATGGCCGTCCGGTTTCGGCCAGATGGCCGTCCGGTGCATAAGACCTCCCTCCAAGATGACAACAAGCTTTACCAACAATAGTAAATCTTCAAATAGAAGTTTCTCCTGAAAATGAACTGTGAGAATGAAAATGAAACTTGATCAGCTTTTAAGTAAATCAATTGTACTATCTAACAAGAAAGGCTAAACTTTTCAAATAATCCTCTCTAGAAATAACAGTCGATAATAATATGATAACAGTAGACACAAATCGTTTAACAGATTTCCGAGATGAGAATGTCCGTTAAACAATGGTTCACAGCGCATAAGACCTCCCCCCAAGATGACAAGCTTTACCTGTGCCGTCTCAGAACCTTTTGTCATCTTTGGGGGAGGTTATTATCGATTATTATAAAACTATAGAAATTGATTAATCTCACAATCCTTTTTTAGCGCTAAATTTCAGTGTTGCGATATGGGATGATCGCGGTGTTCTCGATTCATTCTCAAGTGAATGTTTTCGTCATGTTATTCGCCACAAAACCCTAACGCTTAGTAATGGGAAAAGCTTTGCAGGGATTTTTCCCGAAACTTCTCAAATCATGGGAAATCTCTACCGTAACCAAATCAAATCAACAATCGGCTAAAGAAAGAGCTTCAAGCTCAAGCTTTACCTGTGCCGTCTCAGAACCTTTTGTCATCTTTGGGGAAGGTCTTATGCGCTATGAATCCTGTTTTTTTTCTAGTTTTTTTTTCGTGATTTGTTGTGATTCGGATTGTGAAAAATTTTGCAATAATTTTGGATTAGAAATCTTTCAAAAAAGAGCACTTAAAACAAAACAAAAACACTTTGACGAGCTTTCTCATCGAAATTCTCATCAAAAAGTTGTTTAGATGCAAATTTTATACAAAAAAATAAGTAAAGTATAGTAAAAATATCTGAATTTTCATAATCCGGTGTTAGTTTTTAAAAAAAATAGCCCGTTTTCCGACTTAAACCGACTTTCCGACATTTACAAAAAGTATAAGAACTCTTGAGACACCCTGTACCGTAGTTTGCTTTCTCTAAAGCTAATCATTTTCTAATCATCATAACTGTCTAATCATTTTTTCAGCTAAATGACGCAAATATGGCTTTGGCAGCCATCCAATCACCCACCCGAGGGCCCCATTCGAGAAGATCAATACAAATGTGCATGTGGGCTAACGGCAAAGGTGAAAGACTCAAAACGAGAAAATCTGTCATAACAGAACGCCTAAGTTCTAACTAAATATAGAGAATTTTAAATAAAAAAGCTCATAAATCTCTCTTTGTTTTAAATCTAGCATTTTAAGTTTTGTTTTGACTTTACAAAGCAAATTTTGATCACAATCGGCTGAAAGTCTTTTGGTTGAAAGTCTTTTGGTTGAAAGTCTTTCGGTTGAGAGTCTTTCGGTTGAAAGTCTTTTGGTTGAAAGTCTTTTGGTTGAAAGTCTTTCGGCTGAGAGTCTTTCGGTTGAAAGTCTTTTGGTTGAAAGTCTTTCGGTTGAGAGTCTTTCGGTTGAAAGTCTTTTGGTTGAAAGTCTTTTGGTTGAAAGTCTTTCGGTTGAAAGTCTTTCGGTTGAAAAGTCTTTCGGTTGAGAGTCTTTCGTCTGAGAAACACAATCGTCTACGAAAGATTGACAATTAAAATTGAGTTCAGAAAGATCTTTGCTAATACTTTGCTAAATTCTTTGCTCCTAAATCTCCTATAAAAGCTAATTTCCAGTTCGGTTTCACTGTGTTCACCATCTTCGATATTGTCCTTTTGGTCTTCTCGATCATCGGCCTATTCATTGTTCCGTTTCTTTTGGTTTGTAAAAAGCAATGACAAGTAAAAGAAAAAGTTTAAAAATAAAGCAAGTAGCAGAAGCAAGTCTTTAGGTTTCTAGCAAGTAAGTCTAGCAGAAATCTATCTTGTGACATCCAGCTAGCTTGCCTATCATTTGTGGGAGTCGAATCTTTGATCCTTGGATCTCTGGTTGACACTCTACCAATTGACCCATCCAGAATTCCCAAACTTTTCAGAGAAGAGCTAACATCCCTGGAAATAGACTAATGACTTCCAGAAAAGCTCGTGAAATTGAATCCTCATCTTCTAGGCTTTTCAATTCCCCCTTGCCATCGGGATGATCGTTCTGGCTGTGATGTCGATTAAAACTCTTCGGCCATTCTTCATGCAAATCTACGGAATCATCTATGTGAGCTCTAGATAACTGAAATGAAATTAAAGTTTTAACTTTTAGATAATCGAGATGGTTTATTTGTTCATCGCTTTGGCGGCTATGTTCTTCCTCTTTGTTTTGACTGGATTCCTGTAAGTTTAGTTCGTGTTTTTCGATGGTAATAGGAATAAGAATCTGACGTGTGACATCCAGCTAGATGATTGATCTTTTGTAAAAGTCAATTGACTCTTGGCTTCCCGTGTCTGGCACTCTACCAATTGATCGATTGATCGACTCGACCATTGATCCATTCAAACTTTCCATATAGCGGTGAAATAAAAGGAGTCGAACCTGTGACATCCAACTAGATGCTCGATCTCTTGTAAAAGTCAATTGACTCTTGGCTTCCCGTGTCTGGCACTCTACCAATTGATCCATTCAGAGACTCGACCATTGATCCATTCAAACTTTCCATATAGCGGTGAAATAGAAGGAGTCAAACCTGTGACATCCAACTAGATGCTCGATCTCTTGTAAAAGTCTATTGACTTTTGGCTTTCCAGTCTAGCACTCTACCAATTGATCCATTCAGAGACTCGACCATTGATCCATTCAAACTTTCCATATAGCGGTGAAATAAAAGGAGTCGAACCTGTAGCATCCAACTAGATGATTGATTATTTATTAAACCCTGGCAATCAAAAGGAGATCGAAAATAAAAAGCTTACAGTTTGCTGTTTGTCAAAGTGCAAACTTCCGAGGAAAGGACAAACAAAAATATCACCGTGATCACCTCGTTTGGTGAGTCCTCACTCAAGGATTTCATTTTATTAAACCTTTTTCTTCAGTGGTCGCCATTCTCTCTGTTCTCACCGCTATTTTGGCTCTTTGGCGGTGCAAAGTGAGCTGGGAGTTTTACAAATATGTTAGGCGAGTTTTCTCAGATCTTATTCACTTTATCTTTCTAATTGGATATCACAATAGCAAAAGAACTTTTGAAAACATTTACATTTTCATTTTGATATTTTTAGAGACCGCCAGCTGGCCATTGAAAAGCAACCAAGCAACATTGGATTCAATCAAGTGGCTTAATAATAGAATGTAATAAATGATGTATATAAAAAACTAGCTCACAAATAAACAATGTTTTATTTAGCTTATTTATTAAATATTGTGTCTGCTACGGGTTTTTGGCTTGATCTGAAGCTAAGGGAAAGCACTAAGGGGAAGATCTGAAGGAAGCTAAGGGGAAGATCTGAAGGAAGCTAAGGGGAAGATCTGAAGGAAGCTAAGGGAAGATCTGAAGGAAGCTAAGGGGAAGATCTGAAGGAAGCTAAGGGGAAGATCTGAAGGAAGCTAATGGGAAGCACAAGCTAAGGGGAAGCACTTTTAAGGAAAGCTGTTCGAGTCTAAACGCTGCCATGATCCTTAACAAAAATTTCTGCTTTTTATGACCCCTATAAACGTTGTGTGCTAGAAAGGGGGCGAAAATTGTTTAGAATCGACAAAGAATTGTCGATTCTAAACAATTTTTACACATTTAAGCACAAAGTATTCTTTAAACACACAAAGTATTCTTTGCAATACATCAATTTCCCTAATTCTCCTTTAAAAGCACACTAGTAATTCGTTATTCAAAGCAAATTAGTTTTGATATTAAAGTAAAGCTTTTTGTACTTACAAATGTACATTCTTACTTATATTTTTTTTTGCACTTACATTACTTACATACATTTTTTGATAGCTAGATACAGGTTGGGGGTTTTTTTCGTTACATTTGAAGTCCGTTAAAGTATTGATGAAGCTGGCACAATGAATCGATTGAAGTCATTCATTTGATTGAGTCCACCAACTGAATCTTTAGCTGAATTTTAGCTGAACTTTAGCTCTACAACATGACTCAATTAAAATAATTAGTTACAACAACAATTACAATTATAATTACAATAACAATGGCTAAAGCTAAAGTTTCAGTTGGTAGACTCAATAAAATGAATGGCTTCAATCGATTTGATACAGAAGGATAGAGTAACTTTAGCTCTACAAAAAGACTCAATACAGAGAATTACAATAATTAGTTATCTATTACAGGATTCTCATAAAAATCAATTTTTCAACTTTCAATCATTCTCTGTAAAATCCCAGCATCAATTCATCGTTTGAGCTCAACGTCGATTCTCGTTGACTAATATTTTTGATTGCTAGATAAAGGTTGGGATTGTTTGGTCACATTTGAAGTACTGTTAAAGTATTGACGTAGCTGGATCAGTGAATCAATTGAAGTCATTCATTTGATTGAGTCTACCAATTGAAATTGGTTTCATTGAGCTTGGCTTCTTACGCTTCTGCATTCTTCTTACGATCAAAAGTTTAATTATAAAAAAAAACGAATCTAAAACTATTTTCCAGCATTCAAGCATAACTGTGACTCTTCAAAGATCAGTTTTTTGCAGCTTTTTGGCAGAAAAATTGCACAACCATCTCTCCTTTTCGACGCTTTTCCTTTTTGCGCCTTTTCCCTCCATAAATTGTGCAATATTTTCTTGATTGTGCAAGCTTGCCTCTAAGCTTTCTTTCTATATAAGAAATCTTTTTATCTTCTATCAAAATTCTCGATTATTCTCTCCAAAATGTCTTCTATTTTGGTAAATTCTTGTAAATTCTTCTAATTTTTCTTTTTAGGAACAAGATTTGAATGTGGAAATGTGGAAAATCAAGCAGATTATCAAGAATTTAGAGTCAGCAAGGGGGTTGGTCAAAGAAAAAGTCAAAGAAAAGAATTTTAAGACGTTTAAGACGATTTCCGGTCACTATATTCGTTTCAGATTTCAGATCACTCAAAACCCTTTATTGTACCTTAATTGAGCGATTTCTTCTCCAATAGACATTGCCCATTTCAGCAACGGTACCTCAATGATCTCATTGATAATCCCAGGCGGTGATCAAATTGCTTTTTACTCGAAAATGTTGGTGGAAGAGCATGGGACGGCGTCGAATATCAAATCGAGTGCCAATCGAAATTCCGTTCTTTCCGCCATTGCGTCAGTGCAAAATCGACTCAAGCTTTATAATAAAGGTATAAATATCTCGATTTTTACTTTAATCACTTTAGACCACGATAAATAAGGAAGGGATCGTATTAGAACAAAATAGGAATCGTATTGGAACCGTGTTGGAACCGTATTGGAACAAATAAGGAACCGTATTGGAACCGTATTGGAACCTTATTGGAACCGTATTGGAACAAATAGGAGTCGGATTGGAACCGTGTTGGGACGGTTTTGGAATCGTATTGGAACCTTATTGGAACCGTATTGGAACCGTATTGGAATCGTATTGGAACAGTATTGGAACCTTATTGGATCCGTATTGGAACCGTATTGGAACCGTATTGGAACCTTATTGGATCCGTATTGGAACAAATAGGAGTCGGATTGGAACCGTATTGGAACCTTATTGGAACAGTATTGGAACCTTATTGGAACAAAATAGGAATCGTATTGAAACCACAACATCAACCACAACATCTTGTGGTTGCTGTGGAGAGATTAAGACTTTGCTCATTCCGGGCGAATGTTGCACGCTAAAGAAAAACAATTTCCTGTCATCTTGGGGGGAAGTCTTATGCATGATTAACTCGAAAAAACAACCAACCAATTTCTTCGAATTGTGTCCTTGCTTTTGATTCTTTTGATCCTTCACGTCGGCACACAAAACTTCAGCTGAATGAGGGCGGTTGCTAGGTGAATGAAGAAGAGGGCCGAAGAGTCCTTGATATGCGTGGGCAGAGACATTGCAGTGAGCCGATGAATGGTATGGCGAAAGACAGAAAATAAACCCATTGACGATCGCGGTTTGGGTGATCGTCAATCATCAATGGTCGATTTGAACCAAAATCAATGACTAAATCCTACAAAATTTCCAAATATGGCGACTTAAAAGACTCTAGAATCCGAATGAGTCTGAGCTTAGATTTGGTAAAAGAAACTCTATTTTGTTTGCTTTTAGTTCCACCAAATGGCCTTGTTATCTACTGTGGAACAATTCAAAACGAAGGAAAAGAAAAGAAAATCAACATCAATTTTGAACCCTTCAAAATGATCAGCAAATCGTTGTACTGGTGTGGGAATAAGTTTAACACTGATTTGTTGAAAGGTATTGTTTCATGAGTTTCATGAATCAGGCAAATTGATTTGAATTCTTCAATTCTAGAGATGCTCAACGATGACATGAGAATCGGTTTCATCATCATCAACGGAAATGGAGCGCTGTTTGCCACATTGGAAGGCGCAAATCGAGAGATTCTACAGAAATTTGATGTTCATTTACCGAAAAAGCATGGTAGGGAATGCTGAAGGCTTTGGGAATGAGTTTTATTAGGAGAATATCAATTTCAATTCAAATTCAATTTAATTCCAATTTCAATTTCAATTTCAGGACGTGGTGGCCAGTCAGCTCTCCGTTTTGCTCGCCTTCGTGCCGAGAAACGCCATAATTATCTGAGGAAAGTTGCCGAGATTGCTGTGGAAATGTTCATCAAAAATGATCGGGTAAATTCTTGAAATAACATTATCGGATTTGTGTTCAAAAGCCAGTGACAGTCATTCGTTTAAGGCTTGCCTAGATGCCTATCACTTTAAACTAAGCCTAGCTTGGTGCTGGGTTCTGGATCAGATAGCTTATCCGGATTAAACCAGATCTGCTTCAAACATTCTAAACTCGGCTTAGCTATAAGCTTATTCCGGATCAGATCCTTTTCCAATCCAATCTCCTCCACTTCCTATTCAGATCTCTGTCTCCGGTTTAATCCTTGCTGAATCAGCTGATTTCAAGAATGAACCACAAGAAAGAACTTCAAGAATGACAGTCATTGTTTAAGGCTTGCCTAGATGCCTATCACTTTAAACTAAGCCTAGCTTGGTTTTGGGTTCTGGATCAGACAGCTTATCCGGAGCAAACCAGATCTCATTCAAACATTCTAAACTCGACTTAGCTATAAGCTAGCTTATCAGACTCATCCTTTGCCAATCTCCTCCACTCCCTATTCAGATCTCTGTCTCCGGTTTAATCCTTGCTGGATCAGCTGATTTCAAGAACGAACTCGCCATGTCGAATCTCTTTGATCAAGTGAGAAAAGAAAGAAAACAGAAAGATCGATTTAAAAAGACTTCAGAGACTTTTTCAGAGACTTCAATCAAAAGTCATCAAAACAATTGACATCTCATATGCCGGGGAAAACGGTTTGAATGAAGCGATCGAGCTTGCAGCCGGATCACTTGCTAATGTGAAATTCATACAAGAGAAAAGATTGATTCAGGAATATTTCGATGAAATCAGTCGCGTTAGTTCATTGATCAACAGCTTAAAAATAATGATTCTATTTGAGGAAACTGGGAAATTTGTCTACGGAGTCAATCATACCCTGCAAGCACTTGAAATGGGTGTGGTCGAGAAGTTGATCTGTTGGGAGAATCTGGACATTGTTCGGTAAGCAATTCATACTGCACTTTGCTATTCAGACCGTACTTTGCAATTCAGACTGTACTTTGCAATTCAGATTGTACTTTCCAATTCAGGATGTACTTTCCAATTCAGATTGTACTTTGCAGTTCAGACTGTACTTTGCAATTCAAACTGTACTGTGCAATTCAGACTGTACTGTGCAATTCAAACTGTACTGTGCAATTCAGACTGTACTTTGCAGTTCAGACTGTACTTTGCAATTCAGACTGTACTTTGCAATTCAAACTGTACTTTGCAATTCAGACTGTACTGTGCAATTCAGACTGTACTGTGCAATTCAGACTGTACTGTGCAATTCATACTGTACTTTGTAATTCAGACTGTACTTTTCTAATAACAAAAACATGATTCTTAAAGATATTGTACAATTTCATATCCAGTATCATTACAATACTTATTATATTGCTCAAATTACAGCACAGTACTCAGCACGAAGCACGAAAGCCTGTAATTCTTAAGGATTTTCAGATACGAAATCCGAACTAAAACTGGCAATGATTTAACCCTGAACCTGCAACGAAAAGAGAAGATTTCTGAAAACCATTTTGAACTTCTTGACTCCTGTCTATTACTTGAATGGTTAGTGGAAAATTATCGAAAATTCGGAGCTGAATTCGAGATGGTCAGTGATAAATCACAAGAAGGAGCACAATTTGCGAGAGGATTTGGAGGGATTGGTGGTGGGAAATGAATTTAAAGAGAAAATAATGGATTTTAATGGATTTTCAGCCATTCTTCGCTACCGAGTCGACTTCCAGGAGGATTTGTCGGAAGAATTTGAGACAATCGATCTTGATGAGTATTGACTAGAGGAGAAAGCTCAAGAAGAAAGCTTTCATGGAAAAGCTGGGGAGAGAAGGGAAATGTTTTAAGTGAATAAATTGTTTTGGAATTGTTTTGTAATGAGCTTTGAAATAGCACCCAATAAGAGATTTCAATAATCTCTTCAATAAGAGATTGAGAATAAGATGATCGCGAAAATCGCGACAAAATGCAAAAATTTTTTTGGCTTTCACAGGTATTATTGACCTAGGAGGCAGGGGGTACTTCTTGCCTATCCCTGCTGCTGTCAAAGAGTCAGGGGGGAGAGTAATGACGAGCTGAGAACCCAGAGAGAAAAATTCTTGAAGAAGATTGAATTAGATGAAGTTGTTCGCCACATTCGACTTAGGCTCTATTACTTTCATATTTGCCACAGGTTTTTGGCCTTGATCTGATGGCTACAAGCTAAGGGGAAGCACTTTTAAGGAAAGCTGATCGATTCTAAACGTTGCCATGATCCTTGACAACAATTTCTGAGTTTTATAACCCCTATAAACGTTGTGTGCCAGAAAGTGGACGAGAACGAGGACACACTGATCAAAATTTGTAGGAAGAGGAAGAATTATAGATTAACAACTTATTTTTATTGTTTTTTTTTTGTGCTCTTTATTTTGTTTTGTTTTGTTTTTAAATTTATCTGCAACTAAAACTCAATCGATCTAGACTGTGCTGAGGTGTCTGATGAGTGACGATCTTGTTTTCCAAGACGATCCAAGCCTTGCAGCGTCTCCAAAAATTTGTAAACCCATCAAATCACTCTAGCCGGGGTGATTTTTATTCTTTTTATAATAAAATCAGCGATATTAAATTTTAAAAAAAACAGGTGGTTGCCGTAAAAAAAAAAATTTTTTATGGACACCCGGCCGCGATTAATACCTTACCATATAAAGCTTTTGTACTTAAAGTGGCCCTTGAAATCCTTGAGCTTTTCCTACTGTTTTTCCCGCTCACGACAAGGATTTATTCAACTTTACATTCAAAATTGATGCCTTCGTAAAAACTTGAAATCCTCAAAGTACATAGCTCTCAAATATTGCATTGTTTGCGGGTTTCGTTTCACTTTTTGAATCAATTCTCGTTTGTGAGATGAGTTCCGAGCAGCGTCTCTTGTACTCGATTTGGTGAGGTGACGGAGAGCCTAGAAATCTATAGAATACTTTGTTTTTATCTCATTATCTCAATTATTGAAATTTCCCTATTTGAGTACTGTAGCTGTAAGAATATTGCATAAATACTTGATTCTTTACCGAAGTAACCCGAATTTCTTTGAAATTCTTTAGTGAACAAAAGATATTCAACATTACCACTTTTTATATACTTTTTTTATTACTTAATATATACTTGTATATATTATACTTAATAACAGTAAAAATACAATTTCTGGTTCAATGAATGAATGCTTCTAGAGTACTAGATAAATGATTATGATGTATTTGAGCTTCTAGTAAGTTAAGCTCTGAGCTTCTAGTAGGCTCTGAGCTTCTAGTAGGCTCTGAGCTTCTAGTAGGCTCTGAGCTTCTAGTAGGCTCTGAGCTTCTAGTAGGCTCTGAGCTTCTAGTAGGCTCTGAGCTTCTAGTAGGCTCTGAGCTTCTAGTAGGCTCTGAGCTTCTAGTAGGCTCTGAGCTTCCTAGTAGGCTCCTGAGCTTCTAGTAGGCTCTGAGCTTCTAGTAGGCTCTGAGCTTCTAGTAGGCTCTGAGCTTCTAGTAGGCTCTGAGCTTCTAGTAGGCTCTGAGCTTCTAATAGCTTCTAGTAGGCTAAGCTTTGAGCTTCTAGTAGCTTTTAGTAAGAAGCTTCTAGTAAGCAAGCTTCTAGTAGCTTCTAGTAGCTTCTAGTAGCTTCTACTAAACAAGCTTCTAGTAAGCAAGCTTCTGTGCTTCTGAGCTCCCAATTATAAGAACATAAAGAATTTGTGTGCTGGGATGCGTACAGATTTGAGCACAAAGGATGTAGCATGTAGCAGATGTAGTTTAGCACAAAGTCTACAGTCTAGTTTGTTAATAGTTGTAAGCATTGAAAAATTGAATACTATACATTATCTGCTATATACTTATATACTTTAGAATTTAGATCAAAAAATTCGACTCACATTCGCGGCCACGTGCTTAGGCACATGCGCCTTTTTGAAGACTTTCATAAATTCGCGTTTCATCTTTGCCTTGTCATGTGAATGGTGTACCAAAATGATGTCTTTGTTTTTGATTCCACAAAATCTGAATAATAAACAGTTGAACTTTTGAAATGCATCTGACGCTGGTTTACAAACTAGTTTACATTCAAAAAAGAAACGATCAAGAAAAGAGAAAAGAGAGTCGATTTTTGGGTTCCTAAACTGGTCCTAAATTGGTCCTAAACTGGTCTTAAACTGGTCCTAAACTCCACGAATTTTCACCTCGTTTGTGCCCATGAATGATACAAAATGTGTCTGTGTCTTTTCGTCTTTGCTTTCCCGTCATGCCTCTGAAAATCGTAAACCCAACGCGCGAACGAGTGAATGTCTCTTTCGCCGCACCAATCATGCTTTCTAAATTAGCAATTTTACGTAAAAATTTCTTTTTTTATGGCAATAATAGATTTCTATTTTAAAAAAACGATCAAGAAAAGAGTGAATATCGAGGTTTTTTTATGGGGATTAGAATGAGAATTAAGTTTAAATTTTAATATAAATAAATCTAAATAGATATAAATAGATATAAATAGATATAAATAGATCTAAATAGATCTAAATAGATATCAATAGATATAAATAGATATCAATAGATATCAATAGATCTAAATAGATATAAATAGATATCAATAGATCTAAATATATATCAATAGATCTAAATAGATCTAAATAGATCTAAATAGATCTAAATAGATATCAATAGATCTAAATAGATATCAATAGATCTAAATAGATCTAAATAGATATCAATAGATATAAATAGATATCAATAGATATCAATAGATCTAAATAGATCTAAATAGATCTCAATAGATCTAAATAGATCTAAATAGATCTAAATAGATCTAAATAGATCTAAATAGATATCAATAGATCTAAATAGATATCAATAGATCTAAATAGATATCAATAGATCTAAATAGATCTAAATAGATATCAATAGATATAAATAGATATCAATAGATATCAATAGATCTAAATAGATCTAAATAGATCTCAATAGATCTAAATAGATCTAAATAGATCTAAATAGATCTAAATAGATCTAAATAGATATCAATAGATCTAAATAGATCTAAATAGATCTAAATAGATATCAATAGATCTAAATAGATCTAAATAGATCTAAATAGATATCAATAGATATAAATAGATATCAATAGATATCAATAGATCTAAATAGATATAAATAGATATCAATAGATCTAAATAGATATCAATAGATCTAAATAGATATCAATAGATCTAAATAGATCTAAATAGATCTAAATAGATCTAAATAGATATCAATAGATCTAAATAGATATCAATAGATCTAAATAGATATCAATAGATCTAAATAGATCTAAATAGATCTAAATAGATCTAAATAGATATCAATAGATCTAAATAGATCTAAATAGATATCAATAGATATAAATAGATATCAATAGATATCAATAGATATCAATAGATCTAAATAGATCTAAATAGATCTCAATAGATCTAAATAGATCTAAATAGATCTAAATAGATCTAAATAGATCTAAATAGATCTAAATAGATATCAATAGATATAAATAGATATAAATAGATCTAAATAGATATAAATAGATATAAATAGATCTAAATATTAGGGTGGTGCAAAAGAAACTGCCGATGGGTATCAGCTCTCATTTATCAGAAACGAGCGATGCTAACGGCATTATTTTTTTTATGTTTTTTTAGCATATTTGTTTGCTATTTATTTCGAGATTTGAATTTTTTGGTTGTTGTTTATTTTATTTAAAAATGCTTATATTTTTTATTTAGATCATGGTCGAGCAAAAGTTTGTGCTACGAGCAGCATTACCGTTTAACTTCAAAATTGGAAAGTCTGCTGCCGACCGAATCGCAGCGTTCTCTCTGTGCTGCTTTCGGAGATATTTGTAGAGGAAAGGAATCATATTTGTAGAGAAAGTTCGTCTCTCAGGCAGTGTCAGACTTGGTTTCAACGATTCCGAGAGGGAGACGAGACTTTGGAAGATTACGAGCACGGTTCGAGGCCAGAAGTCGTGAACGAAGCCAAGCTGAGGGACGTCATTCAGGCCGATCCATGTCAATCTGCTCGAGATCTTGCGAAAATATTTCATTGTGACCATGTCACCATCGAACGCCATCTTTTTTTTGAATTTACCGTCAAATCGGCAGTTTCTTTTGCACCACCCTAATTGATATAAATAGATATAAATAGATAGATATAAATACCTTAAAATACTCTTTTTTACTTAGATTTTTGATGAGTCAATATAGTCAATCATCGCTTTATTGTCATCATCAATAGAATAATTTAGATCTTTATCTTTAGCTTTCTTTAATCCTTAATATAAATAAGAAGAAACTTTGTCGATCTGGCTAGTATCTGTTTAGTTTATAAGCCTTATTTCAGCCTTACTTTGCTTACATTACTTGCCGGCAGGATTTGGCAGGATTTGAACATACAAGGCTCTCTACTTTCGAGGTTTGAGTCCGCTGTTCTACTTTTTTCTTTTTCCTTTTTTGAATTTACAAATTTAATTGTTCTTCTTTTCAAATACAAGCTTATTTCAAAGTATTATTTTATAAATTTTATCTTTTTTCTTCTCGATCAAAATGATCAAGAAAAGAGTGAATATCGAGGTTTTTTATGGAGAATAGACTGAGAATTAACTTTAACTTTTGATATAAATAGATATAAATAGATATAAATACCATAAATACTGTAATTGGACCCCATCCCCCTCGTACAGTCGCGTAGTCGCAAAAGTCTTTTAGTATTTCATTTTTTTCAAAGCGCCCGTACTTTCAAAAAATGCGCCTTTGGTATCAAAAAATAGCCCTGAATTTCAGCTATTTTTTGATACATATTGTAGCATTGTAGCATAAACCAGTGTCGAGAAAAACGCGTCCAAAGCTAGACTACGCAACACTCCGCACCGTCATTATTTTCGGTATCAAAAAAGCGTCTTTGATATCAAAAAATAGCTGATATTCAGGGCTATTTTTTGATACCTAAACGCACATTGTAGCATAAACCAGTGTCGAGAAAAACGCGTTCAAAGCTAGACTACGCAACGCTCCGCCCCGTCATTATGGGGATGGGGTACTATTACAGTTTTTACGGTAGATATAAATAGATATAAATACCTTACGATACTCCTTTTTTTACTTAGATTTTTGATATGAAACTTTTTAAAATCCCTTACTCGCATATATCCCCATACAACGAAACAAAACGCTCAATCGGATCGCGAACCATCGAGAATTTGATCTTTTGAAAGATTGGACGATTCCATTTCGTAGTTAAACGACCAAAATAATTGTTTTTTTCGTTGGCATTCACTAAATGGGGAATTGAGTTGAAATTTCTAAGATTAAATTTCACTAATTTCACTAATATTGTTTAAAATAAACCCGAACAATTGAGTCGCTCACCCAGAAAAGTAGCACAAATTTAGCACAGCTTAAGATCTCCTCATCACTATACTCTAGGAATCAATCTTTGCCTTAAATTGGCTGAGTTTTTGTATTAGATAAATTGAGATAAATGCTGCATTTAGTTAAACAATTGCATCACTTAAACAGTAGCTAAATTGAGAGAAATTGAGAGAACTAAACTTGAGATCTGAGTGATCTTGAATGAGATCCGACTTCAGAGTTTTGTCTCTTGATTTTCTCTGGATTTATTAGACCAATCAACCTCTATTTAGTATCATTTGAAAGTCTGAATTGTCCTCTTTAAAACCTGAGCTTTAAAACTATAGAAAACCTAGGCTTTTGATGAATTTAGCCAAGATTTGGTTAAGATTAGCTAGATTAGATTTAGCCCACAATAGTTTCTTCGATCCGATCAGTTTGATCTAACTCATCTTGGTGGATTGAAAGACACTCAAGTATTTTTGGGTGAACTTTTCGCTAAATTTTATCTCTTATCTCTCTGTGGTAGCCATTCTTGCTTCTATGTGGGGGTTTATTGTGTCTTTTCTCTTGTGCAACCACGAAGCGTCGTAGCGAGCGCTTGTGCTTCTCTTTGGACTACTATTTCACTATTTCAGTTCTTTACTTCAGTTCAGATTACAAGACTAAGATGTTCTTTAAAAGATACTGATCAATTCAATAGCCATTTTTCCTTCTAGGTGGACTTTTATTGTGCTTTTCCCTTGAGAAATCACGAAGCGTCGTGGCAGGCGCTTTTGCTTCACTTTGGACTCTATTTCAGTTCTTTGCTTCAATTCAGATTACAAGACTAAGATGTTCTTTAGAAGATTTTAATTAAAAGATTTTGCTCAATTCAATAGCCGATCAAAGTGACTGAAAACTGAAAATCCATTTTCAACAGAAAAACGTTTCCAGTTTTCCACGAGTTTTTCTTTTTTCTTTTTAAATTCGCTGCTTGATCAGCTATTAGATTTTAAGATCTACAAAAGTAATAAACTTTTCCAAAACATGATTAGATATTAAAAGATTACTGTAACTGGATAACAGGTTAAGGTAACTGGGCTAACGGCTTTAAATCTTGATCAGCCTTGGTCTTGATCAGCTCGATGCTTGATCAGCCAATCAGCCAAAAGTCTGCAAGTAAATGACAATTTTCTCAACTCACGTATTAGCTGTGATCCTTTGTGAAGTGCGTTGCTTATGCGGGAGACCTTTGTAATCAAGGAGAACATCACATAAAATCCTCTTTGTAATGGTTGAGCCAGTCTTCGGAATTGCACAATACTCGACCCCGAAACCGTTGTTGATCTGTAATCCTGAGCTAAGCAGGCTTAGGCTTAGGCTTAATCTTCGGCTTAGGCTTAGGCTAAGCTTAGGTTTAGGCTTAGGCTTAGGCTCAAGCTTAGGCTTAGGCTTAGGCTTAGGCTCAAGCTTAGGCTTAGGCTTAGGCTTAGGCTTAGGCTCAAGCTTAGGTTTAGGCTTAGGCTTAGGCTCAAGCTTAGGCTTAGGCTTAGGCTTAGGCTCAGGCTTAGGCTTAGGCTTAGACTAAGCCTGAGCCTGAGCCTGAGCCTAAGCCTGAGCTTTAACGAAAATCCTTGAAACAATTTATAGTTTAAATTTCTTTTTCTAAAAACAATTTACATATTGAAACAAATGATGGGGTCCACTCTTTACTGGCTTCAGAGCTGAGATCACTATTGGTAAAAGTAATAGAAGGAATAACATTTCAGAATATTAGATACAAAAAATCGTTCTTTGTTTAGCTCGAATCAACGTGAATGGGAGAAAAAAACGAGTCGACAAGACACTTCTCTGAGATGATTTTGGATTGGATAAGGACTGGATTGACAGAGAACGGAAAATGCTCGAAAAAAACGTGTGAAAGAATGAAATGTTTAAGAGTTTAGATCAAATTTCTCTTAAGTCTTAAGATTTAAGAATTTCTTCTTTTTTTCTTCTCTTTTTCTTCTCTCTTCTTCTCTCTAATTCCATTTCTCTAGACTTTCTCTTTCTTTCTTTCTCTTTCTCTCTTTCTCCTTCTTTCTTTCTCTTTCTTTTTATCTAATCTATTCATTTTCAATCTCTTCATAAGCCAAGTTTACAATAGTTTTTGAAAATTCGACAAATTTAGTAAAGAAAATACTCTAGCTGGATATTGTGGTTCTTAAAAATTGTCTAAGCAAGTTTAGCCATCTCTTTCTTCTTAAGTTATGCTGCTGAACAAGAGAAAGTCGCCAAGTTAAACAATATTACAGATAGAGAACGAAGGAAGGGAAAGGAGTGGCGGCTGTTGTTGTCGAAGCAGATATTGTGATGGTAGCAGTCGCATTACTTAATTAGAACCATACAAAAAAACTAAACTAAAGCATGGATAACCTAAGCTTTAGCCTTGATTTCTATCAGTAAAACTCATCAATTTATTACTTTATTGCTTATTGTTTGTGCAAGAAACGTTTTTGTTTTTAATCGACAACTTATCGACATTGACATATCGGTGATGACAAGGAAAGCACTTTTGAAAGAGATAATGCCATGTGGATTGGAAATGAGAAGAACGAGACTTAAACGAGAACGAGAACGAGAAAGAGAACGAGAACGAGAACGAGAACAAAAAACAGATGGTCGGTCGGCGATGGTCGGTCGGCGATGGTCGGTCGGCGATGGTCGGTCGGCGATGGTCGGTCGGCGATGGTCGGTCGGCGATGGTCGGTCGGCGATGGTCGGTCGGCGATGGTCGGTCGGCGATGGTCGGTCGGCGATGGTCGGTCGGCGATGGTCGGTCGGCGATGGTCGGTCGGCGATGGTCGGTCGGCGATGGTCGGTCGGCGATGGTCGGTCGGCGATGGTCGGTCGGCGATGGTCGGTCGGCGATGGTCGGTCGGCGATGGTCGGTCGGCGATGGTCATTCTGCCTTGGTCGGTCGGCGATGGTCATTCTGCCTTGGTCGGTCGGCGATGGTCATTCTGCCTTGGTCGGTCGGCGATGGTCATTCTGCCTTGGTCGGTCGGCGATGGTCATTCTGCCTTGGTCGGTCGGCGATGGTCGGTCGGCGATGGTCATTCTGCCTTGGTCGGTCGGCGATGGTCATTCTGCCTTGGTCGGTCGGCGATGGTCATTCTGCCTTGGTCGGTCGGCGATGGTCATTCTGCCTTGGTCGGTCGGCGATGGTCATTCTGCCTTGGTCGGTCGGCATTCTGCCTTGGTCGGTCGGCGTTCTGCCTTGGTCGGTCGGCGTTCTGCCTTGACCGCCCAGGCAATGCTCTCGTGTGAATGGTGAGCTCTAGGCATTCAAATGACGATTGCTTAAGAGTGAGATATCCAAATCCGAGCAATCGAACGATTTAACTCTGATCGATCAACTTCAGTAGTAGGAATTGGTTATGAACGATGAATGGTCCATTGCTGCTTGCAAAACGTTCCATTGACATTCTTGGCCACAATATGTTGATGACTGGCTTACCTTTTCCTCATCTTGGCTTACCTTTTTCTTATCTTGGCTTACCCGGTCTCCACGCTCTCATATCCGGCATCTTTTTCTCGTCCTCCCAATTCTCGGGTTTCTTATCTTTCGGATCATCGATAAACTCTCGACTGTCCCAATCTTTCGGTTTCTTCACGGAGCAATTCTGAAAACTTTTTTAAAACTCATAAATCTTTTCACTATACCGGAATATATTTCACTGGCAACATGTCAAAGAATTCCTCAATTTTTCCGCTCATTTCCCTCGTCCAATCAATTCGAACTTCGAAAGTGTTATTTCTGTAGATGATGATCGTGTAGAGATGGGTGAGGTCATCCCACTGGAAAAGTTGAGATCAGAAATTGGAAACACACCCTTTCTAGTGTACTGGTCGAGGAAAAGTAAAGAATTTAGTGCAAAAGAAGGCTTGTGTTTGTGATTTCAGGAGTACAGAAAGCACAATTTCTTGGGAGTGCTTGAAGAGCTACTTGGTGCTTGAAGAGCTACTTGGTGCTTGAAGAGCTACTTGGTGCTTGAAGAGCTACTTGGTGCTTGAAGAGCTACTTGATGCTTGAAGAGCTACTTGATGCTTGAAGAGCTACTTGATGCTTGAAGAGCTACTTGATGCTTGAAGAGCTACTTGATGCTTGAAGAGCTACTTGATGCTTGAAAAGAAGTGTAAACACGTCCTCTCTAGCGCACTCGATTCCTCATGAATACTGTGGAAAAATGAAGAAGAATTCAGTGCACTAGACTACACAAAGTTCCCCTGTACTCACTTTCGCTCTGAGCTCTCGATTCACTTCGTAATTCTTTCCCTTGTAATGATAGAGAATCTAGATTTCAAATTTTCATCTTTACCTTCGAAATTTACATTTAAAAACCTTGACTTTTTTATTCTGTGCACAAAAATCCGGTCCAAACATGAAATTGTATTTCGTTTTTGCATTCAAATCCGATAAATTAACATAAGATGGCATTAGCTGAAGGGAATTTTGATCGATAAGTTGAACAGTTTTAAAGTTGAACAAACTTTTAAATAACCTCCACCACAGTCGAGATCTTGCTCATGCTTGACGGTGTATTGAAGGATTAACGTTTTATTGCGATTGCGAAAACGAGGGAAATAGACACCGATTGCATAGAAGTGCGAATCCTGGGCAAATTTTGAAATTATAGAGATTTGGAATTGTCTCTATAGCTTTGGCCTTGATAACCATGACCAGCTAGGAATCAGAACTGGCTCACAGATCTCAATGAGCTCACAGATCCAGAAGTCAAGTCTTTTCCAAGAGATCTTAACGTTTTTAGAAACTAACTTGTTTCTAGAAACTAACTTGTTTCTAAAAAGGTTACTCGTTACTTGCATTAGGTATATGCATAAGAAATGCGGATTTCAACATTTTCATCAATTTCTAACGATCGAAATCTGATATCGATGAATGTTATAAACTATTTGAAATTTGCAAATCTCCTCTACAAATGACAATGACAATGACATTAAGAATGATAATGAATATAAACTATTTGAAAGTTGTAAATCTCCTCTACAAAATAGGCTAAAACGTGTTTCAATTGATCGAAGCATTGAAGAAATTTCGAGGGCGAAATGCGAGTGACCAAAAAAAGGTATCGAGTCACTTTAGGGACAAGTTTGAATCAAGATCATTGGAATTAGAGCTCTAGTATGCTTCTAACTTAAAATAAAGCATTTTTATTGGGTGAAGGACTTGATGTGAAGCACTTGACAAGTCAAAAGGCTTTCCTACAGGAGTTGATCAGGTAAAGCACTTTGTGTGAAACGCATTGTAAAGCCGAAATGTCGCCCTGTAGGACAAGACAGAAAAGAACATCCTTTAACAATCAATGATTCGTTGTTGATTGTAGATCCAACACAACTAAGTTTTAGGACAAAAGATTCGTTTCTACAAATGTCTAACCTCATTGTCAGCCTAGATCCAGAGAGTCTAACAAGTCAAAAGGCTTTCCTACAGGAGTTGATCAGGTAAAGGCATTCAGGGATTTTTTTAGACTTTGGCTAGCTCTCCTCAACAAAAGATTAGATTGGCTTGTGTTATGCCCATAAAACCTTAAACATAAAACTTCAAAACTCCTCACCTGACTCGTTTGTATTCCCCTATCCCTTTCCTGATTCTCATAAATTCTCCCGGCTGTCCATTTCCATTTCCCAAAATCGTTTCGATTTTTTGATTGAATCCATCTATTCGTCCAATTTGCATCAAAAAAACTCCTCCAAAAAATGAATCTTTCCAAGGGTTACTGTAGAAAAGGTAAAAATTAGAAAAATGATTGTGGAAATCATTTTCACATGTCTTTTTTAGAGAAAGAATTCAGTAGATTAATTAGTGCACAAATTCTGTGCCTACTTTTCTGCTATGTTTTGAATTTTTGTGCAGATAATTGATTGAATATTTATTTGATTATCGTTTTTTTTCTTTCCCAAAGTCAATAATATTTCTGAATACATTCCACAGCGCATTCAATGAAACCGAACATTTTCTTCATATAATTCTGCTGAGCTTCGGCTTTTTCGTGATCTAAAATGAGAATTTCAGTACTGCAGTTTAATCAGTACTGTAGCTTGATCAGTGCTGTAGCTTGATCAGTACTGCAGTTTTGTGAGATTTTGATTAAGTTTAAAGACTTAAAGCATTGTTTAGCTACCGTAATTTGCATAATGTAGTGACTTGGGACTTGAGCATCAACTCTCCGCTCAAAGCTCAAAGCTCTCCGCTCAAAACTCTCCGCTCAAAGCTCTTCACTCAAAGCTCAAAGCTCTCCGCTCAAAGCTTTCCCCGACTACCGTAACCTTATCTTTACATCATAGCTTTAGTCTTTATATCTTATGTTCCTGTAGTCTTTAAGCTGGCTTACGGTAATATACGGATTACGGTAACCGGGGCAAGCTTTAGAGCTGCTATCTGGTTGGCGTTCGGACAGCAAGCCAAGCACATCTACTAAGTGATGGATTCAGTACAGTAAAAGGGGATAAGTTTACAAGTTGAAATACAAGCACAAGTCCATAGTAAAATCTCTCGAACCAGCTCTTGCAGCCAACATCATTCCCATCATTTCCGGTTTAATGAAAAGCAACGCCATTGGCACCATCAATAATGGGTATAAACGCTCGAAAGAATCGACTAACTAAAAGATTTGATAATATTCGATTACCTTTTGGATCAGAGATCAATTGAATCAAAGATCAATTGAATCAAAGATCAATTGAATCAAAGATCAATTGAATCAAAGCCCAATTGAATCAAAGATCAATTGAATCAAAGATCAATTGAATCAAAGCCCAATTGAATCAAAGCCCAATTGAATCAAAGCCCAATTGAATCAAAGCCCAATTGAATCAAAGCCCAATTGAATCAAAGCCCAATTGAATCAAAGCCCAATTGAATCAAAGCTACCTTTTCAAAAGTTTCCCATGGCAATTTGCAACCATCGGCTTTCTCGAGAAGAACTGAGTAATAGTCACGGAGGTATTTGTTGCGACTGAAAAGCTTTGTACTTTATAAAAGAAACTGAAGAATTTTCATGTTAATCCTAGCTTTAAATCGATCCTCTTTAGGGTCAAATCTCCAGGATCTCCAGTTCAAAGTTCTCCATGATTGGCGAGGTGTTCTTTGTGCGGTAATCGCTCTTCATCTGGCACACCCTCTCGATAGATAGGTGATCTCTTTTGCAAAATCGAAGCAAATGCAGGGGCTAGCGACTGAGCCGTCCCCGACGCTTTAGACATGACTATGCCCAAACTCCCGTCCCAACTCCCGTCCCAACTTCCGCCCCAACTCCCGTCCCATCTCCGGCGTCATTTTTGATATAAATTCCCAATCCCGTCAAACCATTGGACCACTTAAACAGTAGCTAAATTGAGAACAATGCGATCCGACTCGAGCAACTTTGTCCCCCGGCCCCCCAGGATTGGTGAGTCCAATAAACCTCTATATGGTATCATTTGAGAAACTGAAATCTCCTCTTTAAAACTAGACCAAAAGACAATATTATCTCTAAATAAAGTTATGGATTTTCAGTCCCCTTTAACGATAACAATGAGAATTTTTGTCATTTCTGATAACCAAAAAATCTGTGATAGTATTGCTCACTTTGTCAGCAATTCCTCCACGGAAACGGCGCTCGGGATCCACCGGACGAGATCATTGATCGGAGTGCCCACCTCGCAAACCTGAAATCTTTTTCCAATATAAAAACATCTATTTTCAACTTTTTAAATAAATCCCTCATTCTGAATTCAATTCTAAAATAAGAACCTCAAACGAAATCGAAAATCTTTGACTAAAATGGTGATTCAGACTAAGCCTGAGCCTTTCACACCAAGACCTTGAGCCAATTTTGGTTGAAATGAAGAACTTTTTTGCTGAACATCCTGTAGAACAACCCGTGTCCTTCTTTCAGACTTCTTTCAGGCTTCTTTTAGACTTGTTCAGACTTTTCCTTCTCATCCATCCAACCATTCTTCTGTTCTTCAGTTCTTCTGGTGTTCTTCTGATGTTCTTCTGATGTTCTTCTGGTTCTTCTGTGTTCTTTAGTTCTTCTCGTGTTCTTCTGGTTCTTCTGTGTTCCTCTGTTCTTCCCTCTGTTTTTCTGATATTCTTCTGGTATGAGAATGGATGAGAATCTCATCAGAGTTCACCGAGAGTTCACCGAAAAACCGACAAGAGTTTGTGAAAAGATTCGAGGTATAATTGTCTCATTGAAATGAAAAAGCTCTCAAAATGTAATGCCTACTCAATAAATGGGATCATTTGACAAGAAAATCTTTCGCATTCCTCAAACCGATTCTCCTTTTCTCCATTCTCTTACACTCACTTGCCAATCGATAATCGCAATCGGTTGATATTCCCGGTCGGTCGTTTTTCTCCACAAAATATTCCCTGACCACATGTCCATATGCGCCAAAAGTGGTGGCTGACCTGGAATCGATTGTGAGAAAAAAAAATTGATACCGTAAATACTCTAATAGAACGCTTTTCCCTCGTACAGTCGCGTAGTCTAACTTCTTTTCAGAAAATCATTTTTTCTCAACTCCAACGACACTTTTAGTACCAAAAAAATACTAGATTTCAAGGGACATCATTTGACGCCCAAGCGCACACTGTAGCGTAAAGCAGTGCGAAGAACGGTATGTTCAAAGTTAGACTACGCGATTGTACGCCCGTCATTATGGGGGTGGCGTTCTATTAGAGTATTTACGGTAAGAGTTTTCACAGAACATCTCAAAGAAAAGCCTGGCTCAACTCCATCAAAAACTCACAAGTATTCGCTAATAATCTCTGATAATTGTTGAAATCCGGCACAAGATCGACAATTTTTCTCATCGCTTCCGCCTCTTGGACTCGTTGTGGATGAGCGTCGACGAAGGAGTTTAGATTGGCTAACGTTTTCTGAACAAACAGATTAGTGACAAGTTTCGTAAACTGCGCTGTACATGAAAGATGTTCATTTTGATTTCATTGTCAATGTCATTATCATTGTCATTGTCATTGTCATTGCCATTGTCATTGTTTCATTGTCATTGTCATTGTCATTGTCATTGTCATTGTCATTGTCATTGCTATTGTCATTGTTTCATCGTCAATGTCATTATCATTCTTAATGTCAATGTCAATGTCATTCTTAATGTCATTGTCATTGTCATTTTCAATGTTTTATTGTCAATAGTGTACAACAATAGAATTTCTTGATAAACGAAAGCAGAATTCTTTTCAAGAATTCTCTATCTTTTGATCTAAAAACTCCTAAAAAAGTAGCCGTTAAAGTGGTTAAATCTCGTTTTTTCGTTGTACACCTATTGACGATTAGACCGAAGATTGAGAACAGCTTTAAGAACAGCTTTAATGTACACTATACAATCTACAGGATGTCCCAGAATTATACAGATATCGCGCGTCATTTCACCTCTCTAGCTAGGTTTCTTCAAAAGCAATCCAAAATTTTTTGATTTCTTTTGATCACTTTGATATTTTGATGCATTTTTGCACTTAAAACTTTTTCTTTTTTAGTATTTTTTGAAGATCCGTTCATCGTCAATCGATCATTGCTCTTTACAAGGAGAGTGTCTCGTCGACCGACATTCACAAACGTCTAAAAGTTCATCAGAGTGTTGTTAACGATTTTGATCATTGGAAACATTTGTGGATCGTCCAGGACGTGGAGAACGACCAACAACAACCTCAAAATTGAATATCAAAGTGTCAGAGATAGGATCAGAAAGAAGGCGAATCAATCTGTGAGGCAAATCCCGAAAGGAATGGGCACATCGAAGAGTTCTTCTGTGGGACAAATGCTTAAAAACTGAAAAACGAAATGACTGCTAAGAAAACACTAAGAAACACTTTGAAAATCAAATTTCGACCTTCCAAAAAGACCTCCCAACAACCCACAAGGCCAAGAAGAAGCCAAGACTTTTGCAATGTCACCTCCCCCAATTTCATCGCTTCTTCTAAATGGCCATTTAGTTCTCCGGCTCTCAATCCGTTTGACTTTTCTGTTTGGTCAGTGTTTGAAGTAAAAGCTTGCAAAAAACCGCACAAAACGATTGATAGTTTGAAGAAAGTCTTGCTTAAAACATGGGAAGAGTTGGACATCAGCTACTTGCTCGCCACCATGCTTTTGGTCGCCACCCGCCACGCCACCATGCATCAGCTTTTCCCAAACGTTTGCAGGCCTTTAGCAACGCCAATGGTGACCGATTCGAATTCATTTGTTGATTTATAGTTGTTACATATCAAAAAATGTTCTAGAGTTTAAAATGTGGCTCTTTTTCTTTATTAGTCGCTCTTGTCGCCATAATCCTGGGACAACTTGTACAGTATGCAGTGCTAAAGCGTGTACAGTATGCAGTGCTAAAGCGTGTACAGTATGCAATGCTAAAGCGTGTACAGTATGCAGTACCAAAGCTTACATCATATGTGAAGAGCTCTTTGAGTGTGTCCGATGGTTTCAGCTCAACCGAATCCCGAATTTCAGCCATGATTTTCGGGTTGCGAATGGCTAAAGTATAAAATGAACCAATTAACATCTTTAAAAATGAGTCTATTTAATGAATAGCTTTACTGTACCCCGGACTGTACTGTACTGTACAAGTTACAGTACCAGCTACCGTACCAGCTACCAGCTACAATATCCCTAAAAGGCTTCAAAAAATGACCAAATATCTAAGTTTTTCTATCTACCATATAAACCCACCCCAAGCGGTTATCGTTGCCAACCATTTGGTCACCTCCGTGCAAACGTCTTCTTTATTCTCGGCGTGCATGTCCATCTTGACGCAATTCTCGAAATACTCCATCGCAATGTAACCTGAAAGTACTTTTTGCTAAAATCTTGCAAACGCACCCTTTCCAGCGCACAAAAATCTTCGCTTTTCTCGCAGAAACGATCTGGAACAGAGAGAAAAGTGAAGAATTCAGTGAACCGGAAAGGGCGTCGATATTTTTAAGCGCAAAGCCCACTTTATCAAGTCTTACCCACCAGCTTTCAACTCTTTACAGTATGGCCGTCCAGTGTAGTACTCTGGCAATCGGATTTCTTCTGGAAAACCCCATTTACTTCGAGCATTTTGATAAAAATTCAGCTCATTGTTGTGAATCTGAAGAAGGAAATGTTCAATTGTTGAAATGTTCAATTTCTTCCTCACCAAGCTAGCATTTCTTTCAATAATCTCTGCTGGAAGTGCCATCATTGTTTCCAAGAGCTCGGTGATCCCTTGGCATGTGGTGATCTGGAAAACGAAAGCTAACTTTAAAAGACACCATTTTCAAAGCTACTCTAACCAGTTTTCATTAAATTAGCCCAAATTTTGAGTCACTGACTATCATTGTCTCATTGTAAGTCATGTAATTCCTCGATGACTTCAAAATTGAGTTGATTAAATGAAAAACTGGCGTTTGATTACACTAGTCTTCTAAAATAGAGCTTTTTAGAAAACGTACGGTACTTTTCGGTACTTTTCGGTATACTCCCCGCCACCTCCGCATTTCGGTTATAATAGAAAATGGTACTATGGGCCCCCATACATCAATGTGTTTATTTGGAAATTTAGCATAGCCTCATGTCAGTTCGGTAAAGGCTTTTGACGTTAAAGACTTCTGCCGAACTGACATCAGGCTAAATTCACAAAAGTCTTGGTGAATTTAGCCTGATGTCAGTTCGGCAGAAGTCTTTGACGTCAAAAACCTCTTCCAGACTGACATCAGGTTAAATTCACAGCATTCTGGGTGAATTTAGCCTGATCTCACTTGGGCAAAAGTCTTTGACGTTAAAGACTTCTGCTCAAGTGACATCAGGCTAAATTCACAAAAGTCTGGGTGAATTTAGCTTGATGCCAGTTCGGCAGAGGTCTTTAACGTCAGTAACCTGCAAATCATCGATCCGGGTGATCAATTCCAAAATCTTGGTCTTGTCTTGGTACTCCGATCAACCACTTCAGCAAGGAAACATTTGTTTGGGTGGCGGGAGTATAACCGAAAAGTACCAAACGTACTAACCGTAAAAGTATTCGGTTGGAAAGAAAGTTCTCGGAAAAAGTTTGCATGGTGATTTCTCTAAAAAGCAACCCATCAATTCTACCAAGATTTTTGATAAACTTGACTATATTTCAAAAAGTCAGCTACATTTTCCGACCGCAAATCGACAGGTTCTGATAAACGCTTCTCGAGATTACGAGGAATTTAGACGACGATCACCACTATTAGAAGAAAATACGGTAATAGATATTTCTGGTTAAGAAAATTTTGAATAAGTACAAATTTGAATCCAAATTTAAACAGCACCTTTAGCACTGCAACCTCGGGTAATCCAGCTTTTTCACCGTGCCAATCAAAGTGTGCCAATGCGATTTTCGAGGCAAATCCCTGAATTAAGGTACAGAATTGAATTGAATTGAGGTAAAAATTGATTTAAAATATTCAAAATTGATAAAAGAATAGTAAAAATCTCATGAAATTTTTTGGAGAAATGAAAGCTTTTTCCGGGAGTGAGAGTGCGCTAATGGAAAACACATTGCAACTTTTCTTTCCCCTTTAACCTTCACCGAGAAAAAGTGAAAACTATTAGGTACATGCATGAGAAATGTGGATTTCAACATTTTCATCAATTTCCAACGATAGAAACCTGATATCGATGAATTTTACAAAGCTATTTGTTATAAATCCTTTTTCACTCATCAAATTCGGCTTTTAAGATAAACAAAAACTATCTAGCGCTGAGTATTCTTATGAAAGTTTATAATTATATCAACTTTAAATCTTTGGAAGTCTTTTCATTGGCAATATATGACCAGAATCAACTCAAATGCCTCTTCGCTTGAATTTCTCTCAAAAATCGCTTTCTTTCTCGAATTTCTCTCAAAAATCATCTAGATTTTCGGAGATTTCTAATTAAACATCGAGTTTTGATTGATTTTTGAGACATTCCTAGAGTCAAAGCTAAGCAAAGTCAAAGCTGTTCGTATATTTCTCAAGTTCAGCTTTTTCTCCCCCAATTTGTGATTGTTTTTTGGAAAGCAATCTATTTGGTACATGCATAAGAAATGTGGATTTTTTTCATTTTCACATTTTCATCAATTTCCAACGATAGAAACCTGATATCGATGAATGTTATAAAGTATTTGAAAGTTGTAAATCTCCTCTAAAAAATAGGCTAAAACGTGTTTCAATTGATGGAATCATTGAAGAAATTCCGAGGGTGAAATGCGAGTAACCAAAAAAGCGAACTTTTTGAAAACCCCACTTTCACAAGAGTTCGGTTTTGACTATATAGTAGAAAATGAGCGCTTTAAAATATCATTCAAAATAATCAAGAGTTGGGATCATTTCATGGGAAAACTTTGTTTTTACAATAATTTTTCTTTTTTGTGAAAAAGCCGGTTTTTTGACAATTTTGAGGGTTTTGAACTTACGCTCTATCTAAATTTTAAATGCATTTCCGTTAGACTTTTTTAATGAATTCATATATAGTTATCCTTTTTTTTTCTTTAAATCTAAATTAAATAAAATTTGGAGAAGCTAACTCTATTTTGATCACACTAAACTTGTCCCTAAAGTGGCTCGATTCCTTTTTTTGGTCACTCGCATTTCGTCCTCGAAATTCCTTCATATGGTTCGATCAATTGAAACACGTTTTAGCCTATTTTGTAGAGGAGATTTGCAACTTTTAAATAGTTTATATTCATTATCATTCTTAATGGCATTGTCATTGTCATTTGTAGAGGAGATTTACAACTTTCAAATAGTTTATAACATTCATCGATATCAGGTTTCTATCGTTGGAAATTGATGAAAATGTGAAAATGAAAAAAATCCACATTTCTTATGCATGTACCTAATAGATTGCTTTCCAAAAAACAATCACAAATTGGGGGAGAAAAAGCTGAACTTGAGAAATATACGAACAGCCTTGACTTTGCTGAGCTTTGACTCTAGGAATGTCTCAAAAATCAATCAAAACTCGATGTTTAATTAGAAATTTCCGAAAATTTAGATGATTTTTGAGAGAAATTCGAGAAAGAAAGCGATTTTTGAGAGAAATTCAAGCGAAGAGGCATTTGAGTTGATTCTGGTCATATATTGCCAATGAAAAGACTTCCAAAGATTTAAAGTTGATATAATTATAAACTTTCATAAGAATACTCAGCGCTAGATAGTTTTTGTTTATCTTAAAAGCTGAATTTGATGAGTGAAAAAGGATTTATAACAAATAGCTTTGTAAAATTCATCGATATCAGGTTTCTATCGTTGGAAATTGATGAAAATGTTGAAATCCACATTTCTCATACATGTACCTAATAGTTTTCACTTTTTCTCGGTGAAGGTTAAAGGGGAAGAAAAGTTGCAATGTGTTTTCCATTAGCGCACTCTCACTCCCGGAAAAAGCTTTCATTTCTCCAAAAAATTTCATGAGATTTTTACTATTTTTTTTTCTATTTTTTCTATTTTTTACTATTTTTACTATTCTTTTATCTATTTTGAATATTTTAAACAAATTTTTATATTTATATTTTGTATCAAATCAACAACTCACATTCCCCTTTCCAAAAACTTCGACTCGACGATTTGATCCGGTTTTTGCTGTGCATTTGTAACTCTTCGAGAAATCCTCCTCTATCATTTCCCATGTAATTGTTGTGTCCAAGATTTTCCCTCCATCAATCGTCATCTTTTGAATCGAGCTCTAAAAAAAAGCTCTAAAAAAGGCTTTTTTATAAGAAAAACTCAATAAGAAGGAAAGCAAAAGTCAATAAGCTTTTCAAGCAGTCAATAAGCAAGAATATCCAAAAGCTTTTGGAAATAAACAAAACCAGAGGATTCATTATAACAAAACCTGTTTTTTAACCATTTCATTTTGCCTTTTGAAAGTTTCTTTAAAGAAAGTTGCTTTAAATTCAAAATTCAAAAGAAAAATACCTCCTTTTCCTATAAACTGTTCCTTTTTCTTATCAAAATGTTTGAAAGCTTTTTTTTAACTAAGAAATCCATCGACTCTCCAAGCTCACGCTGGAGTAAATCGGCAAAAAAATTGTAAAGTGAAAAGAATTTTAAGAAAAAAGAAGAATTCTTTTTAAGAAAAAAGACTTTTACCGGAAATGAGTCGACTTTTGAAATATTTTTTGTTAAAATCCCTTGGCTAGAGTGTTCTTCAAAAAGAAAAAAGACAAAAAAAGGCTCGGCAAGACAAGCCAAGATCAAGCAAGATCGAGCTTGGCAAGTTGGCAAGCTAGGCAATTAGGTTGGCAAGTTATAAACGATCGTTTTTGGGTAATGTGTTTTCTGAAAAAAACGGTTTATCCAATCAAAAATGCTTGATTCAAAAGCCCTATCCTTAATCTAAAAAATGACTTCATCGATTGGCTTCATCGAAATGAAGTTTTCCCAAAATTTCCAAAAATTCCCAGTTTCCCAAAATTTCAGAACAATCCAATCTTCGGAAGGTTTATTTTCAAATTCAAATTTCCTCAAAAATCCACTTTTGTGCTAATTTAATCCATTTTCTTTTGAATTTAAGCAAGATTTTTAAAAAAAAAGATTAAAAGAAAGAGAACGGTTCGATCGGTTCGATCGATTGGATTGTTCTGAAATTTTTTGGAAACTATGTAATCGATGAAGCGTTTTTATTTTAAAGCGTTTTAATCACTGTAATCACGTAGGCAATCACTCAAAAATCTTTTAGCTTATGAATGCTAGAAACCAGAATTTTCAACTCTTACATTAAAGTTCTGAAAGTTGAAATCTAAAAAAGTTCTGAAAGTTGAAGTCTGTTCTAAAAAGTTCTAAAATAAAACATTTTTCAAAAATTCAAAAAAACCATTTTGTAGATTAAGAATAGGGCTTTTGAATCAAGCAAACCGTTTTTTGAATTGGATAAACCGTTTTTTTGATTGGATAAATCGTTTTTTTGAATTGGATAAACCGTTTTTTTGATTTGATAAACCGTTTTTTCAGAAAACACATTACCCACAAAAACGATCGTTTATAACTTGCCAACCTAATAGATCAAATTTTAAGTCTAAACTATCGAATTAACCATATAAACACATTCACCGGTTATTTGAGTTTGAGGTTTTGAGCGTACAATCGTTTAGTCGTTTACTGTTTTACTGATAATTTGGTGTAAATCCAAAAATAAACTAAGCTATTCGAATCATTCGATAGCCTTAAATCTCCTCTTGAAGACTAGTTACCAAGAAATTTCTGCTAAATAAATAAGAAAAGTTTTTAAAAGCTGAATCCCTGAGTTGTCCCTGAATCTTTGGCTATACCGATTGGTTATACCGGTTGGTTATACCGATGTATGCTCATTTTAATAAATGCTCATTTTAACATGTCAAAACCAGTAAAAAGTCTAAAAACATATTAAAAATAAAAATTGATATAAATTTTAGCATTATAAAGCAAATTTATATAGGCTAACGCGGGTTTTTCGTTTGGTAAATAAATAGGTTTCGAAAGGGGTAAAAGAGAAAGAAATGACGTAAAACAAATCAAAAAAAAAAGAGCTTATCAACGATGAAAAATTCACCTTTTTTTGAGAGCAAAGATCAAAATTTGAAGTTGTAAATTGGAAACAGTGATTGAAATACCCAAAATTTTCAGCCATTTATAGGAATTGATGATGTAATTGAGTTAATCGAGAACTTTGAGCAAGGTTTTTTTGAAGGGAAAAAGGAAATTTTCATGATGCAACAAGTGGTTTTTACAGGGTGGGCCAAAATTACCGTTACAATGCTCACTTTGATGCAAAAATCATCAAATTTGCTCAACTCTACAAAAATTTATAAAGAAAAGTTATAAAAAAAGTTATACAGGGTGGGCCAAAATTACCGTTACAATGCTCACTCACGCGCAAATGCGAAAGCGAAATGGAAGAAAGCGAACGGTAACAACTTCAGCAAATGCCAAAAAAGTGAGGAATCGCCTGTTGAAAACGCCAAACTAATCGGTGCGGAAAATGTCACGAAAAAAATGGGGATACAGAGCGAACATCCCCATTTTTCATCAAAAACAGAAGAATCATCAAAAACAAGCTCAAGTTAAAGGCCCACAAGAAAAACAAATCACAAATGCTATCAGTTGACGCTATCAACCACACAAAACTGTTGATAGTTTGGAAAAAGCGCTCGAAAAGGCTTGGCAAGAGCTGGATCTCCTATACCTTCTCGCCACGATCAACGCTTTTCTACGACGCTTTTCTACGACGCTTTCTACGACGTTTGGAGGCCTGTGTAAAAGCTATTGGAGATCTGCTTGAAAAGGAATAGTTTTTATGAATTGTTATGAGACAATAAAAGTTATTTTTAAGAAAAATCTTTGACCTTTTGAATTGCTTTTTATACAGAAACTTTTTATATGTAACGGTAATTTTGGCCCACCCTCTACATGAGATTTAGAATTGATTTGATTCGGCAATTTGGGTCGCCTTTAATTAAGATCCCGTTCATTTACATTCTTAAAGCTTTACCGACTTTTTTTCTGCTTTTTTTTCTCGTTATTTAATTTGATTTTATATTATTATTCAAAAAGTTTACTAATTTTAGGATGATGAACAAGGAATTTATTCATCGTGATTCGATCATATCGATTTGTGAGTCTTGCACAAAAGTGGATCGGTGACTGACATTGCCAAGCGATTGAAGATCAACAAGGTCGTTGTTTATCGAACAATTCAAAGGTTTAAATCGGATTGGAAGAGGTCGGAAGCGCGCAGACAGAAATAAGGGCACGATCAAAGAAGTTGGAGACAGAATCCGCAAAAACGGTCGTCGTTTTGTGCGCAAAATGGAGAAAGGGATTGGCTTCTCTCGATCTTCTCTTCGAAAAATCATTGTTGACGACCTTAGATTAAACGCCTACAAGCAGAACGAATTCCAATTGTTGTTGAGCTAAACGATTAGCATGCCTAAAAGCCCTGCTGAGATGACATTGCTAAGCGATTGAAGATCAACAAGACCGTTGTTTATTGAACGATTCAAAGGTCTAAAGTCTTGGGAATAAATGAGGATCGGATTGGAAGAAATGAAGGAATTGGCTTCTCTCGATCTTCTCTTTGAAGCGCACAGCCAGAAGCTTTGATCTTCTCTTTGCACAGCTAAAGACGTAATTAAAAAGTTTAAGAAAGGATCCGCAATAACGGCCTGTGCACAAAATGGTGAAAGGCTTTTCTCGATTTTCTCTTCGAAGAATCATCGTTGACGACCTTGAATTAAACGCCTACAAGCAGAACGAAGTCCAATTGTTGTCAGTTAAACAATTAGCACGCTCAAGGGCTATGCTGAGACGTTTTAGAAACAGCCGGCATCTTCTGTCAGTGATGAAAAGATATTTACTGTTGAAGAGTATCTTAACAAGAAGAATAATCCAATCTATTTGAAGATTAAGCCGAATTCTCGAATTTAGGATGATGAACAAGGAATTTATTCATTGTGATTCAATCATAGTATTGCACAAAAGTGGACTGACATTGCTAAGCGGTGACCGACATCGCCAAGCGATTGAAGATCAACAAGATCGTTGTTTATCGAACAATTCAAAGGTTTATATCGGATTGGAAGAGGTCGGAAGCGCGCAGACAGAAATAAGAATCAAAGAATTCTCGATCTCGAAACACGATCAAAGAATTCTCGATCTCGAAACACGATCAAAGAATTCTCGATCTCGAAACACGATCAAAGAATTCTCGATCTCGAAACACGATCAAAGAATTCTCGATCTCGAAACACGATCAAAGAATTCTCGATCTCGAAACACGATCAAAGAATTCTCGAATTCAGGTTTCTCATCATCGGTTGCAGCTGTTAGATGGAAAAATAACACTTTTTTCATGGATGCTGGTGTTAAGATCAATCAGGACGTGTATTTGAATGTTCTCAAATGTTCTCAAAAACGATTTACTTCTATGAGCGATTTCTCGCTTTGGGACACGTTTCAGCAAGACGATGCGCCTGCGCACAAAGTTCGCAAAGCTTAGGATTGGTGTGAGAATAATCTCCCCGAATCTATGAAGTTTTTCGAGTGATCACCAAGCTCTCCTGACCTTAACCCTCTTGATTACTCTGTTTTGGAAGCAATTTGGAAGCGTTTTAGAAGCAAAAAGCTTGCTCGCAGCCGCACAAAAAGCATCAATTCCTTGAAGAAATCGTTGATGAAAGCCGGGGATGAGTTGGAAACAAAAGAAAAGCTATTTAGTTATTCAAAATTCGAATGTATTCGGTAGTTTTCTTTTTAAAGAGCAGTTGATCTAAGTTTTTATTATCTTTTGTATCGTATATCAACATTTTATATCAATTTTCTTCTTCTTTAGACTTTGAAAATCTTTGTTTTCCTGAACATTCTTCAAAAAAGCTAATTGAAATTGTCTAAATTTTGTCAATGCTTTTTGAGTTGATCTAAATTTAATGTAAATTTGATAACAAAGATTTTCAAGCTAGATAAATGTCCGGGAGAAAAAGGGGGGCACATCCGCGCGAAATAAGGCAAAAAAAAAAACGTTTTCTATCAGAATTTCACGTTTGAATATCCATTCGACGCAGAAAATTGTGCTGAATCGAAAAGGTGAAGAAATTATCGAAATCCGTCTGACTCGATTTTTTTAAAACCACCTTTTATCGAAAAAACCGCACTTTTACAATGAACTCGCTCGCCGCGACCAACTTTCGGTGGCTCGTGGTCGAAAGATTGTGCCCTCAAAATCGATAACTTTTGTGTGCACGTGTGCAAAGATCATTTTGATACCCGGAGGGGGCACAAGAAGTGGATGTGTTTACACATAATTTGACACACACAAAGTACAGCCAAAAGACTTGATCACAGATCTACTCAATCAATTGAAATCTATCGTTTCTCTTGCCAAGAATTAGTAACCAATAAGTGACACTAAAATTGAAAGGAAAAAAAGGCGATAATAAATATTTGTCTTTCTCGCAATTCGGCCTTCTCAAGAAGGCAAATAGAATTTTTTTCGCGCTTTTTTTTTCAAATGACAATTCGTCACATAGAAAATATCCAAATGATTGTTTTTCTTTCTTTTCTTTTCTTTTCTTATTACTTTTTACTTTCATTCTTAGTTTCGAATTCAAATTTGCTCTCATTAAAATTGAACTTGTCTTTCCTTTCCTTCTTTTCTAACTACCCCACTCAACTAAAAGGTGATAAAGTAAGCGGATAAACTATCAAATTCTACTTACAATACTTGTTAGCTGAATAGTGAAATACTGAAATCCCACTTACAATACTTGTTCACATTTAATATTCAAAGCTTTTATTTCACATAAATCTGTGAGCCTTTCTCTTCAAATTTTTGTTAAAACATTGACAAAACTTGTAATTTGTTAATGCCGTTAATCCAATGCCACTTCATTAACTCAAAAAATCTATTTCAAGTTTACAAATATAATATTTACACAAAATTATTCTATTTTCCCTCAAGAAACCCCGTTTTTTTTTCCGAAAAAATGATTCATTTTGTGATTCAGCGCTGCCAAAAAACTAATTCCAGATTCGGTTTGTATAAATGACAAGTGAATATCGATTTTTCTATCGATTCTATTTTCTATTATCAATTTTACAATTCTATTCAATATTACCTACTGAAGGGAAAAGCTCGAAATGCGAATGTCAAAAAGTTTCCGAAATCTCGGAAATCCCGGAAGATTTGAAGAAAAGCAGGAAATTTGAGTTGTGCCGGAAAAATGATTGCAAGTTTTTCAAGCTAGCCGTTTAATTTTCTTTATTTTTGTTTATTTTTGTTTATTTTTGTTTATTTTTGTTTATTTTTGTTTATTTTTGTTTATTTTTGTTTATTTTTGTTTATTTTTGTTTATTTTTGTTTATTTTTGTTTATTTTTGTTTATTTTTGTTTATTTTTGTTTAATTTGTTTATTTTTGTTTATTTTTGTTTATTTTTGTTTATTTTTGTTTATTTTTGTTGATTTTTGTTTATTTTTGTTTATTTTTGTTTATTTTTCTTTAATTTTGCTTCATTTTCTTTAATTTTCTTTAATTTTCTTTAATTAATTTCATAACCTAGACGAAATCCAAGTTCAACTCGTTCTTTGGTGTACTTTGTGCAAACGCATCCCTCCTGATCTTTTGATTCAAACATAAACTCCAACTAATCTATATTAGGCTTTTCCGAAACTGTATTTTGTGATCAAATCTTCTAAACGCATCCCTCCTGGTGCACTTGTTTCCCCATTTTCTTTTGGCATCAAGTGGCTGGTGTGGAAAAATTGAGTGCATCAGTCAAAGAGTGCACGCATTGAGCAGCACAAAGACTTGTAACTATTTATAAGTATAACTATGTAACTAAATTATAAGTTGAGTTGTTGTTAGCTCTTAATAGAGTGTGTTCCTCGCGAGTAATGCGTTTTTTAAAACGTGCACTAGGGAAAAAATTACCGTCCTTTTAATAATAATACTTTATTCAAACGATAAAGTGAAAGAAATCATAGAGAAATGCACAGTGATACTTAATCATACAATACATACTGAAATCAATAAGCCAATTACTTACGGCAAAGAGCCACTAGATCTAAAGCATTTAGCAAAAATTATTGCAAAAAAGCAAATTATTGCAAAAAAAATGACGAGCCCCGCATTATATACGACACTTTTTAAAGATACTCAGCCGTTTAACTGATTTGGTGGCAAATTCCCTTCCAATGTGAAAAGGGATTTTTTTTTGAAAAACCTGCTCAAAAAATTGCTTTTATATTTCTTTCGCGCAGGCGCACTTTTTAGAAAACGCATTACTCGAGCTATTACTCGAGCAATTACCCAAGCTATTACCCAAGCTATTACTCGAGCTATTACTCGAGCTATTACTCGAGTAAAAATTACTCATGCAAATTTACTCGGGTAATTACTTACTGGCGAGGAACACACTCTAGTGCACGCATTCAGCAGCACAAAGTACACTTTTAGAGTAAGAAAAGTCTTAGGAATGCAAGGAAATATCAAAGAAATATCAAAGAAAAACTAGCTGTTGATGAATCTACTTGTAGAATCAAAAATGATATGTAAACTTTTCAGATTTTCATCTAAACATCACTTCGACCCGTTTAGAGTATTTGGGAACGATCTTTGTATGAAACATTTTTGTAATTTGATTCAAAAGTTCATTTAGACATTCGACAATTCGACACTCGATGATCAGTTCAGAAAATCGAAAATCTTGAACTACGATCTAACAGAGATTTGCAGTGTTATGTTGCCAAAAATTCAAGGAGAATACATAGTTACCGGTAATAGATTTCAATAGAAAAATAACAGATAAACTAGTAGATAAACTAGTAGATAACTAGTAGATAACTAGTAGATAACTAGATGATAAACTAGTAGATAACAAGCAGATAACAAGCAGATAAACTAGTAGATAAACAAGCAAATAAACTAGCAGATAAACTAGTAGATAAACTAGTAGATAAACTAGTAGATAAACTAGCAGGTAAACTAGTAGATAACAAGCAGGTAAACTAGTAGATAACAAGCAGATAACAAGCAAATAAACTAGTAGATAACTAGTAGATAAACTAGCAAATGAACTAGTAGATAACAAGCAAATAAATACTCTAATAAAACACTATCTCCTCTTATAGTCGTGTTGTTTAACTTCTTTCTAGAAAATCATTTGTATTTTCTCAGCCTCTTCATTTCCCAACTATAATTTTAGTACCAAAACATACTAGATTTCAAGGGCTATCATTTGACATCATTTAAAACACTGTAGCATAAAGCAGTGCGAAGAACGGCATGTTCAAAGTTAGACTACACAAGTGTACGCTCATCATTAAAAAAGCAGCTTTCTATTTGATTATTTACGGTAGATTTGTGTTAAATTTAGGTAAAATTCATGGAAAAACCTTCAAAACGGATCGATGTTTGCATTATCAAAAGAAATATTCAATCAAGGTTGGGAAAAGATTTTGTTTTGATTTACTTTTTGAAGTGTAAACGCAGCCCTTCTTGTGCACTCAGCTATTCATTTTTCTTTCATTTTACGAGAAAATCAAGAGTTAAGGTGCACCAGAAAGAGTGTGTTTACAAGATTTTGAGCACAAATTACAGAAAAGATTCTTTTTTTGAGTACAAAGTACAGAAAAGCTTCAATCGAATAAGAAAAAGAAGCTTTTTAAAGATTTTTTTCTTTTAAACTCTCTTTCTTTCCTTGGATATCAAATTACATTTTTTTTGATCTGTCTTCGCACTTAGATGTTCCTATTTGCGCAGATCATAACCTGCTTTTCTCTATCCCTTGCTATTGTCATCCAGTGTTTCCTATCTTGGTTGTTCCTGGTTCGAAGTCTTCGACTTGCTTGTGCTGGTGGTGGTGGCACTCTAGCCATCCTTTCTCTGACCGTCTCTACCACTCTTCTGACCCACTCTTTCTCTGACCGTCTCTGCCACCTCGTTGCTGGTCTTCCGATGGACCTCTTCTGGTCTCGTGGTAGCCACTCTGTGATCCGTATCGTCCATCTGTCGTCTGCTCTTCTGGCTACGTGGCCGGCCCATCTGAGTCTTTTTCTCTCGATCACTTCCACTGGATCTCTGAGTCCCGAGAGCTGGCGCATATCCGTACTTCTTACCATAAATACTGTAATAGTACCCCATCATCCCTCGTACAGTCGCGTAGTCGCAAAAGTTTTTTAGTATTTCATTTTTTTCAAAGCGCCGTACTTTCAAAAAAATGCGTCTTTGGTATCAAAAAATAGCCCTGAATTTCAGCTATTTTTTGATAACTAAGCGCGCATTGTAGCATAAACCAGTGTCGAGAAAAACGCGTTCAAAACTAGACTACGCAACACCCCGCACCGTCATTATCTTTGGCATCAAAAAAGCGTCTTTGGTATGAAACAGTTGCCCTGAATTTCAGCTATTTTTTGATACCTAAGCGCGCATTGTAGCATAAACCAGTGTCGAGAAAAACGCGTTCAAAGCTAGACTACGCAACGCTCCGCACCCTCATTATGGGGGTGGGGTACTATTACAGTATTTACGGTAGATCTAATTACTTAATTATTATTATTATTGAATTATGTAATTAGACCTTCTTGAAATTCTTGAATGCAAAAGCAAACAGAAAGAGCAAACGAATAACAAATTGAATGCCAATATCAATTAGAGCGATATTATCGATAATTAGAATTAGGATTAGGATTAGAATTAGGATTAGAATTAGAATTAGAATTAGGATTAGAATTAGGATTAGGATTAGAATTAGGGTTAGAATTAGGATTAGGATTAGAATTAGAACTAGGATTAGAATTAGAATCAGGATAGATCATTAATATCATTTAAATATTTGCCCCAAAAACAGTTGAACACTTTTTATTTTAAAAAAGTCAAAATAATTTGATTGATTTTGATAAATTGTAGGTGAAAAACGATCTTTTCTCTCTTCTCAGCAATTGTCCGAAAAATCGTTTCGAAATCGAGAGTTGGATCGGAAAACGAAAGAAAAGCTCTAATTTTTTCGATTTCCTTCATTTTTCTTCTCTAACCATACCTCTAGTCACAATTTCCATTGCCATTTTCACCTTTTTGTCTCTTCTCGTTTGTGTATTTTTAGTGAAAAGACAAAAACAGTACACCCATGTACCCGTGGAGAGAAGTTATGATGAAAAAGATTTCGATTAATAAAAGATTAGATAAAGATTAATATCTATTCTTTAATCTAATCTTTTATCTAATCTTTTATCTAATCTTTTATCTAATCTTTATCTGTTCTTTAAGATCTTTTTTCTCTTAGAACTTTGCAGGGGTAAATGCGCCGCCTTTCACATCAAAATCTCTATTCTTTGCTTGAAAGATTTGACTATTTCAATAATTTTAAATAATTTATCGATTTCCTAAACAATTTTTAACCCTTTCCTTTGTGATAACCTTTGTTTATTGATTTGATTTATAAATATTTTATTGTCAAAACTGTAAAAAAATAGAAAATTAAGCGATCGCCTCATTGTCTTTTCCCTTTTCAACTTCTTGTTGCTCATCTGCTGATAGAACGTGAGCCAAATCGGCAAAATAACGACGACATCTTAAAAATAAATACCGTTCTTCTTCCTTCTTAAACTTCCTTTTCAACCTACCTTATTTTCTCTAATAGTAGTGCACCCGGGCGAGCCGAGTTGGTGACTATTTTACAGTTTCTAAGTTTCCGCAGAAGCTCAACACTCAAATCCCCCACTAGAGCTCATCGTCAGCTACATTGTCAGCCACATCGATAGGTTCTGATAAGCGCTTCTCGAGATTACGAGGAATTTAGGCAACGCTACTATTAGACTACTATTAGAGAGAATACGGTAATATAGTTATTCGAAAACTATTACTATTAAAAGGTCTAGCTCTTAAGTTAGACTAATAGAGTGTTTTGGCAGATTTTTAAGTAGATATCAGGTTCTTTAGCAGTCAGGCATTTTATGGCTTAGGCTTAGGCTTAGGGCTTAGGGCTTAGGGCTTAGGGCTTAGGCTTAGGGCTTAGGGCTTAGGCTTAGGCTTAGGCTTAGGCTTAGGCTTAGGCTTAAGCTTAAACGGCTAAGTGCTAATCTGGTTTAACTCCAGTCTGGTACTAGATGTAAATTAGCACTTTGATCTAGAAATAGATCGATTGAAAGTCTAAGAGCTGTAAGCGTATGAGAATGATTCAACAAAATCTTAAGGTCATAAGCAAGCACCATGTCGCTGTGAATTACTTGCAAAATGTAAACAAATCATTTCTGATACAATAAATAACATTCTTTCATACTTTGCACATTTAGGCTATTGATTATTGTAAATGAAATATCTTTTAAACCATCACTCACCGCCAAACTATATAGAAAAAGAAAAGATAGCAGATGATCGCCGTTCCATAGTTTGCCGCAAGCCAGATCCCGTAGTGGATTCGTGCCAATTCTAGAAATCGATTCAAGTTTGAGAATAGGAAATTGAAGAGCTAATCAATCGTAGAATAATGAATTTCTTTTATTAGAAGATTTTTTTTCAATCATTTAGATATTTTGTGGTATTTCACTTACTTCGATCATCGAAATCGGGACTGCCGGCGGATTCAAGCTCTCGTCTGAAATTTTCATTATTTCTTTGTATTCCATTGCTTTTTTTCTTTGTGGCTTGGCAGATGGCTTGGCTTTGAAAAGTCTGTAAATCAAATAAAATCATTAGATCAGATCAGATTACAATAAGAGAATTGGGATTTTAAGCCTTCGCCTTGTCTTGTCCTTGTCTTTGTATCTTAAATTACTCAAAGTTCTCCTTTTTGTCTAACCCAGGCCACAATTATCATAATTGGCAAAACCGTTTTCCCTTCACCTTGCTTCCATCATTTTCTCGGATCCCCAATCAAACATTCCCTCAATCCCTTGATACAAATTGTTGCCAATAACGAAGATTTTGAAACCCTGAACATTTTATAATCAATAACATCAATCAATAGCCATTTTTTCTACCTGAATGAATAAAAATGGCAACAACGAGTTCTTCGCCTCGATGACAAGACCGCAGAAAAGAACGATCGAACTCAAGCACTCCAGCGGGATGAAAAGAACCTGAAAGTTTGAAGAAAATTGAAGAAATTGAAGTTGAATTTTGAAGTTTAAAAGCAAATATTTTATTCTCACGAACTTTCCACGGATCCAATGCGCCAACGAAAAGCATTGCGACGTGATAGAAAATGAGTAGAATGTTCAGGATTAGGACGACACAACTGGCGTGCTGAAAACTCGGGGAATACACAATACGAAATGTTCCCAAAGCTCACCTATCATTTAATATTCTAATCGGGATTTACAATTACCTGTAAATACTGTAATAGTACCCCACCGCCCCTCGTACAGTCGCGTAGTCGCAAAAGTTTTTTAGTATTTCATTTTTTTTCAAAGCGCCCGTACTTTCAAAAAATATGTCTTTGATATCAAAAAAAGCCCTGAATTTCAGCTATTTTTTGATACCTAAGCGCGCATTCTCGCATAAACCAGTGTCGAGAAAAACGCGTTCAAAGCTAGACTACGCAACACTCCGCACCGTCATTATGGGGATGGGGTACTATTACAGTATTTACGGTAAGTAAATCAGGACCTAGAAGATTGTTTCAAAAGCAATTTTTGGCTTGACCAAGGAAGAGTAAAGTAGAAGATAAATAAGGTAATGCTGGAATAAAGTGACCCCACTATAGGAGCGTTGCGTCGTCTAAGTATGCTCTTAAACAAACGCTCATATCACGACACTAGTACGTTGGTTTTTGCGCGCTTTGGTATCAAATTAAAGTATAGAAAATGGGTAATTTTTCGAGATATAACACTTATTTTTAGCATCAGACAGCGCTTAGAAAAAAATGATTGAAAAGTGGGGAAAATCGGCTTTTCTTGCCACTTTACACTCAAAGAACCGCTCATATCTCGACACGCAGACATTTGCTTCTGCGCGCTTTGGTATCAAATTAATGTCCAGAGAATGGGTAATTTTTCGAGATATAACACATATTATTTAGCATTAACCAGCGCTTAGAAAAAAATGATTGAAAAGTGGGGAAGATCGGCGCTTTTTTTAAACAATTAAACAATGACTTTTTTCATTAGAACGCCAAATTCTTAGAGTCAACCTTTCAGAATCTAATCGTTTACATGTATTTCATGTAAACCCTTTCAAACCCTTTATTTCTAGGCTCTCTGAATGCCTGGTTGAATCATTTCTTAACCTTAATATGCATTCCACAACAGCAACAACATTTAAAGAGATATTTCACATCTCGATACTCGAATTCTCGATTCCGATGTTCGATTTTCCACACTCTTTGCAAACGACCCATTTCACAGGGAAACTGAAAAGTCAAAGAGCTTTTAAAGAAATGAAACACCAAGAAAAAAAAGAGGAAAAAAAACAAAGAAACAATCAAGCATTTAAGCATCAAATGCTCAATTATAAACAAAATTTTTTGATTTAAAATCTCCCGAGTGAGTCACTAATCAAATTGAATCCAAATTGAGCTGAAATTGAGCTGAAATTGAGCCTAAATTTGCAAAAATTCCCCTCCCCCACAAAACCCCAAGCAATTCCCCAAAGAGTTAACGTTGATCAACTATTTTTTTTTGGAAAAAACGATCCATTTAGCTGAGAGATAATGGTTTTCGATTGGAAAAACCCGAAAAAATCCGTGGGCGTTGAGAAAAACGGCCTTGAATCGAAAACTTTTTCCATTTTCCAAATTTCTTTTTTTTGTAGCTCAAAAATCTCTTTCCACATCGATACATCGGTAATTTGATAAGAAATCTTATTGACATTGACGCGAAAAAAAGGATACTATGGTTTATTGAGATTCTCTTGGACATAATGAATTCTAGAAATGATAAAGACTAGCCCGGTTTTGATCTACGAAAATTAAAAGAGCCGAGAGAGGCGTTAGATCTCATTTCTGACTTAATTTGACTTATTCTTCAATTTCATCAATCTCTTCGAACTCTTCCTTATGTTTCCTATTTCTCCTCGTCCAAAGAAGATGACAATAGCTCAGTGGTAGAGCATCTCTCCGCTAAGCGGAGGGTCGGTGGCTCAATTCCCCATTCTTTCCAAAATTTTTGCCATGAACTTTTTTACTTTATTACAGAAAGCCTTGGAACAGCTCTGCACCCAGCGAGACAATTTTATGGTACTGTAAAGGTAGCCTGGAGCTCGTTGATGAGATCAAATCGTTGCCAAATGGACAAAGAAATTTTGTCAGTCTATATATTTCTCCACGGTACGCTACACTGCACTACTTACCGACTTCAGAATGGTTAGTAGTAAACTGGAATTCAATGAAATCTTCATAAATTTAGAACAATATCTGGGTTCTAACTGGATCAGCTTTTAACTGAATCTAACTGGGAACATCTTAGCCGCACTATACCCTGCCTTGGTTTGCTTCAAATACTCTGTGCCTGATTTAAGATTTAGATATAGACAAATAAACTTGAAGAAGTGGTACTTGTCGGTTATACATTCACAAAGACTGATCTTGGTGAAGCATCCCCATCCAAGTCTTCTCGGTTATCGATTTTCGTTCCACTGATCGACTGATCACTTCAGACGAGCACTCTACTTTCACTGAACATAATCACCACTCACAAGTTGTCAGCTCCTTGCTTAACCGAGTTGAGTTCTACATCCACAGATTCTCTGTGGATGTAGAACCGACAAGTACCGAAGAAGTAAATGCTTTAGCTAAATAAGAATGGTTCTCGTTTCGGAAGGGATTTCGATGAGATCACTTTAGAGGAGAACGCTTCTCTGCATAAACCATATAAACACACCATTTCTGGTGCACTGAATTGGTCATATCCTTGCTATGAGTCATATCCTAGAGCCATTTTTTCACTCAGCATCATATCCTTGCTTTGAAAAATCTGAAAACATTTACTTACCTTGTACATTCACAAATTTAAACTCAAAGCATTGTAAGGTAAATTAAAAATGAAAATGAAAAGAAATGGTGTGCGGAAATGAACGAAAAATTTGAAAAAATCCTCAAAAAAACCTTTACGTGAAAACAAAAATAACTCGTGTTGATGATCTGGAACATTGTCGAGGAGAGAGAGATCATTTCAGAGAGATCTATTGTTCTTTTAGAATAAAAAGAGTCACGGAATTGGAGAAATTGAAAAGGAAATGGATATCGAAAATTTCCTGATCTAAAATTGAGAATCACAAACTTTTCCAGAGACTTTGAAACTAATGAGAAAACTTTGCAAACGGTTTCTTTTCGAAAAAACCAAACTAAACCCGGAATCTCCGGCAAAAGTCATTTGATCTCTTCGTTAAAACAATCCATCAAAATTTTCAATGTCAAGAAACGAACAGACACGAGTTTTTTCTGAGGGAAAAGGAACCAAATTTGTAGCGAAAAGGAACCAAATTTGTAGCGAAATGGAACCAAATTTGTAGAAATGATTGAGGATCTATAGAGCTTTCTATAGATCCTCAATCATTAACATTTTTGCCGTGCTGGTTTTGTGTACATTCTACCGTAGGCCGTTTGATGACGCGTTTTAAAACGCGCCCCTTTCCTGTACACTCTGTCAAAAAATTATAGACGCACCCTGTTTTTTGCTAGTTTAGAGCCGGACATAAGTGCTAGTCCAGTGAAAAGTATTTTTTAGTTTCTTTAATGTAAAAAAAACAACCCATGCAAAATTTCAAGTCATTTCACTCATCCAAAGCACTTTATCGTACAAAAAACGTTTTATCAGCTGTCAAAAAATTATAGACGCACTTTTATTTGACGATTTATTCTATCAATAATTGTTAGTTTTTCTCATTTTTTTGCTTATTAGTTATGTTTATAAATGTTTTTACATTTTCAGATAGGCCACTTGGAAAACAACTGGATGTGGTGGAAAAAACACGTATCGATGTGCTCCACACGATTGGTCACTCAAAACGGACATTGCTCATCGCATCGGACGTTCTGAGAAGTGTATTCGCACGTATCTCAAGACCAAAGTGACTCCTAAGAAGAAAGAAACACGGGGCCGGAAGAAAAAGTTGACCGATCAAGACGAACGCGCAATTACGAGACGTCTTTCCAACACGACGACATCACTCGAAGAGGTTCGCAAGGAGATGAAGCTTCCGGTCACTCTCCAAACTGTGCACAACGTTGTCAAACGATCTACAATACTCAAATACAAACTCATGAAGCAAGCTCCACGACTTACAAAGGACCATAAAGCCGCCCGTATCGATTTTGCTCAAAAGAACCAGAAGACCAAATGGGAAGGAGTTGGTTTACTAGTATTTCTTATATATTTTATGTTTAGATCATTTGGAGTGACGAAAAGAAGTTCAACCTTGATGGTGCTGATGGTTTTCGAGGATATTGGAAGGATTTGCGGAAGCCGGGCATGGTCTTCAGCACGAGGAACTTCGGAGGTGGATCATGTATGGTATGGGGAGCCTTTCGAGACGGCGAACTGGTCGGGTTAGAGTTTATTTCGACCCGGATGACATCGCTTGACTATCAACAAGGGTTGGTCAAACATCTAGCCGCCTATCTAAACAACAATCCGGGCAATAACTTTACTTTTATGCACGATATTCATGCAAGTTGCTCCAGAAGAGCATGGCTGACAGCGCACAAAATCGGCACTATCGCTTGGCCCGCTTGCAGCCCAGACTTGAACCCGATTGAGAATGTGTGGGGGACACTCGTTCGAGATGTCTACAAGGGAAACAAGCAATATTCGAGCGTGAATAAACTCAAGAAAGCCATTCAAGTAGCCTGGAATCGGCTTCAGCCAACAGTGCTCCATGACCTTGTCTCTTCGATGCCGAGACGTCTTTTTGAAGTTGGACTAAAGCAAGGAGGGGCCACACATTATTAATTTATTTGGTTTGCGTTGTTATTTTTATTTCTGTTAACTTTTTGTTGATAAAATAAAAGTGCGTCTATAATTTTTGACAGCTGATAAAACGCTTTTTGTACGATAAAGTACTTTGGATGAGTGAAATGACTTGAAATTTTGCATGGCTTGTTTTTTACATTAAAGAAACTAAAAAAATACTTTTCACTGGACTAGCACTTATGTCCGGCTCTAAACTAGCAAAAAACAGGGTGCGTCTATAATTTTTTGACAGAGTGTATTCTTGGGAAAAATTTCATTCTAGTCAATTCGTTTAGCAGTTTTATATAGCTAGTAACCCACACACCCATCCTTTTTTTGCGATAAATTTCTTTCTAGTCAATTCGTTTAGCAAATATTTGTAAAAAAGATTCGAAATCAGAACACAAAGCACTTGGATGATGATTGTTTTTAAAGGAAACAATCTTCACTATTTTTTTTTCTTTTTCTTATCTTTTTTCAATTAAACCATTATAAAAAACTATTTTTATTCATTGATATCGTTTTAAAAAGATCTTTATAAAGCTTGTTGACATCCATTGGCGATCCAATCGTGAAACTCGACTCCGAAATAAGTGTCATGTTGAGAGATATTGTAGTGAAGTGCTGGTACCGAATTCGCGCAATCTCTACAAATTTCTGAGTTTATTTAACTTAAAGCTTTAGAAATATGAATTAACGACTAACAAAGTTGTTTTTATAATATTGAGTTGGTGAATTCAAAAAAGGATTGAAAAATGAAAATGAAAATGGTGAAATGGATTGAGATTAGCCTTGATTTGCGGAGAAGTCAACGTCCAATTCGAGGATTCGCAGCCGGCCAGATTCGTTTGGCAAAGCGAGAGGGAAGGGGGTTATGTAAAAGCGCTGCGCCAGACGACGAGCGATTACGCGGCCGCACAAAAAACACACAAACAGAACTACTAAGTGTATTCTTTTGGAAATTTGTATATAAGCTTAATTTTTGATTCTCTACAGCTTTTCCATTGACACCAAAATGGGTTTCTTTTGAAGAAAGTCCTCAAACTGTCACAAATGACAATAGCCCACAGTTTTCAATTCACCAAACCAATAGAATATCTTTCTGTAAAACAAACGAGCTTTCATCCATGGAACACGTCTTGTAATCAGCTGTTTTCATGTCATTGTCGTACCAAATCTAGAAGGATTTATTGTAAAAAAGAGATATAGAAGTTTTAAGGAAAAAGAAATCATTTTAACCTCGGTTTTATGATGTTCATAGCTAAAGAGCTGGGGTGGAATGTGTGGGACAATGTCGTTCTGATGAACAACTCGATAGCTGTACCCGGTCGTACCACCAAACTGAACAAAAGTAAATGTTGAATATGTCTGTGTATGTCTCGATAACAAAAATAAGTGTCGTATATGTCAATTTAAAAATCTTATCACCCCATCAGTTAACTTTTTGGCTCACCCTTGCGTCGTGCATCTCAACAAAAGCCGAATCACCAACACGAGGTTCACCAAAAGTCATCTGAAATTGGTTATCCGATTCGCCAACATTAGTGACTTTAGAAAGCTTATTATTGTAACTACTTGCATGATAAATTGTTGGAATATCATAGTTTATCGAGAGATAGTTGACGGCAATTGTTGACATTGCACCACCCAATGAATGTCCGGTTATCTGGAAAGGAAACATGCTCAAATTATATAGAAAGAAGCTTATAGAAAGAAGCTTATAGAAAGAAGCTTATAGGAAGAAGCTTATAGAAAGAAATAGAAAGAAGAAAGAATTTATTATAAAATTGATGAAATTGATAACTTTCCGCTGTTTTAGAGACTTTTCAAAATCTCCTAGTACTCACATAAATGTCATAGTTGGGATAGCGAGAGTGTTGAGCGAGGAAATCGTCTTTCATTCCTAGAGAAAACTAGCTAATAATATAGCTACCGTAAATACTGTAATAGTACCCCATCCCTCCTCGTACAGTCGCGTAGTCGCAAAAGTTTTTCGTATTTCATTTTTTTCAAAGCGCCCGTACTTCCAAAAAATGCGTCTTTGGTATCAAAAAATAGCGCTGAATTTCAGCTATTTTTTGATACCTAAGCGCGCATTGTAGCATAAACCAGTGTCGAGAAAAACTAGTTCAAAGTTAGACTACGCAACACTCCGCACCGTCATTATGGGGGTGGGGCACTATTACAGTATTTACGGTAAGTAATTTGGCTAAATTTTTATTTGAAAGCCCAAAGAATACAATTTTTATCCCACCTGCATTCCAAAGTTTCATAAAACCGTTGTAGAAATACTCGTCAACATAGCCTTTTCCGAGTTGTTGCTGAAAGCTTTCTCAATCAATTGTTTTCCAAGCGAGCTTTATTAATGGAAAAGCAAAAGAAAAAAGCAATTTTTTAACAGTAATCTTCAACAATTTAACAGCAACAATCAGAAACTTGTAATCAAGAAAAAAGTTTTTTATTTTAACTTGAGAAAAGCTATCTCGGAAGAAGAAGAGGGAAGAAGAAGAAGAAGAAGAAGAAGAAGAAGAAGAAGAAAAGGAAGAAGAAGAAGAAGAAGAAGAAAAGGAAGAAGAAGAAGAAGAAAAGGAAAAAGAAGAAGAAGAAGAAAAGGAAGAAGAAGAAGAAGAAGAAGAAGAAGAAGAAGAAGAAGATGAAGAAGAAGAAGAAGAAAAGGAAGAAGAAGAAAAGGGAAGAAGAAGAAGAAGAGGAAGAAGAAGAAGAAGAGGAAGAAGAAGCAGAAACAAGACTCACATTCGGTTTTAGACTCTCAACTCCTTCGGCAAAGAGCTGTCCATCAGTTGTTGTACCTCTAAAAGTAAGCTTTTGAATCATTTAAATCATTTAAAATTATTAGTGAAAGGTTGAATACTTATTAAAATGAAAATCAATGAATTTGTTTACCGAAAAACAAGTGCAATAACTCGGAGAGTCGGTGAAATAGCTGTATAACCACTGCAAGTATCATTTTTGAAAATCTCATCACACGGAAGAGTCAACTGACGAATTAGCTGAACGAAAATGATTTCAATTGTAGTAAATTCTGATTTCACTATACAGAAACAGCAATTTCTATTAAATTTCTATCAAATTTAATAGATTTTTCGAAATTTCTTTATTTTTCAGTTTCTTTGTTTCTTGATAAAGCATTTGATGTAAGATAAAGAATTTCTTTACTTACTTTCTTTACTTTCTTTACTTCCTTTACTTTCTTTCTTTACTTCCTCTATTCATTCTTTCCTTTACTTCCTTTACTTTCTTTCTTTACTTTACTTTCTTTACTTTACTTTCTTTAGTTTTCAGTTTCTTTGTTTCTTGATAAAGCATTTGATGTAAGATAAAGAATTTCTTTCCTTTCTTTCCTTCCTTCCTTTACTTCCTCTATTCATTCTTTTCTTTCTATTACTCATTTCACCTGAGCATTCAACCATTTATCAATGCATTTCGTCGGATTTGTGTAAGCAGCAGCACAAAGAGGCCAGAAACGTTTCCTCGCCAAATCATCCGAATATGATGGCTGAAAGTTTAAGGGTAAATTTCTCTAACGCTAGACTATAAAGCTAGCAAAATTTCTTTCAACTCACCGCACTTCGAATTGCAATTGCTGTCCCCAAATGAACGAGGGAAAGAAATGCGGCTAGAAGATGGAAAAAATGCATTTTCAACAAAAAGCCACCCAAAAAAGCCAACAAGTGAGGCTTTTTAATCACTGATTTTTTAGCCTTTTCTAGGCATTTTCTTCCGCATATTCTTAATAATCGGATTTGAAATGATGGAAAAAAAAACTAAGATAAAGAAGAAAAACTAGATCCGTGTCGAGACTTAAAGCTGAAAACTACAAAATTTTCCCGGTCAATCTACGAAATGCTTAGCGTTGTGAGTCAAAAATGAAGATAAAGACAAATTGTGACATTCGTCGACTTATTAAGATCCTGTTTAGTTCAATTTAGAGTGAAATGATTCGCTTTTGTTCTCATGTTCTAATATTCAAAGCTATTGGTTAATAAGGGGAAATTTGCTTGATGAAAATATGGAAGAAACCAACTTGGCGAAAAGAGGTAAAAATTTTGACCTGTACGTTCTGAGCTCGTCCTCGTCCTCAGCTCCTTTCTTGCACACAACGTTTATGGGGGTCATAAAAAGCAGAAATTTTTGTTAAGGATCATGGCGGCTGATGTTCTCCGTGCGCCTAAAGCAGATAAACTAGTAGATAACTAGTAAATAACTAGTAGATAAACTAGCAGATAACTAGTAGATAAACTAGTAGATAAACTAGCAGACAACTTAGTAAACGCCTGAGTAAATTTTAGGTGACAAGAGCATCTCTTTCACATGCACAGCCTGTTTTTGTTTTTTTTTTGTGCAAACTAATAAATATGTTAATATGTTTTGAAGAAATTTGCGGTTTACCAAGCGTTACCTTGTTGGATTGGGAAGTTGGAAAGAATTAGAGAAACTTTTTTTGAGTCGGCTGAAAATTACGCGGATAGAGTAAAACACATCACATTTTGAAGATTTGTAGATATTTTTTTAAATGAATCATTTTTAAAGCTCTGCATAGCTCCATTACGTTTGAAAATTCTTTCAAATATTTTCAGATATGGAAGCCATTAGCGTAGCGAATGACAGCGGGGAAGAGGTTGAAATTTTCATATAACGATTTAACTCTTTTTTTAGTTCGAAGAGGAACCAACGACTTCGTATGAGCCGCCACCAAAATTGGAGAAATACGCGAAACTCTCTAGGGTACGCTACCAATCTGTTTGCTTTTTTTTACAATACTCTACTTTTTAGAAATTTTGCCCGGTTCCAATCAATTTGCCAAAACGCATCTTCGAGCCACTCAACGATCGACCTGAATTTCGTCCATTCATTCTGAAGTATGCGTTTGGTCTAGATAAAAAGCTTAAACTTATAATTAGACAAAGTTAAGAAATTGACATACCACATGTGTCAGAAAGTGAGAGTCGGACCTCATACCCATGACCCACAAGGTACGCACAAGGTCATCCCCATAACCCTGGTCATCCCCATAACCCGAGTCATACCCATGACCCTAGATTGCCATCGGCAATGAAAACCCGACAAAACCGCGACAAACCCCGCCCCTCAAGCCGAGACCCCTTATAAGTGGGTGATTTCTCGCGAAAATTTCAGTTTGAAACGAATATTTGAAAGTTTCACTCAAATTTAACCAAATTCTTTTGGAAATATTTAAACATCAATTTGGGTCTATCCCAAAACAGCGCTGACCAAAACATCGCCGACCAAAACAGCGCCGTACCCAAAACAGCGCCAATGAAAAAAACGCCCAAAACAGCGCCGATGCAAAACAAAGTTTTTTTTTCTTTTGCAATGTACAATTCATTTTTTTTTTATTAGCAGCTTTTAATTTTGATAATTTATTTAAAAATAACATGACCAACAACAATAAACGATAACAATTAAACGATGCATAAAAAACATCAAAATAGTATCAAATTAATAGTCTAAGAGGCTCTGAAACATAACACTAACGATGATGAACATATGACCGATATAATTCTTCTCGAAAAAGTCGAACAAAACTAAATGTGCTTAGTTCCATCATATAAAAGAAGACTCACCCACCAAATGATTCTTCCGGCTTGAAAGAGCAACCAGGGCATCATTGACGAGATTCTGAAAAGAAGTCTTGACATCGATCGGCCGAACATAAGTGAGAACCATTAATCGTTGAACGAAGATTTTGTTAATAGGATCCTGGTATACATCAGACAAGTTGTTTTTCTAAAACACAATCTTATTAACCTTTTATAATTAAAAACCTGAATAGCTCCATAAACGCTCTTGAAAAAATGAAAAGTACAATAGTGCACTTTCGTTGCAGAGTGGGGATAGGCAAGATTGAAACCACAGTACAACGCCAGCTCCATATCTGAAAAAAAATCATAAAACCAAAATATATTTAAATCCAACCCGTTTTTAATTTGTGCGGAGGTGGTATGCCAGCTGCTTGAAGATAGCCAAAGACTTCCTTGTAGGTGTTAGCATCCTTTCGATTCAAAAATGCATACACGCACGGAACAAACATATGTTCATGCTAAAATTTCTTAAATTTGGGCTTTTATTAAAATAAACCAACCTCGATGCCAATAATGAAGACTTGTTTAAATCCTGCAGGCGCGGAAGCAAATGTCCCATCGCAGGACCAAATGGCATTCTAAAGTATAATAAAAATTTTACAAATATATAACTAACCTGCAATAATTGTTGTTTTCCCCAATCGGTCCAGAAGACTTTCATTGCCTTTTCATTCCAAGATGTATACGCATCGCAAGTGTCGAAACGTAGAAACCTTGTACCTTTATTTTAATTTCTATATAAATCATTTAAAAAGCGTACGGAATTTTCCATCATCGATCGGACTTGGCCACATTTTTGCGCCAGGAATTACTCGCTGTCGCCTCGCCATTTTTTGCAAACCGGATACATTGAGTAGGCGTGTTACGTCGGGTGGACTGTTTGTTATCGTCTGCCGTACAATTTCTTTGACGGGGACACCCATCTTTGCTTGGTGTTTAACATCTTCGAACACAATTCGAATCTAAAAACGCATTTATCACACAAGCAACAATGTCTTGATCATCTACCTGTTTTTTGCTTTCTGGTGGCAAGTGGTCGTGATTTTTCGTGACCGTAAGAATGCCGGTTGCTTTGTTTTGATGGGCTCGGCCATAACATTTCGCCTTTGAACACCTAAAAAGAAACAGAACTGGGTATTACAAGATAAATTATACTTCCCTTACCTATAACTCAAAAGTACACCGCATTTAAGTGCTTTGTCCTTTCGATATTCGAATCCATCTGAGTCGTAAATCAGTGACCGTCCTTTTTGGCTTGTCATTCTGCCTAGAAGAATAGATTAATAACTAAAAAACCGTAAAACGATGTTAACAAACACGTCGGTCCGTGATGATAAGACGACGATGATGAGTATGCAGCAACGCCTCGTTCAGTTTCAGGCTGCTTTGTTACCTACAAAAATAAAAAGTTAGTGAAAACGTTAAAAAACAGGCCGTAAAAGGAAAAAAAAATTGTGATTTTTGGTTAAAATCACTTTAATAAACGCTATCGCAGGTTTCTATGCGTAAAGCTTAAAAAAATCGGATTCTCCGCCTTTTTTACCCTAAAAACACAAAAAGTGGACAGAAAAAGTTAAAAACAGCAAAGAAAAAAGCAAAAGCAAAAATCTAGAAAATAATTTTTGTTGTTTTGGGCGTTTTTGCATTGGCGCTGTTTTGGTCGGCGCTGTTTTGGGCGGCGCTGTTTTGGGCGGCGCTGTTTTGGGATAGTTATGTAAATATTACATATGTTTTTCTCGAAAATCATGATAATTTTTATGATTTTCCGCACAACACTTCCTACCGACCGACGAGATGGCCGCCTAAAAGCAACTCTTCGGCGCACCGCTCATCGCTCATCCGCCGACCCACCGCGAGCCAGCCTTCCTCCGCGTCAATGTCGTCGACGAGAAGCGAGAAGGCCAGAAAACTAAGCCGTCTTTCGCTTTTTTGGATTTGCAAAGTTGATTGTTCTTCTTTTCAAATACAACTCTATTTCAAAATACTATATTTTATAAATTTTGTCTTTTTTGTTCTCGTTCAAAGATTCGAACCGACTCTTTTGGGCATAAATGACATTTAACTTGTTTTTTTGTGAGTTTACTCATAAATCGCTATACTAAAGACGGCAAACTAGGCTGTTTTGACTGCTAGACAACTAGGCGAATCCTTAAAATAGTTTCAATATTGTGCTTTAATCAAAAGTACCGCAATCATTTTTCACTTAATAAATAGGATGATTTTTATCGATATCGATCTAGTCAAACAAATGGCTGCTTGTATTTCGTGAATTTACTCATAAATTGCCATTAAAGACGGGGAAAACTACCGTAAAGTTTAGTTAAAGATTGCAACGATAAAATCTCTCTGAAAAATCGATTTTTTCAATACTTTAATGTTTCCTTTTCGCCTCATTTCCCTTCCATTCACTACTTATTGTTCTCTATGCTCTATTCATCCTTTTTTTTTGCCTTCGTTATCACTCAAAACGTGATTTGATAAACCTTTGGACTCACAAACAAACAAACTACCAAAAATAGTGATTTCTTCGAGAAATGCCTCTATTTTTGAAATTTCTTCTTTTACTTCAAATATTCCACTTTATTTCTCCATTGAATGTCTTGGTTTATTCGCCGAGATTCGGCCATTCGCATACGAATTTTATGAGTCGCGTGGCCGACATTTTAGGTGAAGCTGGCCATAAAGTGGTGAGTAGACTTGGGTTTTGTTTTTTTTCGAATTTCGAATCATTTTTCCCGGTCACGGAAGATCTCCTGCCAATTTTGTTTATCATTTTGTCTATTATTTTGTCATTTTAATTCAGAATTTTAGACCTACTTGGAGCCACTTTTCGTCGAGAAAGTCGCCGCGAAGGGGCCGATTAATAGGAATGTTCAAGTGAGTTCGATGAGGCTGCAAAGATCTCATTTAACTAGATAATTGAAATAGGAAGCTTAGATCATCGAAGTGCCACGCTCGAAATTCATCATTCATTTATTCACCGCACAGAAATCTGATTCAAGCGGTTCGGCGAGATGGGAAACGACAACGCTTACCGATTTTTGGGTCACGAAAAAAGTGAGTGCTTAATGAAAAACTGATGAAGACGCTTAATGCTTAATGAAGACGCTCTTTCCGGTGTAGAATCTTTGGAATACACTTTGAATTGAGTTTCCTTGGAACAAGTAGAAGTCAAGAGTTCTCTTTAGTAACAGTTCTCTTTAGTACATCGATCTGCTTAGTAATAGTTCTTTTTAGTAATAGTTCTCTTTAGCAATAGTTCTCTTTACTAACAGTTCTCTTTAGTAATAGTTCTCTTTACTAACAGTTCTCTTTAGTAATAGTTCTCTTTAGCAATAGTTCTCTTTAGTAACAGTTCTCTTTACTAACAGTTCTCTTTAGTAACAGTTCTCTTTAGCAATAGTTCTCTTTAGTAACAGTTCTCTTTACTAGCAGTTCTCTTTACTAACAGTTCTCTTTAGTAATAGTTCTCTTTACTAACAGTTCTCTTTACTAACAGTTCTCTTTAGTAACAGTTCTCTTTAGCAATAGTTCTCTTTAGTAACAGTTCTCTTTACTAACAGTTCTCTTTACTAACAGTTCTCTTTACTAACAGTTCTCTTTACTAACAGTTCTCTTTAGTACATCGATCTGCTTCGAGTGGCCGCGTTGGATTCATTGGAACGTAAGAAATTCGAAAAGCTAACTAGAAAACGAAAGATAACTATAGATTTATAGATTTATCAAATTGTAGGTATAATTACGGACGAGATGATGATGAATCGCTTGAAAGCTCTTCAATTTGATGTAGCTATTACACAACCCGTTGAATGGAGTGGATATGGTGAGTGAAAATACAAAATTCAACACCAGAAAATCATCGAAAAGCTGTGTTTAAAATTCTTTAACCAAGTTACAATCAGTTTTTTTTAAAGCTTACCTTATGCATAAACTCTACTTTAAGGTCTTTTCTATCGTTTGGGTTTAAAGAAGTACCTAACTGTTTTCTCAACATCACCCGGCATGACCTATTCGACGATTTTCGGAGCTCCGTATGCGATTAGTTATGCTCCAGGTTGTTTAGATTGTTTATTCTCAAGATTCATTTAAAGATTTCTCGTGTAGCATTTGAAAAGCAATACTTTAGCTTAAAGAGGCGTGAAATTAAAGGTCAATTATCGTATTTTACAATAGATTTAGAATGGAGAATCCTTTAAGGGTTGATTTAAAAATTTTTTGAAAAGCCTTTTCTCTTTCCTTTAGCTTTTTAACTGTTCTAGTCAATTTCCAGCGATGCTCTCAAGGAAAAACGAGCGAATGTCTTTCTACGATCGAGCCATGAATTTTGTGTATACTTTAATGGAAAAGTTGGTGAGGAGGAGAGCTTTTCAAGTAGAGCTTTCAATAAGGATTTTTGGTTTAGGAAAAAGATTAGATCTATTTTGCATACCGTAAATACTGTAATAGTGCCCCACCGCCCTTCGTATAGTCGCGTAGTCGCAAAAGTTTTTTAATATTTCATTTTATTTCAAAGCGCCCGTACTTCCAAAAAATGCGTCTTTGGTATCAAAAAATAGCCCTGAATTTCAGCTATTTTTTGATACCTAAGTGCGCAGTGTAGCATAAACCAGTGTCGAGAAAACCTCGTTCAAAGCTAGACTACGCGATGCTCCGCACCGTTATTATGGGGGTGGGGTAGTATTTACGGTATTTACGGTAGGTAAACCAGGACCTAGAAGATTGTTTCAAAAGCAATTTTTGGCTTGACCAAGGAAGAGTAAAGTAGAAGATACATCACGTAATGCTGGAATAAAGTGACCCCACTATAGGAGCGTTGCGTCGTCTAAGTATGCTCTCAAACAAACGCTCATATCTCGACACTAGTACGTTTATTTTTGTGCGCTTTGGTATCAAATTAATGTCCAGAAAAATGGGTAATTTTTCGAGATATACCACATATTTCTAGCATCAGACAGCGCTTAGAAAAAAAATGATTGAAAAGTGGGGAAAATCGCCTTTTTTGCTACTTTACACACAAAGAACCGCTCATATCTCGACACGCAGACATTTGCTTCTGCGCGCTTTGGTATCAAATTAATGTCCAGAAAATGGGTAATTTTTCGAGATATAACACATATTTTTAGCATCAGCCAGCGCTTAGAAAAAAATGATTGAAAAGTGGGGAAAATCGTCACTTTTTTTAAACAATTAAACGATGATTTGTTTCATTAGAAAGCCAAATTCTTAGAGTCAACCTTTAGAATCTATTCTTAAAGCCAAGCTGATTTTCCGATTGTAGACCTCTGTTCGACGGTGGCTACACTCCATTCGATGATCTTTTAACAAGAAATGATCCCGAATTCCCTAGCATTCGGGTAAATTTCGAGAAAACTTACAGTTCAAATTTCCAATTTCAGGAACTCGTCATTCAATCCTCATTTTTCTTACCGAATTCCGAGCCATTAATCGATTTTCCAAAGCCAAAACTCTCGAAAATTGCTTTTATTGGTGGTTTAACAGTGTCAGGATTGGAAAAGAGGGAAAAGTTGAATGAGGTGAGGAATTCTAAATAGAAATTGATATCAGCTATTCGAGAAAATACAGTATCAGATCGATTTCCTTCTAGGAATTCAAATTCAGCTCAAATTCAGATCAAATTCAGATCAAATTCAGGAATTTGATGAGATTCTAAATCAACGAGCTCATACGATTTTCATCTCATTCGGCTCAATGGCTCGCTCGGTGGATATGCCGAGAATCTCAAAGGAAACACTGATCAAAGTGATGAATATGTGAGGATTTGTGTTTTGAATTTCAATATTCGATTTAGCTTTTCAAATATTACGTTCATTTGGAAATACGAAGATCAAGAGGATCCGATTTTGAGAGAATTGAAGGCCAATGTTCACACAGTTGTTTGGGCACCACAATTGGCGCTTTTGAGTCGGTTTTCTCAATGAAATGAATAGAATTTGATAGAATTTGACCTAATTTAATCTAATTTTAGTCTAATTTTATCTAATTTTATCTATTTTAATATAGTTTCATCTAATTTAATCTAATTTAATATAATTTAATATAATTTATTAGGTTGATGCATAAGTCTTTTCGTTTTTTTCGTACTTCTGTTAAAAAGTAACAAATTCACCAATTAACCTATGCTTTTCTCTAAATAAAAAGTGTTTTTTTGTTCAATTTGCATCTTTTTAAATGAATTTCGGTTCACTTTCAAGCAAATTCGAGAGTGAAAAACGCCTTTTTCGTAAAAATCTATAAAAAACTCTACGGAAAAATTGGCTGAATGAATTTCTCTGAAATTTTGGCGAAATATCAAACTTTTTTTTCTCTATCTTTTATCTATTGACACGAAGATAGGTTTTCTTTAGCTAAGGTGTCTAAACCGCTCAGGCTCAGGCTCAGGCTTAGGCTGAGGCTTAGCCTGAGCCTGAGCCTGAGCCTGAGCCTAAACCGCATCATCGAGTTAGCCCTTTTTGACTACCCGACTTCATACTCTCAAGAAAATCCAGGCATTAAATATTTTTAAACCCGTTTTAATGTTATTTTGCAGAAAAATAATTGGTTTTTCTAATGAAATCAACCGTAGTTCAATTGGTGCATTTGTTACTTTTTAACAGAAGTACGAAAAAAACGAAAAGACTTATGCATCAACCTAATAATATAATTTAATCTAATTTAATCTAATTTAATATAATTTTATCTAATTTTATATAATTTTATCTAATTTAATATAATTTGATCTAATTTTATCTAATTTTATCTAATTTTATCTATTTTAATCTATTTTAATATAATTTCATCTAATTTTATCTAATTTTATCTAATTTTATCTAATTTTATCTATTTTAATCTATTTTAATATAATTTTATCTAATTTTATCTATTTTAATCTATTTTAATCTATTTTAATATAATTTTATCTAATTTTATCTATTTTAATCTATTTTAATCTATTTTAATATAATTTTATCTAATTTTATCTAATTTTATCTAATTTGATAGAATTTGATAGAATTTGATAGAATTTGTTTAATTTAACCTAATTTTATCTAATTTTATCTATTTTAATCTAATTTAATCTAATTTTGAAGGACAATGTTCACACAGTTGTTTGGGCACCACATTGGCGCTTTTGAGTCGGTTTTCTCAATGAAATTAATAGAATTTGATCTAATTTGATCAAATTTGATAGAATTTTATATTCAGTTAAGATTTTCTGATCTAATGAGATTCAGGTGATAAACGTTTGACTGCTTTTGTTACGCATGCTGGAGCGGGAAGCTTGCAAGAGGTGGCGAGTAGTGGAACGAAGGTTTGATGGGGCTTCAATCATCAAGATTCAATGATCTTTTTCTAATAATCTAGCATTTCCTTTTTAGATAATGTGCATTCCTCTATTCGCCGATCAATTCGGCAACGCGGGTCAATTGGAGCGAGTCGGCGCGGCAATCGTTTTCGATAAGGCTCATTTGAAAGTGGAGAAGAGATTGGTGGAAGCGATTCAAAGATTGATAAGTGATGATCGGTGAGGCTTTGATGATTTGCAAGATTTGTAGGATCTATAATCACTTTAAAAAGTTATTGTAGACTTTTTAGACTGAGGATAAACGCTGAAAAGCTCGCCGAAATGATCACAAATCGACCATTTTCGCCAAGCGAGATTTTGGTGAAGTACACAGAGTTTGCCGGCAATTATGGTAAAGTTTAAAGGCTTGTAAAGGCATTTTTTTTCTAGTACAACAAGAAAATTGAATGATCCAGTGTTGTGTTTTGGAGTTTTTGTCCACAGAATACATTTGAATGAAACTTTAGGTCCTTTTCCTCAATTGGATCCCTATGGTCGTCATTTATCGTTTATTGAATATCATTTGTTAGATATTTTTGGATTATTAGTAATCTTTATAGTTTTGTTTGGATTCATTTTAATTACTTTGTGCTGGAAATGCTTTAGAAGGCAAAAGTTGAAGGGAAATTAATGAAAAAGAGATTTTTAAAAGAAAAGGAAAGATAAAATAAAGAAATTTGAAGATAAAAGAAACAAATAAACAATCAGCAAAGCAAAGAAAAGCAAATGATTTTAACAATGAGTCAATTGGATGCATTTCTCTTGTGAATCCCTTACGAATCCTTGTTTACAATGACATCCCGCAAAACAAGACTCAATACAGATCTGAAAAACATTCATTTTCACTATTCAAACATTTCGTTACAGTACATTCGACAGTTTCTAACTGAAATATACTGTAGCTTTTGATTAGAGTGTTTCCTCAAACAGAAGAAAGCTAAGAAAACTACTGTACTCCCGATTCTATCTATTACGAATTACGGTAACCAGCTCAACACCTAACCAGGCCTAATTTTGATATTAAAGCATTTCCTATTTTGGTTACTAGATTTTAAGATAATCAATGCCTGGGTTACGGTAACTGGGGCACGCTTTAGAGCAGCTATCTGATTGTGATCGAGATTCGAAAAAGTTGAAGAATTATTGAATTGAATTATCGTACCTCAACTTGCGGTTGCTCACAGCTCGGTTCACACTCTGAGGCGCATGGTCCCACCCATTCCTCGTTGGTGTTGCATGCTAAAGTAATGCATAGCTGCAGGCTTTCTCCTTTAGTCTATAACTCTAGCTCTAATCCTGGCTCTAATCCTGGCCTGACCCAGAAATTTGGTTCTAGAAAAAAAGCACCGAAATTTCCGAGCCTGGTTTGTTTTTAAGCACTCTGAAGTGTCAACTATTTTGAACAACCATTTAACAACCATTTAACATTTTAACAACCATTTAACAACCATTCTAAAGTGTTTACAAGCATTAATGAACTACAGTACCGGACAATGAAATATCATATTTGAAAAACGATCGCCACTTTTGCGCGCGCTGAAATGCGTCAAAAAATACGGTATTTCTAAATATTAATATAACCATTGTGTAGCCCTTGAAAAGAGCTTTCAGAAAATGTATAACACTAATAGTTTAAACTCAAAGACAAGGGAGTTACAGACGTGCGAACGTGACGATCATTTTTCAAATATGATATTTCATTGTCCAGTACTGTATAGGAGATCCAGCTCTTCCCAAGCCTTTTCGAGCGCTTTTTTCAAACTATCAACAGATAGGGTTCTTAAAAGTGAATTTAGAAGATGTTTCATAGAAATAAATGCTATGAAAATATGGTTTAGTCCGGTCTGGGTTAACCATACTCATGGCGGGCTTGACCCGGCCCGCTATGAGTATGGTTAACCCAGCGGGCCTGACCCGGCCTGGCCCAGAAATTTGTCCCTAGAACCAGCCCTGCTTGAAATTGCTGAAATACTTAGAAACACTAGTTTATCGTTTTTTTTCGTTATCGATTGTCTGATTACCTCGAAAGCGTTTACCTCTTGAAAATAAGGTTCGAAAACTTGACTGGAAAGATGCGTAAATATTATAAATCATTATAAGTTACTGTATTTCCGAGCCTGGTTTGTTTTTAAGCACTCTGAATATTATAAATCATTATAAGTTACTGTATTTTAAATAAATAGTATGAAATATATTATAGAAAGTTTAAATTGCAGTTAAATTTAAGCTTTTGTAATGAACTTACTTTGCAAGTGAGCAGAGGACGATCAAAAGTGTCAAGGTGACAAAAATTGACTTCATTTAGGTGAAAATTGATGAGAAATTCGGAAAATAGGTAGAGTTATCGATTTTATTAAAATCTGTAAACAATTTCCCAATTTATCAGCTAACATGCTCTTTGTTGACCTTGAAAATCTTTTTTTAAAAAATTCCTCGTCCAAATGTTCAAAGTGACGAATGGGGAAATAAGAAAGATTTCAATTTGCTTCGAGAGTTTATTTACAAATAGAAATCTGTAGATTTTAGTTGAGTTTCTCGGGGAAATCCCCGACTTTCACACATTTCCCATCAACTTCTCGTAGGAATCCCTTCTCACATTCACAACCCCAGAAACCATCGAGAGTCCTAAATTTTGGAGTTTTTAAAAGAACATTTTGTAAATCATTTTGAAAAGAAACACTCTAGAGAAAGCTTTCGTAAACCACTTCAAGAAAAGTTAGACTAAAGCTGAAGCTGGGATTGGGAGTTGAGCTAGTGAAAGCTCAAGAGTTGAGTTAGTGAAAGCTCAAGAGTTGAGCTAGTGAAAGCTCAAGAGTTGAGTTAGTGAAAGCTCAACTCTTGAGCCGAATCTTTAGCTCAAGGAGTGATCCCAGTCGGTTAGGACTAAGAAAAGCTTAAGCCTGGTTTACCGGTTTCAAAATCACCTTGAATTCAGCGAAAGCAAGGACGAAGATCGTGCTCGAGCTTCGCAAAGTTTTTCAGTAAAGAGGAAATTTCACGGAAAGGTTCAGGCTTCGTAACTCAATGGGCTTTCCGAGACAATTAACATCACAAATTGGATACATACAGCAAAAAAAAGCCTAGATTGTAGACTTTAATTTAGCCGTAATTTGAAAGTTTCCTTGAAAGCTCATTAAACTTTAGTTTTATTCAGTTTTGCTGTTTTGTTTTACTGGTGAGTGCTAGCAGGGATGTCAATGTGTGAAAGGGAAAGGATTAGTGAGAAATGATGACGGGAAATGTATTAAAGTCGACGTTGGATCGAAAAAAGTTTCATTTCATTTGAATTTCAATAAATTTGCATTTATTTGCATTGATTTGCATTGATTTTGCACAAAGTAAATCTCAATATTTATCAAACACTCATCATTTCTCCGATTTGGTTACTTTTCTCTTCAAAATTCTCATCCAGGCCTTTTGTAGAAGGGTTTTGATGGCTTTTCGATAAGGTGAAATGATAAAAAACATCGTGATCGTGTTCACATTTGAATGAAAATAGAAAACAACTGTCAACTTTTCAGCTAAAAGGTATTCAGGTATTCAGGTAAAAGGTGGTGGCCCTCATGGTGTATTGGTTAAGTTCTCACTTCCAAACTGAGGGTGTGGGGTTCGGCCCCCCTAGGGTTCTCTTCCCTAGCCCGTGCGCCCAGACTAGAGGTGTCTTCTCTAGAGCTGACTAGAGATCCCTTCTCTAGCGGAGTTCACTCTTCCACTGGGTTGGCCCATTCATGGCCTGAGGTTATTAAAGCAAGAAGCCTATCTTCTATCTATCTTCTTTTCTCCCCGCCTCCACATCGCCGAGTAAAATATCTCATCATTCTCTATGTATTTATGTGTAGATTTGTGTATTGTCTGACTGATTACGCTTTATTTCATGTCCTGAATAAAGTATCAATATATATAATATATTCAGAAGGTATTATACTCAATGGTATTATACTAAAAGGCTAAAAGGTATTCAGATCAGTTTTATTATACTCAATCAAAACTTTTACTTACCAAAATATTTAAAATCTAGCACTAATGCAGAAAATAATAAATCAACGGTGGGGAAAAAGTAGACAAGTGTGCCGAGGAGGGTCTGGAAAGGTTTGGATTACGGTAACTGGAGAGGGAAAGGTGACTGTGCAGTCACTGTACGGAAAAGAGTCTTGTTTTGCAATGATTTCCATTTTGCAAGCATCATTATTGTAAGGTTTTTGGAATTATGATGCTTTAGTCAAAGAAGCAAGTAAAAAAACAAGAGTCTGCTCCCATTTCCTAAACCGTACCTTTTTCTCTCTCTTTTCTACCATTTCTACCATTTTCTTTTCTAAACCTTGTCTGCTTGTCTGCTTGTCTGCTTGTCTGCCTTGTCTGCCTTGTCTGCCTTGTCTGCCTTGTCTAACCTTGTCTGCTTCCCCCTAATCTTGTCTCAAATTTTATCAAATCTATCCACTTTTTGTATCTTTCAATATCATTTTTCAAAAAATAAGACAAAAAGTAAATAGATTAAATAAAAATACAGGGTGCGTCATAATTATTGCAACAAGATACTCAAGGCATTGCACACCTTGAGGAGTCGCCTTCCATCCTTGGGTCAAAGAGCAGACATTAGCCTCTAAGATTGCCCAAATGGAAAAGTCCATCACATTGAGATCCGGTGAGTTTGGAGGCCATTCATCCTTGGTGATCACTGAGGGAAAGTTGGCCGATTACAGTCCTTGGTGATCACTGAGGGAAAGTTGGCCGATTACAGTCCTTGGTGATCACTGAGGGAAAGTTGGCCGATTACAGTCCTTGGTGATCACTGAGGGAAAGTTGGCCACACACCAGTCCTGAACCGTCTTCTTCGTGTGAGCGGGAGGCAATTAGGCAAGAATAGAACAAGAATAAAGAATATAGAACGCAACACAACAAAAAAGGGGGCAAAAAAAATAAGAAAGCTGTTTGGAAAACGGTCTTTGAACTCTTGTTGCAATAATTATGACGCACCCTGTAGAGACAAGATTACGGTCAGAAGAGAAAATAAACCCATCTTAAAGAAACAAATTGGAAAAACTTACTTGAATGATCAAAGATTTAATAATACTTTTCTGTGCCCGATGCATTCGCCGACTAATGAAAACTTTTGAGCTGCTTAATCGGTAGATTACTCGGAAAACCGAGAAGAAGATGATGGCAATAAAGACGGAGAACTAAATTTGGAAAACTTGAAATTTGAAACTTGAAATTTGAAATTTGAAATTTGAAATTCCGGGATTGACACCTCGATCACCCATGCCCATAGAATTTCGTTTATTCGGCTGATCTCCGCTGGCATAATCACCCAATTGGTCATGTTCAGCAAGTGGTGACTGTTTGGGTAATGCTGAAATGAAGTGATCAAGTGCAGAATCGAAAAGATGACGATATCTCTCTTTCCACCTCTTCCACATATCCATTCTGTGTCTCTCGATCCAAGCCAGCCATTCCCACTGTATACCCGTTTCGAATGCTAAACAAGAGGTGAAGACAAAGAGCAGTCTGGAAATTTCAACCATTTAGACAAAAGTAGTCAGTCAAGTATCTACAAACATTGAAATTCCATCATTTCCTTACACAAGCTTGTCTAAACGGTGTCCCGTGTCCCCATCGATGTCCCTCAATTGCCCAAAGTCGACTCAGAAAACAATTCACGATGGCGATATTGCAATTGTAGACAACGATTAGGGAGAAGATCTGGATAAAGAGGGTTTTTGAAAGAAATTGTGACTACAAAGTTATTGTAGAAACAATTGTAACAATAGCACTTTATTCGAAGTACGATAGTTGTCATGACAAGACTCTTCCTCTTACCATTTCAGGCCAAATCCAACTTGGCGGTGAATATGCAAAGAGACAAGCCGGTGACATGTAAACTCCCTCAAGTGGGAAGAGGAAACCCACACAGAAAAATGAATTGTAAACAAAATCGGAGATGAAAGCCCAGATCTGAATCGAGAAATTTCCCATTGTCCTACTCTATTTAATTCTGATTTGCATCTCAAAGATTACCAATAAATTGAGCAGAAAATATTTATAAACAGCCATTTCTTTTGTGCTGTGCCGGAGAATGATATAGACACCGAAGCCATTGATGAAAAATATTAGCACCGCGTTCGTTCGCCAAATCAGCTGAATGCGTTTGATCTTTAAAGATTTCCCAAGTGAATGGATGCATGATTAGATGCAAGATCAGCAAAAATTGTTTGTCAGACTTTAGCTCAACAGTATCCAACACAAGATTCAACCAAAAAACTCGAAAAACCAAAAACCCACCACCAGCCACAGCTGCGTATCCACCGGGATCACGACTTCGTTAACCCACATAAAAATGCAAAGTTTCAGCTTCGATACCAAAATTTCCGATAATTATGGTTTCGGAAAAAAAATCGATACTCTCAAAAAGCATAATCACGGCTCTTTTTCATCCTTTGAAGAGACAAAAATGACAAAAAAACAGTGAAAGTTGTAATTTTGTTGAAATAGCAATTTTATCTGAAAGTTAAGAAGCTCAATTCTGAATCACCCAATCCAGATTCGTATGTGCTTCTAAAGTTAAAACATAACAAAATAGGTTCTGGTTCGATTACAGGCAAAGTCACTGCCTTGCTAAAATTCTTAAGCTACGCTTGACAAATCGTTTCATATTCACATTATCCACCTTTCCAATGTCACTGAAATTTTATCGCTTCAAGATTTTAAAATCGATGAAAGAAAACAACAAAAAAATATCCAAGTAAACACATAAAAACAAAACAAAATTAAATTAACTTTTTGAAATACATTAATGTCGCATAACATTGCAGATCGTAGTGGTTTTTGAGTTGCTCAGAGTTCTCTGAATTGATACAATCGATTGTGAAACCTTCCTGCTCCTTGGTGAAATTCTGGGCGGTTGGGGCGGCGGCTGGCGATTTGGCGGGCGTCTGTTGCACGACCGGGGGAAGGGTCACTAAAAAAGATAAGATAAAATTAAGTACACAAAAGCATACACAAAGCAGCAGAAGCGAGGCCGGTAGCAGAAGAGAAGCCGGTTGAGGGCAGAGAAGTTGAGGGCAGAGAAGTCGAGGAGAGGGTCGTGGAAAGCGACGTGATGGAGCCGTGGTCGATTGGCGGAGCCAGCAAAGCATCGAGCGCCGGGAAGGCACGTTGCTCGGTCAGAGGCGGAGGCACCTCGCCGGCATCCATGTGAAGCATGATGTCGGCGCCAGTTGCTTGCTGCTCGCAAAAGTTGGCGAGCTCGATCGCTAAAACCAAGATTTAAGAGATTTGAAAAGAAAAAAGACATACCGAAGTGGTCGCTGGCTGTAATTGGTTTTCGGCCGGGTCCGAGCGGCATCCCGCACTCTTGAATGGCGATGGCAAACTGGTCGCAGACTTTGAGGCCGTCATCGTCGTCTCCGACACCATCGTCTTGTCCCTGGAAATTTTAAATATAATTAAGTAGAGCATAAACACAAATAAATAGTATAGACAAATAGCAAATTTACCTCACGACTTTGCACTTCTTGTTCCACCGTTGATTCTACATTTGTCGTTGAACGAGCTCTTGAACCAGCTTTCGGCTTCGGTGAAGATTCGCGACTTGTTTCTTTGCTCGTTGCAGCTTTCCTCTTCATCGATGAACGAGCTCGGGAATCCTTTTCTTCATCTTTTGTCGTGCGAGTCGGCGTCTTCATTCCACTTTTTGACCGTGACGAGCGGGCTCGTCGCTTCTTCCGCTTCACCTTTGTCTTCTCGTAATCCATGAGCACGTGCGGACATCCTTTGAACGATTGTCTCGGTTCCCACGTCATCTCATCGTAGCCAACCCATTTCGTTTGGTAGAGAAACTCCCCTTCATGAAAGGCGTCGGCGAGAATTTTCTCGACTTCGTACATCTCTTCTTTCTCTTCATCGTTTGACTCGGCAATCTTCGTGGGCTGGCTCGATGCGGTCTTTCGTTTCATCGTGGACAGCCTAAAATGAGAAACTTAGTTAATGTGCAAAAAAATAAATAGAAAAACAATGAAAATATACAAAAAGGGGTCAAATCTTGGATTCCTAGACTAAATAGCTTTAAATCCGTTAAAAACGTCAAAGACGAAGCATTAATGGGTCGATACTTCCAAATATTTGCATCTTTAAGTAGTAAATGTTGTTTAAAATCGTTAAATCAGCGGAAATGCGAAATTCGGGAGTTTTTATTGAAAAAACAAATGAATGAATGGATTTAAAAATGGACTATAAAACGCGCCAGAAAGGGGCACAGTTTAGAAAACGAGAAAGCGTCGTTTTTTGGGGAAATTGTTTTTCCACACAAATGATGTAACTGTCAAGTGTTTTTAGCATTTAATTGTATATTTAACGTACTAAGCATATAAGCGTTGATGAAAACCGTTAAAAAGCCGCTCAACGTCTAGAAATGCTAAACGAGGCTTTAAGGCGTACTTTATGCTCAAAAGTACGTAAAGACACGTTTTCTGGTGCACTCAAATCTCTAACCATTCCGGATCATCGATTTTAATACGCATAGTTTAACGATATCAAAAAAGGATAAAAAGACAAATTTTCAGATCAGGACGAAACTCTAGCTAAATTTTTGCAAAATCTCATATCAAAATCAAAGCAAAAAAATATCAATGGACTTCCTGCATTCACAAAAATTCTTCTACACCAATTCAAAGATTTATTTGAGTACAAATATTCCCCAGAAAAACACCAATTCACAAATCATTCGCATTTCTTGCATTTTTCCTCAAAATTCCTCGGCTTCTTCTTCGTACAATCGAGTGAGATCAGAAAGAAGACAATCCGTAAACTCTTCAATATCGGCTCCATTCTTGCGCCAGTATTTGATCAACTAAATAGAATAAGCAATAAGTTTACTCATTCAAAATTAATTCATAAAAATTACTCACATCTTTCCCAGCCCACGTACTTTCTTTGCACAGTCCAATGTGTATGACGAGATCTTCAAGCACCGGATAAACCTACAAACTTCTCATAGCCTCTGTATGGAAAGTGTCTACCTCTTTAGTCGAGTGTTGCAACTTTTCTTGCATCTCGGGAGTCCATGCACGATTCTCGGAGAAAACGAGCAGACGACCAATCGCAGCAGCAACCAATGATGGCTTCACAGAGGTCAACGATGGGGCGAAAACTGAAAAAAAAACTTTGATAAGCTACGGTAGATAAAAACTATAAAACTTCACCTGAAAGAACAGCTAAAAGCTTTGCACGGGAATGTCGTTGGTTGGAGAGGCGATCACGGGATGAGAGCGGGGTGATTGCTTCCTGGAAAGATAAAAAAATAAAACATATTACAATTAAAACCCTACTAGAACCAAGCGTGTAAAATCCATCACCGAGTGTCGGCCGAGCTCGAAATTGCAAAGTTCTAGGAGCTGGAAGAAATTTTTAGAACAAGAACAGAAATTTAGATCAACCACATGCTCATAACGATTGATCTCGGCGATTTTAAAAGGTGCGAACAAGGTCCTCGGCAAGGGGGCACTAAAAAAAATTGATAAACTAACAGCTACTATAACATTAGATCTTTTTTTCAAAAATAAACCTGTGTCTCGAATTTGACGGCCAATTGAAGAGCGGCAAGGCCAGCAGATTCGAGTCGTTTTTCCTCATCTTTCAGCTGAGTACCCGATAGTAACTAAGATGTTGTAAATAGACAAAGTCACGTGAAAACTCACCACAAGAAAACGATCCAACAAGTGCACGGCGAGGAAAAAGCTGTTCGTCGGGTGATAGCAAGGCTAAAACTAAAGTAACAAGTAGATTTCTTGAATTTTACATGATAGCTCCAAATCTCGTGCAACCAGGCATAGTAGACGGTCCTTTTGCGATCACCGAACTGCGAATGGTCGAAGTTGATGGGTAGAAACTAAACAAAATGAAATTGAATGGATTCAAAGCACCGATTACCTGATATGCGTACATGTAGAGAATATTATCAGCGAGGATTGATGCGCATCGCTCGTCACTCACATTTGACACAGGGAGATTCGCGCGTGGCTCGACATCGCCTCCAATTGGCTCCTAAAAGCTCAAGAATTTAAGAACCATTACTTTTTACGAGTCACAAAGAAACTCACCTCCACGCGATGTCTGACCAAATTCGAGAGCACTCCCTTGAAGCGGCTGTAGATGTGAGTGGCCATCGAAACGCCTGTGCTTCTCTAAAAAAAGACAAAAGTTATTGGACTTATAATTTAACTAACTTATAATATACTTATAAAATACTTATAATATAATTCTAAGTTACTTACTCGATTTCCAGGAGCTTCCGAGGCAGAACGTCGCAATTTCTCCGTCTTTTGCATGGCTCGGCGCGAGACCTGAAGAAAATGACAGTAAAAAACTCTAATAGAACGCCCCCTCCCTATAGGAGCGCCGCGTAGTCTAAGTTTACTCTCAAAAGAACCGCTCATATCTCGACGCACAGACATTTGCTTCTGCGCGCTTGGGTATCAAATTAAAGTAGAGAGAGAGTGGATGATTTCTCGAGATATAACACATACTTTTAGCATTAACCAGCGCTAACCAGCATTAACCAGCGAAAATCGGCTCTTTTTTTGCCACTTTTCAATCATTTTGTTCTAAGCGCTGGTTAATGCTAGAAACAAGTGTTATATCTCGAAAGATCACCCATTATCTCCACTTTAATTTGATACCTAAGTGCACAGAAGCAAATGTCTGCGCATCGAGATATGAGCGGTTCTTCGAGAGTCAACTCAAATTACGCGACGCTCCTATAGTGGGTTTCTGTTAGAGTATTTACGGTAACTTAAGATAAATCCCTAAGCACAACACAATCAAATATATAAAACCGACCACATTTCTTTGATCTTGCAGTGGGGCCCTTGATCGATCGATGTGTCCCTCGATTCGCATATTCCGCATCGTTGTCCATTTTGTGGCTCGTGGTGGCATCTTCTCGATCGCCTCATCTTCGTTCACTTCGCCCTAAAATTAAATCACTTACAGCACTCCTTCTATCAGAATTTATCAGCCTATTAGGTCTCAAAAAGTACACACAATAAGTGCTGGGACGAATGATTTCCTGATTTTTTTGCTCAAAACAAAAGACATTTGGTATTAGCACGAGCCAAGTATGTTATGAATTTATTTTTTTTTTTGAAAAGAGACAAAAATTTCACTCACAATCGAGACAGAGATCGAGCGGCGACGTGTAGAATTGGCCATCTAAAGCAAAAAGTTTTTAAATTCAAAAATTTCAACAAACTTAAGCTACCTTAAACTCAAAAACAATAAAATCAAAGAAAACTCACATCGTCAATTCGTTGAAAATTTGCTAGTTCAGACGAATTTGAAGTGAATCGACGAGAAAGCCGCGGAGAGAAAGTGACATGAAATGAAATGAAAATGAAATGGAGGGAAGAAATTACTTACTTTTAAATCGTGTTTAAATGCAAATTTGCCATGTAAATTTAATCTTCAAATTCATCGAAGTTGACTGAAATTTGGGTTTAAGTTGCCATATAAAACCTTTTCGAAGAAAGAGAAAATCATTCTTTTCGCATGCGTCTCTTCGTTCTCATCTCTTTCCTTGCCGTCGTCGTTACTTCACTTCGAGAAGAGCCGGGAGTCACTGGAAAAGATGCTGTTTGTTTTTTTGTAACGTTTTTGACTTCTTCTTCGCATAGTGAAGTTGTTTTTGATAAGTTTCGTTGAAAGTGTTCGGCGTTACCTTCTTGTTGTTAAGTTCAAATTAAAATTGGGCTAGATTTGTGCACAGTTTGCCAAGAAAAGAAAGCATTTCAGCTCTAGCATCATTTAAAGAGTGTATTTGGATCAAATTAAACCAATTGCTACCACAAAATCACTATTTTCACTATTTTTATTTACTTAACCGGCTCAACTTGTTAATATTTTGTTGTTCAGTCCGCAACAACTTCAAAAACGACGACAAATTTGTATCCTATTGACGAGGTGAGAGAGAATTTTATGTTTTTATCGATTTCTTGATTTAGGGAGCCAACAAAGACGACCATTTGGACGGTTTTTTTCAAAAATAAACTACTGATCTTTGTTTTTAGACAACAAACAGTCTAGAAGTGTCCACAACAACTCCATTAGTAAATGAGAAGTGCGAAATCATCACATTGCCGATAGAATGCTACTATTACTCCGAAAGGCTAATGACACATCGTGAAAAGGTCTTTTTCTTGACATTCTTAGCTTTAACAACTCACATTTTAGATACGGGAAAACGTTTGCGATTGTGCGATTGGTGGTCGAGAGAACGAAAGCACCAAGTACTGTGAATGGAACAAAATTTATCAAACGAGTGGGTTTTTTTGAGTATCTTTACTTGTTTTGAAATCAATTTAGATGGAACACATTTCGATCAGTGCACGATTGTAACGAAAGTTTGCCCGGGATGCCCGCCAACGAATGATACGTGCAAGGACGCGTTTAGCAATGAGTTTACAAAGTAACGTTCGATTTGTCTTTTAAATCACAACTCAAATGTTCAGATGTTTCATGCCAGCAAGCCAATACCCACACACATTTCCCCCGCATCAAGCCTCGGTGCTCCCGTCTTTGGAGTTGGACCTCAAGAAGTGTGATTATAGGAATAATTCGGTATGTAATTGCTGTTTCTTCATATTCTTGATCAACTTTAGGGAATGTTCTCTGGAATGACGTCGGTTAGAGATGAGGAGTTCTACCAGTATCTGCTGACTTGCGAACTTCCAGCGTGTGGACCTCGTCTTCGCTTACCGGCAGCAGATAATGGGACTCATCCGAGGTATGGTCGTTTTTAGGTCCTGACCTTTCGCTCAACTTAACTTTAGCTTAACATCTTAGGCTTTGAACATTATCGTTCTCATTAAATTGTTATTCTTTAGCTTCCAATGGTGTCTTCCTCCTATCATGAATAGCGTCTCACAGTTGGAAGTTAGTTGATATAAATCTTTGGCTTTGGTACATTGATCGAAAATTTAGTATTGTCCACTCTATGCGCAAAAAATCCCGACTTTTGGTGGTTTCAGCGACACTCAAGCTTTTCATGCGCTCGAATATGATACGGTTTGTAGTATTACATTGTTAAAAACTTGTTTTGATTTTAGATGTGTGTCTTGCCGCCACTATGTGGGAATGATGGAAAAGTTGATCGGTGAGGATTTTAAGCGACTTTTTGATGAAATCTTTATTTCCAGAAAGAAATTCATGGCTCCATTAGTGAATGGCAAATGGGATGAGACTTATTGTGAGCGAGTGTGCAATGAAAATGAGATGTGAGTGGTTTCGATTAGAAATTTTACCTTTAGTTTGGCTAAAGTATGTCGATTCTAGCTTATACGTTTCTTTTTAGAGAAAAAGATTGCATCCCGGTGCCGCCATGTGAAGGAAATCAAACAATCACTCCTGATCCACGTGCAAATCGATTTACAAAGGTTAGTTTTTAAAAGCAATAGTTATTATTAGGTTGGACTCATCAATTCTAGGTTGATCGATGCGCACGTTGGTGCACTGAAGAAGAATCTGTCAAGCTGTCAACCGATTCGCCGTGCATTCGACTCCCAATATGTGATTTCGATGGAAAGCCGGTAATATTTAATATTTAAAAAATAATTTACAGTAAAAACTCTAACAGAAACCCCCTATAGGAGCGACGCGTAATCTAAGTTTACTCTCCAAAAAAAACGCTTATCTCTCGACAACGGTACGTTTATTTTTGCGCGCTTGGGTATCAAATTAAAGTAGAGAGAATGGGTGATTTTTCGAGATATAAAACATATTTCTAGCATTAACAAGCGCTTAGAACAAAACGATTGAAAAGTGGCGAAAATCGGCTTTTTTTGCCACTTTTCAATCATTTTGTTCTAAGCGCTGGTTAATGCTAAAAATAAGTGTTATATCTCGAAAAATCACCCATTATCTCCACTTTAATTTGATACCTAAGTGCGCAGATGCAAATGATGTCTGCGCGTCGAGATATGAGCGGTTCTTTGAGTGTAAACTTAGACTCCGCTACGCCCCTATAGGGGGTTTCTGTTAGAGTATTTACGGTACATTCATTTACAAGTTCAATGTTTTTTCTTTAGAGACCTCGCCTGAACCCTTGGCACACTTCTCGCTGCGTGATGATCAAGAATTGTATCGAAGGACAGAACAAGTCCACGGTTGGATTTGATCATGCCTATTTTTAAGCTTCATTTCAGCATTTATGCAAAGAAACGGTATCACTAGACAATCAAGTGAGTGCTAATGGGCTTTTCGTTTTCATGTTCATGTTTTAGAATCTCTCATCTCCACATTTTGCTGGTCGAATAGGTATGTTTTCGTGACTTGTTTCATAATAAAGTTAAACTAATACAGTTTTGGAACAAGTAGTAGTCTCTTAGTTACATATTAGAAGAGTTTTTAATTTTTAGTGGCTAGTGTGATTTCTTTGGCTGCGTGTGGTCTACTAATTTTGTGTACACTGAGCTGTTGCCTGTTTGAAGTCGAAAGATGGGATCAAGAAAAGAAACGTGAAGTGAGTTGCTTTAGCTTTTTGAAGCTTAATCTTCATTTGGACATAGGATTTAGCTAACCGAACTGTTGCGCTAGTCTAGAGGTTAATCTTTGAACTTTAGGATGAATGCCGAGAGCGTGGATTGGAATGGAAGGATTATAAACGATTGAGAGAGGCTTTTTGCAAAGAGGTTGGTTGTTTTATGTTCAACTATTTGAGTTATTTGTGATTTTAGAGTGCTTTGGGAAACTACAATCCTCGCAATCTTCGTCAGGGTAGCTTTCCTTATAAATTCTTTCTAACTTGTATGAAGTATTGTTATAGTACTATCCTTTTTACAGTAGTTTGACTAATACCATTTGTTTAGCCCTTGTCACTGCTCGGAAACGACTCATAGGGGAAGAAAAAGAGGGCAGCCAACGAACGACAACACTAGAACCAATCCCACAACAACAACAACAGGAAAAACTGGAGAAGACTAAAAACACGGACAAATAAGGTATTAGTGATTATTGTTTTATTCCACAAACTTACAAATCTTTGTATTTAGTGAAGACGAACGATTTGTGAAGCTCGACTTCTTTCGATTAATTAAACGAAGTCGAGCTTTGAAACAAAAATGCGCAATTCTTTTAAGTCTTTTTGATCTCGTGTTTTTTTGAGAATAAAGAAGGAAAATGTCTGTGAAGTGATGGATTTGTACTTGACTTACCGTATTTACTCGAATAGAAGACTGGTCTCGATTATAAGACCGTCTCGAATAGAAGACCTATCTTATATTCAAGGTACCCTGTTTTTGGGGTCTAGGGGGTGAATGAAAAAAATAGAAGACCGGCCTTCTATTCCAGTAAATACGTTATAATTGTTAGTAACCTATTCTACCGTAATCAGAGAAAATATTACGATACTTTGCGAAAGTGGACACGTTTTAGAAGACAATTAGGCATTACGGTAGAATAGTTGTGAATTTATCCAATCAATTGTCCAATTATCACGGTAGATATGCTTGTATTTATCACAATCCAATTATACGACCAACAGATGAGAAAAATGAGCAGATCTTGGACAATTCTATATGGGAAATTGTTGTACAAGGGAAAGCTTATAAGTGTTATTCAATTTCTTCGAATTTCTATCCAATTCGTTCACCAATTTGTCAAATGGAGTCTCTTCCCGTTGAAGTCGTCTCGAAGATCTTTGCGCATCTTGTCAAAGATCCTCAACAACATGGGATTGGGTTGGTTTTTGAAAGCAATTTTATTGTTGTTTAACTTTTTGACTAAACAAGTAAAATTGGCTAGACTTTCTAAGCAATCTTTTTATTTCAGTGAACTCGAAACGATTCGTCGTTTGACCGAAGTGTGGCCTTGGATCGGAAAAGTTGTCGTCTACAAACCAACGACTATCCGAACACTCGAGATTTTGAATGATCAATTTTTCGTTGATGGATTGAGACTGACTGATGAAGAGCAACGGTGGGTTGTGGATCGGATTATAGATAGGATTGGATTGGATAGGATTGGATAGGATTGGATAGGATTGTGGATAGGATTGTGGATAGGATTGAATAGGATTGTGTATAGGATTGGATAGGATTGGATTACAGATAGGATTGGATTGGATTGTGGATAGGATTAGCATGGTTACATAAAATTTCTTCCAAGACATACCAATTTGTGCTAACTGTAGGGTTACTGTAGCTAAAACGAAGTCATTATTGTATTGATTACTGTACTCAATTCGATCTTTTTTAAGCTATCTTCCCTATTTTCATCCAGAGATGATCCGAATCAAAGAAATGCCGACTGTTGACCTGCTCGCCTCAACAAAATACAAGGAAACTCTACGAAAAGTGTCCACCAATTGCAAACAGATTGTGAGTTTTGTTAAGAAATGGAATGGGCTAGAGATTACGCTAGTTTTTAGACGTAGTTTACTCAGTTTTAAAGGTAGTTTACACATTTTACAAGAGCTTACCCCCAAGATTTCAGATTTTCGAGCACTTTCACCACTCAATCGACAGCATCGAGCAACGTGAGCTCATCATTTCCTCTCTGCACCCCAATCCATTCAATCACTGCCATCGAGAGATCCATTTCCGCACCAATCCCGAGCTCTCAATCATCGACGCGTACACTCACCTCTTTCATCATATCCATTTCGAGACCCTCCAAATCGATCACCACAATTTCTCCTATATCATCTGGTGCTTCATGGTCTCCCCAATACTTAAAACCATACGCTTCCCGCCGATCTTCTTCCTTCCGTTCAATCTTTTCACTCATTTACATGATTCGGATGGAAAACGATTATCCGATTTCTCATTATTCAAGAATGAGACATCGACCGCTTTCCTTCTTCGTGCTGATCAAAAAGATTGGGGCTGGTTGTTCTACAATTCGAAACTCACTCATCCACAATTTGAATATCAGAATTTTCCAAAGAACTTTCAAATCTTTGCCAAAGTTTTCATCGAGATCGATCATGTGATTTTTGTGAAAAGTGATGAGAAATGCTGCCGAGATATGCCGAAAGCTAGCTTTTCTCAGGAATATTTGTGATTTCTCCGATAGCTTTGCTCATATTGAAGTCGTTTTTTCTATTCCAATTTTGCACCTCTTTATTAGTCATTTCCTAAAAAGTGGCCCACCGTATCCCGACATCTTTTTTGGCTACCGTAATCAAGATGTTTTTCAGACGAAAACACCAAATTTCTCATTTGGTCCGAATTTAATATTTTTTTTATTTCCAATTGTTGCGAATTTATTTATTTTTCTTGTTAATTTATTCTATTATCATTATTCTATTGATTCTATTAGGTTGTCCGGAAATAAATGAGCGTTTTTAAGTTGAATATTTAAAGTACCATAACTTGATCCAAACAAAACTTTATTAATCGAAATAAGAACCATTACAATTAACACATTCTTGCCAACGAGAAACAAGTTTATTTATGCTGGTAGCATAGATGTCCGGGCTTCTGGTGGCGATAAAGTCGGCGAAGGCGTTTTTGGCATCATCTTGAGTGTTGTAGCACTTCTCCTGGAGAAAGTTGTCGAGGTGCTTGAAAAAGTGGTAGTCGGTAAGCAAAAGATCAGGCGAATATGGCAGGTGAGGCAAAGTTTCGTAGCTCAGTTCGTTTAGCTTTTGCAGGGTCGGTTGTGCGACGTCCGGACAAGCGTTGTCGTGGAGAAGAATTGGACCTTTTCTGTTGACCAATGCCGGGCACATTCGCCGCAACTTCTGGTGCATTTGGTGATTTGTTGGCAGTACTTCTTCGCCGTAATCGCTTCGCCCGGATTCAGAAAGCTGTGATGGATTAGACCGGCTGCGGACCACCAAACAGTCACCATAACCTTCTTTTGGTGCAAATTTGGCTTTGGAAAGTGTTGTGGAGCCTCTCCGGCGTCCAACCACTGAGCGGAACGTCACCAGTTGTCGTAGAGGATCCACTTTCATCGCACGTCACGGTCCGGTCGAGAAATGGGTCGTTTTTGTTGCGCTGAAGAAGAGCAGACGACACCTCAAAACGACAATTTTTTTGATTCTCGTTCAATTCGTGCGGCACCCATTTATCGAGCTTTTTTGACCTTCCAATCCGTTTCGGGTGGCCGGAAATCATCGTCTTGGCCACGCCAAGCTCCTCCGCAAGCTTTCGAATAGTCGTACGTGGATTTGCTTCCACCAGGGTCTTCATTTCGTCGTCATCGAGTTCAACAGGACGGCCAAGGCCTTCCTTATCTTCGAGATCCAAATCATCACCTCGGAATTTTCGGAACCAAGTTCGCACTGTTGACTCGCCGACACTGCCTTGGCCCCAAACTTCGTTAATGTTACGAGCCGCTTCAGCTGCATTGTGACCGAGTTTGAACTCATAAAAGAAAATCTGGCGAAAGTTAGTTTCGGACATCTAAAACGGCGAAGCTTAAAATTCGCAAAAAATTTTATTTTCAGCAAAATTTAAAAGCATCGTTAAAGAGAGTGCGAACTCAGCTTTCTAATGGTATATAACATTACAAGGTACAGAGCATACTTTATTGAGAAAAATGCACCCAAATAATAAACAATACAAAACGCTCATTTATTTCCGGACAACCTAATATTATCTCTATTATCTCTATTATCAAATATCATTGATAGTTCAAAGAAAAAAATAGTTTTTTTTCCTGAAAAGAACCCAAAAATTCGAAAATCTCATATGCAGAACCGTTTTTGCCTAAAAAATGCACCCATTTTCCAAAAAAAAAACTAAAAAAATTTACGCTGAAAAACGTTTTTCTTGAGTTTTCCGTAGAATCGCTTAAGAAATTTCATTGTTTTTTGCTCGAAAACATGAAAAACGTTTGTTCAAAGTTCAAAAAAACAGGCAAACACCATAGAAACACGAGGAAAATTCGACTTTTTCCTCGTTTTTCCTTTTCTTTTTGGCTGATTTTTAAATAGCCGAATGCGGGGAAAAAGGAAAAAGTGATTGAAAAGCGACTGGGTGATTGAAGATTTCAAATGCCGGATTTTTCTACTTAACAAAAGTCTTCTTTGACGTTTTTGAGAAAACTTGGCAATTGTTTACAAAGCTGAACAGACAAATTGATACTGTTTAATGAAAACTATACTAGGAGCCTATGTACTACTATTTTATAATCCGGTTGTACCTTTACGGTTAGCGGGGGGTCGAGCTTTTGACCAACTTGCAGCCCGATTTTATTGATAGGCTTTTATTGAGAATTTTTTTTATGAAAAAAAATAGTTTCTGAAAGCTGATTTTCTAAGCTATCCAAATATTATGAAAACTTTTTGATCTGACAAGTTTAAGGTGCTTAAAAACAAGCTGCAAGTTGGTCAAAAGCTCCGACCCCCACGAAAAGTAGTTCCGGATTCTCCCCACCCGGTTCCCAAATGAAAATAGATTTCTTTCCCATTTCAAGAAAAGAAACACAAAATTTATCGCGTAAAACAATAATTTCAATCAATCCGACAAAAACATAACAAAAAAACAAAATGATTTTAAAAAATGAAAAAGAAACGACGACGCGACGCTCCCATCGACGACATCGAAATGGCGGCGACGTGAATTGGAATGCGACGTCGCGCGAAAACTAACATTTAAAATTTGCGACAGAAATTAAAATTTAACATGAAAGCGTCTCGAAATCATTCTCTACTATTACCGTATTTCTTCGAATAGAAGACCGGGTAAAGAGTATCATCGCGTACTCTTGCGTAGCAGCCCTTTTTAAAATTTCTTTCCTGCATAAAAGCTTTCAATCAAGTGCTATAGAGCTGGAAAATGACTCAAAAATACGACATTCACTAACAGATTTTTGAGCCATTTTCCAGCTCTATAGCACTTGATTGAAAGCTTTTATGCAGGAAAGAAATTTTAAAAAGGGCTGCTACGCAGGAGTACGCGATGATACTCTTTACCCGGTCTTCTATTCGAAGAAATACGGTATTTGGTAAACAGTTACCGTACAGAGTAGCACAGAGTACTGCTACTGGATCCAGAAAGGAAGTGGCTATTGTGTTCTTTGATTTCAGCCAAATGGTCTCGCCTAGTTCTGACCGGGTAACTCTTAGAATATGCCTAAACTAAAAAAAAAAATCTCTATATTTAATTGCAGAATTGTGCATTTGTAATCTAGCTTTGTGTGCATCGATGCAAGTCACAGATAAATCGTTTTGAAAACTTCAATCACCCAGCTCATACCTTAAAAATCCTGTTTCTTTTCTCAAACTTTTTTCCATTTCCACCTCGTTTTTTCATTGTCTTGTGTAAAAGTGCTTAAAAATTGACGGAAAAGAAAGCGAATTTCCCCCACACAAACACCAAAAAAATACCGTATTCCGTGGATAAAAGAAAACCACAAAACAGAATTTTCTCACTTTTTTCGGGAAATGATTCAAATTTTGAGTTTTCTGGCTTTTTTGTGGCTGAATGAGATTCGATCGGCTGGGGTGAGTCGATAGGTTTAGTCTTGGCCTTGGCCTTGACTTGACCAGATCTAATCTGGATCCAGCCTTGGCCTTGACTTGACCAGATCTAATCTGAATCTAGCCTTCACCTAGCCTGCCCCTCTATGGTAGCCGGGTACAACTATGTTTTGCACCTAATCCGGGCAAGAGACCAAATCTAAACGAGGCTAGGTCAAGCTGAGAGGTCAAGGTGGCCAGCTCAAACTGGCCAGTGATCGATCAACACACCCTAGAGCTTGTAAGTTATTCCAAGCCAGGTCCAGCTCTGGTTTCTCGTAGATCTTTGTTGATTTGTATCCGGAAAATGACTTTATTGAGATCACCTTGGTGGGTGAGAATGGAAAAAATACTTGTGAATTTGGGGATGCAAGTTGCGGAAAAGGATTTGTTTACAAGAAATTAGTTTTGACTCAAAGCTGCACTAGTTTCTGGATTGAGATTCGGTCTTTACACGACTTTGGATCTGGTTTAGGTCGATCTGTACACTAGCTCTGGAACTAGAAAGTATTTGTTTACAAGCAATTTTGGCGAGTTCAAAAGTCCCGATAAATATTGAACAAATGACGAGAAGAGAAAAGAAAAGAAAAGAAAAGAGCAGCAATTACTAACAAAAACTTTCTTTTCCAGCTGCCCACCAATCCAAGTAATCCACCGGTTGGCTGTCCGAATTTTGGAACTTGCATCAATAATCAATATGATTTAAGCTATCCATACTATCAATGTGTCATCGGGTTTTGTCAGGTAATAAACAAACAAAAAAAAAAACATTAGCGATTAGCTACCTTTAGCTGAAGTATTAAGTTGATGCAAAAGTCTTTTTCATTTTTTTCGTACTTCTTTTGAAAAATAAAAAAGTCATCAATTAACCTATGGTTTGCTCTAAATGAAAAGTGTTTATTGTTGAATTTCCCATCTTTTTAAGTCAATTTGGGTTCACTTTCAAGCAAATTCGAGAGTGAAAACGGGTTTTTCATAAAAATCTATAAAAACCTCTATAAAGAAATTGGCTGAATCAATTTCTCTGAAAATCTGAAAAAATATCGAACTTTTTGTGCTCTATCTTTTATTTATTAACATCAAGATTGGTTTCCTTAGCTAAAGCGTCTAAAATGCATCATCGAGCCGTCGCCTTTTTTGACTACCCGACTTCAGGCTCTCGAAAAAATCTAGACATAAGACATTTTAAACTCGTTTTAATGTCATTTTGCAGAAAAATAATTGGCCTTTCGAATGCAATAAACCGTTGTTCAATTGGTGCATTTGTTACTTTTTAACGGAAGTACGAAAAAAATGAAAAAGACTTTTGCATCAACCTAATAGATGAAGTATCAAATATCCAAATATCAGAATCACGAAACTTTAGTGCAATACGGGCACTGAGAATGCGGCTTTTGCGGAAACGGCTTTCGCTCCATCGACGGTTGATCCCCAGTTTGAGCTGGCCACCTTGACCTCTCAGCTTGACCTAGCCTCGTTTAGATTTGGTCTCTTGCCCGGATTAGGTGCAAAATATAGTTGTACCCGGCTACCATAGAGGGGCAGGCTAGGTGAAGGCTAGATTCAGATTAGATCTGGTCAAGTCAAGGCCAAGGCTAGATTCAGATTAGATCTGGTCAAGTCAAGGCCAAGGCTAGATTCAGATTAGATCTGGTCAAGTCAAGGCCAAGGCTAGATTCAGATTAGATCTGGTCAAGTCAAGGCCAAGCCTGGATTCAGATTAGATCTGGTCAAGTCAAGGCCAAGGCTAGATTCAGATTAGATCTGGTCAAGTCAAGGCCAAGCCTGGATTCAGATTAGATCTGGTCAAGTCAAGGCCAAGGCTAGATTCAGATTAGATCTGGTCAAGTCAAGGCCAAGGCTGGATCCAGATTAGATCTGGTCAAGTCAAGGCCAAGGCTGGATTCAGATTAGATCTGGTCAAGTCAAGGCCAAGGCCAAGACTAAACCTATCGACTCACCCCAGCCGATCGAATCTCATTCAGCCACAAAAAAACCAGAAAACTCAAAATTTGAATCATTTCCCGAAAAAAGTGAGAAAATTCTGTTTTCTGGTTTTCTTTTATCCACGGAATACGGTATTTTTTTGGTGTTTGTGTGGGGGAAATTCGCTTTCTTTTCCGTCAATTTTTAAGCACTTTTACACAAGAAAATGAAAAAACGAGGTGGAAATGGAAAAAAGTTTGAGAAAAGAAACAGGATTTTTAAGGTATGAGCTGGGTGATTGAAGTTTTCAAAACGATTTATCTGTGACTTGCATCGATGCACACAAAGCTAGATTACAAATGCACAATTCTGCAATTAAATATAGAGATTAATTAATATTGCTCCGTGAGTAAGTGAGGAAGCAAAAAAAAAAAGCAAAACCCTTCATAAATCTCTTTTAAATTCCTCTTAATCGACCGTAACTTGGCTAGTTGACTAGTTGAGCTTTTCCAGAAACCTACCGTAATCTTGCTATTGTTTAGAATTGTCTTTGTAGTGTCCTTAAGTGGAAACACACTCTCTCTAGCATCTCAACGGCTCTTACAGCTTTGAAGCTTTACAAGGAGATTGTACTAGTACAAATCTTTAAGTCATTCAAAGATAAAACCTTATTCTTTAAAAATTTGCATATGAATTGTTTTGGCTTTCGTTTTTGGCTCGTTTTTGACTCGTTTTTTGGCTTGGGCAATCGTCCCGACTTTCCATTCAACGTAATAGCAATGTTAAAAGTGTTTTAAGATACTTAAACGACATTTGACAAGCGGATTCTTTCGTTTTCATTTCGAAAAGATTTCTAAACTAATAAACTGGCTTCATGCCTCAAAAACAGATCAGCGTTTTTATCAAGAACTCTCAAAAAAGCATCTCTAAAGCATTTCCCCATAAATCTAGGTCATCGAAAAAACTTCTGTATTCAATTTTTCCTAAAAACTAAAAAATTGGAAGCATTTTTCATATAAAAATATTCAAATCCGAGAGTTTTTTTTTATAAATCGGTCAGCGACAAAGCGAACAAAGCGGAAATATTGAAAAAGTCAAACTGTAGTTTTTTTCCCGTTCCCGGAACTCTTTTGCAGCTTTTGCAGCTTAGGCATTTATAAGGACAATGAGACTTTTTGAATCTCACTCAAACTTCAAACTTCTATTGTATTGAAAGCTTGTTGATTCGCTCTTGCAAACACACCCTTTCTGGTGCAATGAATTCTTCAAATTTTCTTGTAATTCAAAGGAAACGCTTGATTTTTTTTTTTCAAGAAAAACGAATTCAATTCACCAGAAAGATTGGTGTTTCAATTTTCTGAGCTCACCGTACACCAGAGAATAGACTTCGGCAAACAAAACCAAAACCAAAACAGACCAAAACCAAAACCAAAACCAAAACACCAAAACCAAAACAAACCAACAAACTAAACAAACAAATTTTAAATTGTAAAATGCAAATTTTAATGTAAAATGCAAATTAGCCTTTCACTTTTTCTCACTCCCCCAAAATCTCGCGGCCGAAAAAAGGACCAAAACACGACCTCGAAATTTCGAAACAAAAAATAGCCTATGGGATAGATTTTTGGATGCTGATTTCAAATCTGCAAACAGATTTTCGCTAGCTCCTTCCAGTCGCGAGATATTCGCGAGTTTTGGTTAGTTTTGGTTTTGGTTTTGGTTTTGGTTTGTTTTGGTTTTGGTTTTGTTATGGTTTTGGTTTTGGTAGTTTTGGTTTTGGTTAAGTTTTGTTTTCCGAAGTCTACCAGAGAAGATTCTATTGGTTGATGGAAAAGTCCTTTCGGATTTTTTGGTAGAGTACCTTAGGCGGAAAGGCTATTGATGATCTGAGGGTCGCTGGTTCGACTTCCACCGGTGACAATATTTTTCAAAATTTTTTTTCGTAAGTTTCTGAAAACTTGTGTCTAGGGGTTATTTTTGACGCTGATCACGAAACACATGTTTTTAGCCTAGGTTTCTGCACGGAAAACCAACGAAACGTGAAAACAGCCATTTTTTGGCTCTGCTGCCCTTTACTAAAATAGCTGTAAAAACTTTTAGAAAAGAGATATCTCAAAACGGTTTTTACCAATCGATCCGTCTTGAATTCAGCTTTAGGATGAGCTATAAAACGTCAAAATTCGACAAATTTAAGGTACTCTCCCAAAAAATCGGAAAGGATCCACCAGCCCTTTTCCACCAGCCCAATATTTTACAATAGGAATCGACATGTGTGCCTCGATGCCGTGCCCGACGAATTCAAACTGCTCCGGGATGATTAACAACTATGTTTGCTTGTGTTATCCCGGTTTATCTGGAAATTACTGTAATGAAAGTAGGGTTTTATATCTCTTTTATCTAACTAAACTCATTAAACATCTACAGTGGAACCTCTCTATAACGTAACTCACGGGACGGCTATAGCTTACGTTATATAGAGGTTTACGTTATATAGAGTGCCGTTTTATATAGCTTAACGTCGGCCGGGACCGGTCACGCCTTACGTTATAGAGAGGTTTACGTTATATCGAGGTTCGTTATAGAGAGGTTCGACTGTATTTGAAAAAGCTACCGTAATCAAATCAATCTTCCATCTGATCAACTCACTTTTTTGTATCATCCATTTTCATGACTTTTGTTTTTGCTTCTTCTAGTTTTGAGTGTTCTCTATCGCACAATCGTACAGCATCTGGCACACCGCTAGATATACATACAACAAATCCAACATCGCCAAAACACTCTAACCATTCAAAGGTCGAAGAAGCCAAAACAAAAACCACAGCGGGACTCGAACCCTAGGGTCCTTGTTCCGTAATCAAGCCCACTACCAATCGACCACCACGACATCTTCCTTTCGCTCTGGTAAATCAACTTATAGCCTTAATGTCTGTTCTGCGATTCCATACAAAACTTTGAACGCTTAAAACTGTTGACAGAGTGATGCGTTTCAAAAACGGAAAGCAGATTTGGAATCAGCGTAAAAATCTACGTTGGTTAGTATATGGCTGATGTCATTTAGCCACCACATCCTGTTGAAATTCCTTTGTAAGAAACAAGACTTAGCCAGTCGGCCATGACGGCTAATTCGGAATTAAAAGGCTCGAAAATTGGGTTGATTGAATGAAAACTGAAAACTTGTGAATTACGGTAGCTTTTCTGAGTGTCTTTTAGCTTTATAATGATTTTTTCTTTCAGCTGACACCACGTCCGGGGATCCGTGCTCGAGTTCGCCGTGTCAGGTGAGCATAGAAGTATCCGGGTTACAATAAGATATTCAGATCTAATTTATCTATATTTGGGTTACGGTATAATAGAATATTTAGATATTTGGCGATAATTCTATTTAAAAGCAAATAAATGAAATTTTCAGAACGGTGGGACTTGCACGAATGGCGGTCGAGTGGTTGGCGAGAATTACACGTGCGCTTGTGGGTCTGGTTTTTTGGGAAACGTTTGTGAGTGTGAGTCTTTTGGATCTTTTGATATGTAAATTATTTAATATAAAGTATATTTATAGGCTTTTAGAGTAGCCATTTTCATTTTCTAAACATAGTTTTTTGGATGGAAACATTTGCGCCGTTGAATCACCCTGTCAGAATGGAGGCACATGCGTCATGCTGTTTGGTGGAGTCGAACGGTTCGTTTTCTTCGAGAAATTTACATAAAAACTTTTCGAAAACATAGATTAGCTTTTAAAAGATAAAAACAAGCCTTTTAAATAAGCTGAAAGCTGTAGAGCTGTAGAGCTGTAGAGCTGTAGAGCTGTAGAGCTGTAGAGCTGTAGAGCTGTAGAGCTGTAGAGAAATTGTCAAAGCCGTGTACTTTGTGCGCCCCAACGCTTTCCACTTGGCACACTTGCCTTAGATTTATGTGCTAGAAAGCATGCGTTTAGCGGAGGACAAAAATCGATTACTAGAAAAGAAGATTTGCACTAAATTCCCTCGAACTTACTTGCTTGACATCGTCCTCCCGTATATCCAGATGGACAATCACAATGAAATGTGGAATTGAATGAGCGATGGACGACCGAGCAATTCCCACCATTTAGACAAGGAGCCGAGAGGCACATGTTCGGGACTGAAAGTGTAAAAGGCACTCTTTCTCAGCAAGGAAGAAATTCAGTGATTTCCAGCAAGGATTTGAGTATAAAAGTAAGCTTACTGTCACAATTGGTGCCAGTGTAGAGACTTAAACATTCACACGAGTACCCAGAATAGTCCGGGTAATCGACACAGAGACTCCCGTATTGACAAGGAGTCGAATAGCAGTGCATCGTGACTGCTAATCCTAAAGGATCACTGTAGTTAATTGCTACCATAAATTTGAACAATATTAGACCGAAAGGACAGATCAAAAGGACAGAGCAATCGGAGTTAAGCTCTGGATAGACGGGTCTACCGCAATCCGGCAGTTTTAACAGATTTAATGACGTGCAAATGCTCAACTTCCAATACTTTACATGTACTTTTTCACTTTAAAGTATTCAAATATATGCTTAGTACGTTAAATATACAATTAAATGCTAAAAACACTTGACAGTTGCATCATTTGTGTGGAAAAACAATTTCCCCAAAAAACGACGCTTCCTCGTTTTCTAAACTATGCCCCTTTCTGGCGCCTTTTATAGTCCATTTTTAAATCCATTCATTCATTTGTTTTTTCAAGAGAAACTCCCGAATTTCGCATTTCCGCTGATTTAACGATTTTAAAACAACATTTACTACTTAAAAATGCAAATATTTGGAAATATCGACCCATTAATGCTTCGTCTTTGACGTTTTTAACGGATTTAAAGCTATTTAGTCTAAGAATCCAAGATTTGACCCCTTCCTGTATTCTATTTATTGTTTTGCACACTAACTAATTTTCTCATTTTAGGCTGTCCACGATGAAACGAAAGACCGCATCGAGCCAGCCCACGAAGATTGCCGAGTCAAACGATGAAGAGAAAGAAGAGCTGTACGAAGTCGAGAAAATTCTCGCCGACGCCTTTCATGAAGGGGAGTTTCTCTACCAAACGAAATGGGTTGGCTACGATGAGATGACGTGGGAACCGAGAGAATCGTTCAAAGGATGTCCGCACGTGCTCATGGATTACGAGAAGCCAAAGGTGAAGCGGAAGAAGCGACGAGCCCGCTCGTCACGGTCAAAAAGTGGAATGAAGACGCCGACTCGCACGACAAAAGATGAAGAAAAGGATTCCCGAGCTCGTTCATCGATGAAGAGGAAAGCTGCAACGAGCAAAGAAACAAGTCGCGAATCTTCACCGAAGCCGAAAGCTGCAACGAGCAAAGAAAAAAGTCGCGAATCTTCACCGAAGCCGAAAGCTGGTTCAAGAGCTCGTTCAACGACAAATGTAGAATCAACGGTGGAACAAGAAGTGCAAAGTCGTGAGGTAAATTTGCTATTTGTCTATACTATTTATTTGTGTTTATGCTCTACTTAATTATATTTAAAATTTCCAGGGACAAGACGATGGTGTCGGCGACGACGATGACGGCCTCAAAGTCTGCGACCAGTTTGCCATCGCCATTCAAGAGTGCGGGATGCTGCTCGGACCCGGCCGAAAACCAATTACAGCCAGCGACCACTTCGGTATGTCTTTTTTCTTTTCAAATCTCTTAAATCTTGGTTTTAGCGATCGAGCTCGCCAACTTTTGCGAGCAGCAAGCAACTGGCGCCGACATCATGCTTCACATGGATGCCGGCGAGGTGCCTCCGCCTCTGACCGAGCAACGTGCCTTCTCGGCGCTCGATGTTTTGCTGGCTCCGCCGGTCGTGCAAGAGACGCTCGCCAAATCGCCGGCCGCCGCCCCAATCGATTGTATCAATTCGGAGAACTCGGAACAACTCAAGAACCACTACGATCTGCAATGCTATGCGACATTAATGTATTTCAAAAAGTTAATTTAATTTTGTTTTGATGTGTTTACTTGGATATTTTTTTGTTGTCTTATTTCATCGATTTTAAAATCTTGAAGCGATAAATTTTCAGTGACAATTGGAAAGGTGGATAACGTGAATATGAAACGATTTGTCAAGCGTAGCTTAAGAATTTTATCAAGGCAGTGGCTTTGCCTGTAATCGAACCAGAAGCTATTTTGTTATGTTTTAACTTTAGAAGCACATACGAATAGGAAAATCTTGATTGGGTGATCCAGAATTGAACTTCTTAACTTTCAGATAAAAGACGAACAATGTTTTTGTTAAATCTTGACAAAATTGCCACAAATTAGCCGAAGAGCTTATTTCAAGCCATCAAATTCAGCGAGGTTGCCATATTCTCGGAGCATCATCGGTAACTGTGCTCGCTATGTGTTTTACTGTGAAACCGTATCGAATCGCGATCAAAAGGGGATTTCATTCAACGATTCCTCCAACGAAAAGATCAAAAATTTGCTTTTGCCAAAGAGTCTGTAACGATGAAAACACAATCGGTCGGGCCACTTTAATTACGGTAATATCGTTTTTGCACAACCAGTCATTTGCTACATCTCGAGGCTGAGCTTTGTGCGAGTCGTTGATGGATTGATGTATTTAGTCTGTTCTGGATATAAATTTATGCAATTTAAAAATTCAAAAAATAAAAACAATCCATTTCAATAATAAAACGATATTACCATAAGGAATTACGGTAATATCGTTTTTGCACAAATAGTCACTTGCTGCATCTCGAGGTTGAGCTTTGTGCGAGTCGTTGATGGATCGATTAACACCTAAAAGTTGAGAAAATAAAGAGATACATCATAAGTTACGCTCTTTTGACTAAAAACTAAATCCTTTAGTTTACAACAATCAAAAGCTCTTACCGGAAAATGAAAGTCAAACAACGAGTGACTTTTCTTCGCCGCCAACAACAGTCGATCCGATTTCACTTTCAACAAGAGGCTAAATATGAAAAGGCTTTCAGTAGCCATGGTTTATGCACTAGATTTTTCGATGCGAGTTCTCGAAAATTTGATATTTGCAAAAACGTACTAACCTTTCTTTTGAATCTATTCTTTCTGTTGCGGGCAATTCCAATCGAATCTCCAAGAGTTCGCCTCGGAGCCAACGCATCGTCACACCTTTCGGTTGCTCGTAACCATCAAAAGTCTGAAAATATCAATAAGTAACAAAAATCACTCAATCCCAACCTCCTCAGCTTCAGTCTCGGGTGCGATACTTCCAATTTTCGATGTCGATTCTTTTGTTGGCTGTACCTCGGAAATGATTTCACTTTTCTGAAAAAAAGTAAACTCTTTAACTCCAAGAAATTCCCACAAACCCTTGGTTTCTTGAAAATTTGCATCGGTTCGATCACGCCAATCCGCGGCCGTTGCAACTTTAACGCATCGTTTGGGTTGAGCTCGATTTTGTGCTAAATCAAAAGCTGAGTTTATTTGCGCATTTTCCAATAAAATACTTGCCTTATTTTCAATCGCATCACAAACCACCATGCAGATGTAGTGCCGGAAAAAATTCGCCTCCTCCGGTTCCAAGCGTTTCTCGTAGAAGGTCGAGTTCACAATAACATCCACCTAAAAATGAAGTGACATGAGATTTGCTTAACGGATGTTAACACCAAAAACGAATACTCACCTTCAAAGCATTATCCTTTTTATTGTCTTTGATCACATCAATCTCACCGACACTCAACGGAACACGAAATGAGTGATCCCCAGCATCAATACGAGCGGCTAACTGTTGCTAAAAGTTCAGTAAATTATTAGAGATCAATAAGAAATCATTTCCGAACCTCATCAATGTCATCAATCGGTTCCGGAAGTTCTTTTGCAATGACAAATGTTCACGAAACATTTTGTCGGCTCTTTGCCCGTCAGCGAATTGTTGTAGGTTGCCTAAAAAGAGATGGCTATGATAAAATATTTGACTCTAGCATAACAGAATCTAATCAAGACAAAATTTTTAAAGAACAAACAGTTTTAAATTTGAGAACATAGCCAGGAATCGGGTAAACCGTCCAAAAATCGTTTCCCTGATTCATCTAGAACGTAGAATTTTTAATATCAAATAAAGCACAAACAAATTTTCCAAAAAAAATATCGGGTTTAAAATAAACCCAGAAAAATGATCGCATATACTTAAACTTGAACAATTTATCTTTGAAAAAAGGAAAACCAACAAAAACAAAGAAAAAAAATCACAATGCAAGTGATTTAGCTGTGAATCAACGATTTTAAACATACTCTATGAAAAAAACTTTGATTGGCCCAAATATAGAATTGGTATAGAATTTGATTCGATTGGCCCAAATTGGTATAAAATTTGAAGAACTTCCATCTGGAGTACAATGAGTCGAATGTTCTTATCGCAAACACGTCGCCTCAATCGTTTCCACAGTAATTATTTCATTTTTCTAAAGAATTTTCTATGATTTATCAATTTAAAAATGATGGTCCTAAAATTTATCTATCCACGGAATAACCATCATGATATCTACATAATATTTTAAAACCGCAAACCCGTAACTCTGTCGAATAGTTGATAACCGCAAAAAGGTCCGGCAATCGCTGTAGACCTTCAAAACGTCTAAAAAATAAATATGCAATAAAAGTGTCAAACACTCAACTGTCAAACTTACAGCGGAAATTGAGATTCGGGAAAGCTCGATCGAGGCCGAGAATGCGTAGAGAAACTCCGATCCTGGTTTGGAGGAGTGGCGGCAACGTTATGATATTGACGAGGAGGAGGAGTAGCGCTGTGATACTGATGAGAAGGGATGGCAAAAGCTGAACCCTGCCGAGCGTATTCTAAATTAAAAGATTAAAAAACTTTCCAATCGTTAATCCATACTTTGTTCCAAGTTTCTTACATTGAAAAGATTATTCTGTCGAAGAAATCCATTTAAAGAACCCTAAAAAGAGATTTCCTTTAAAAGGGACACAAATTATACTGGAGGTGCCCGATTCGCGAAATAAGCTGGCATCAAACGACCCGAGATGATCATTTCTTTGCTAAAACAGAGTAAAGATAATTTTCTCAAAGCCTCAGCTCATATTTAAGCATTGGAATAGATTTATTAAACTAAATATTGTTCTACCTTAATTTTCAAACTTCATAAATCATACATACCGTAACTCATTCTGGTCGTAGCCTGTGAGAGAGTCAAAATATTTGCACATTTTCTCGGTGCCGAGCGCCACGTCAATGTTGTCGGGTTGACTAAATAGAAAATAAATTTTGCATTGCGTGGAATGTCAATTTCTTAACCTTGTCTAATTGTAAGTTTAAGCTTTTTATCTAGACCAAACGCATACTTCAGAATGAATGGACGAAATTCAGGTCGATCATTGAGTGGCTCGAAGATGCGTTTTGGCAAATTGATTGGAACCGGGCAAAATTTCTAAAACGTAGAGTATTGTAAAAAAAAAGCAAACAGATTGGGAGCGTACCCTAGAGAGTTTCGCGTATTTCTCCAATTTTGGTGGCGGCTCATACGAAGTCGTTGGTTCCTCTTCGAACTAAAATAAAAAAGTTAAATCGTTATATGAAAATTTCCAACCTCTTCCCCGCTGTCATTCGCTACGCTAATGGCTTCCATATCTGAAAATATTTGAAAGAATTTTCAAACGTAACGGAGCCCTGCAGAGCTTACAAAAATGATTCATATCAGATTTTACCAGCAACTTTCTAAAAGTAGAGATTTCAAAAATATCTACAAATCTTCAAAATATGATGTGTTTTACCCTCCCCGCGTAATTTTCAGCCGACTCAAAAAAAAGTTTGTCTAATTCTTTCCAACTTCCCAACCCAACAAGGTAACGTTTGGTAAACCGCAAATTTCTTCAAAACATATTAACATCTTTATTAGTTTACACAAAAAAAACAAAAACAGGCACACAAAGAATATCACAAAAATATATCTAATCCCAACGAATAAAATATAAACAGGCAACACTCTTAAAAACACGAAACACGAAAATAAATAGTGCAAAAGAAAAGAAACAAACAATGATCGGATCAGAAAATGGCAAGCAGCGCGAAGACCGAATACAGTAACACACATGGATAGGCGACGAGTAATCGTTGATGATCGAGCTAAAAAATAAAAATGAGAATGCCTAACACTTATAGCTTTTCATCAGCCATTTAAAAGCGCAAGTCAAAACCTTTTACCTGTAAAGCTATCACAAACAACTTCGATGAAGCCACCGAGCACCATAGTACTGCCAACAACGACACCGAATAGCCAATAATACCCTATGAATTGTATATTTTAAGAACACTCCAAAGGTTACCTTAAATGAAAGCACCGCACACATAAGACTCAAGAGCGCCATAGGTAGCAAACAATATCCGAGTACCGAGGTTGTGCATGTGAAAGAGATGCTCTTATCACCTAAAATTTACAAGACTAATTTAAAAGCCCCCTTCAATTTGAGTTATAAATCCAAAATCAATGGCAACAATCTATACCTGCCATCAAATTCATTAGAGCATACATGCCCACACATCCGAGAGCACCAATGCCATAAATGTAGCCAAACTGCATTTTCCCGTGTAGCAAAAGTGCAGCACCTAAAGCGACAAATGAAGCCAAGTTATCATTACACTCGAGATCAAAAGCAAGTCTTTTCCGCGAAAACCTACCAAAAAGAAGACAAAATACGAGCGGACCAGCGAGATCTTGATCAGCTATCACATCCACCGATGCACCTCCCATCGGATTCAACACAGCAACCGTCTTCTCCTGAAGAAAAAAATATACAAAATATAGTCCAGTAAAATGAATAGTCAACACATTTAAGAGTTCCCATAGATTCACCTTAATATGTGAAAAGTTGATGCCGAGCTCCTCGAGAAGTGGGGGTTCATTCTCGAAATCCTCAATTCCCTCATTGCCAGCTGGTGCTAAAAGTTTCAGGTTGATCATTCAAAACCATCAAAGCACACCCGGTTGCTGTCCTGGAATGAACATGTTCCCTGACTGTGGATATCCACCATATGACGATTGCTGAGAGTAGTAGTTGTTCGCTAAATAGAAAATTATCTATTTAAAATTAACGCCGATGATCTTACCTGGGTTCGGCTGTGGCGCACTCGGTTGTTGTGGCTGCGAGTAGTCGAATTGTCCCCAGCCCATGTCTTGGCTGCCAGTCGTCGATTGCTGTTGGGCATACCTAGAAAAAAGATGTAATATTCTCAACTGAAAAACCAAATAAAAAACTATAGCAATGTCCAAAAAAAAATTTCTAATTTAAAACCTACCAATCATTTTGATTTTGATTGTATCCACTCCAATTCTGTTGTTGTTGGTCATCGCCCATCCAATAGCCACTCCCCGATGCCATCTAAAAAGGAAAGTGATCATAAAATTGTAAAAAACACGCAAATTTGATGGCAAACAAAAGTTGCTTGGAGAGAATTGGTTGAGGTAACTTATTTCAGGCTAGGAAGGAAATTTGCTGGAAGTTTTTGCCAACACCATATAGAAACCGGGTGTACAAAGGATGCTGACGGAAATTCTTACGAGATCAACGTAAAAAAACAACTTCCGACATAAAAACCAGTCTAGCAATTTTAAAAGTAGTTTTCAATATTTTCCGGATTTTCTACACAAAAATCATCCGCAACGTCATCAATAACAAAATTGGTTTATTAAAAACCACTACATTTAACAACTGTACATTTAACAAACATAAAACTTTCAATAAAACGATGCTAGATGGTGTAACAAATAAAAAATTGGCAACAACAGCAATAAATAGTTAAACGTGCATTAATCTAGACTAGACCAAGACTTTAGTGAAAGCTTGGGGAACGAAGATATGATCCCTTTTTCAGCGACCTCTTTCGAAAAGACAAAGCGGAACTCTGCTTGATCATACGAGAAGGCGGGATTTCGACTTCATCATCTTCTTCCTCCTAAAACACCAGAGATCGTTCCAATAATATTTGACTACAATTAAATTTATTGAATCTATCACATTTATCATGCTTTTCCAAAAACTGACCGTCTTTTCCTTATCATATCCACTCTTTGGACGAATAAAGTAGGTGGTGTGGCTGATTTTCGGGACTCTAGCGCGGAGATGCTGTGATTAACATATAAAACGTCCTAATTTGTAACACCACGGTTGAGGTAAATCTATTCTACCAAAAAACCACCAGTTCTTCTGTGTCCTGCTTTAGCTCCGAATCGTCAAAATGTGGCTCTTCGGCAAGACGCCTAAAAGTATGTCTATTAAAAAGGATTTTTTAGACTTTTGAGATACGTTAATGACGTAAGACTGTAGATTGTATACGAAAATAAATATTTCCCTACTTTTCTCCTCTTTTTTGAATGGCCATCATGTGATCGTAGTCAATTTGTCGTCGTTCGTCCCGTGTCAAAGATGCATAGCTCGTCGGTAGCTAGAACAAATCAAATAACCTCATTAAACTTTTGACTTTTTAGATTACTCAAAACTTACTCCAAAAATTGGTCGTGCCCACTTGTGAATGAGCTTCTGTGCAAGCCTTTTGTTCTCCGCACTCTCTTTGGGGTGCTTGGAGATTGCCATCACCTCTTTTCCCATTCCAGAACAACGAAGGGTTTCCTGAAAGCTTAGCAATAAAAAAATCGCTGTGAAACCATAAACTAACTTGTTCCAAATCATATTGCTGCAGAAGTTTAAGAATTGTCGTACGAATATCTAAGCTGGGAAGAGTATTATCAGGAAGAAGGCTCATCCAGTCGGCCAGGACAGCAATCATTCCGTTGTCGATTAGTGCATCGAATAGTTCAGACTAAAAAATTCGTTAAAATTCCTATAATACATAAGTCTCTACCTTCAGTAGCATTTCCTTAACCTTGGGAAGCAGCTTGAGTTTTTTCAAAGCTGGCACCTTCATTTCATATGACTGACGATCATTCTAAAAATTCAAGTGTTTAAACCTTGAAAGTAGGTGACAATTTTTTCGTTTACCTGAGCAGCCAATTTCATGGCATCAACTAATTTGACAATTTTATCGTCGTTGTCATTGATCACTTCGCAAGTTGGGAAAAATCTTCGACGAGCTCGTTCCTTTTTCTTTCGTTCCATCATCAAATCGAAATCCCAGGCGCAACTAAAATAAAAAAAAATATATATAATATTGGTTTTATCAAGAGAGCTCAGCTAAAGAAGGATTCAAATTTTCTCACTTGTTATTTTCAGTGCTTTTGCTTGGCTTGTCGTCATCGCTCATATCCTATGAAAACAACATAGAACCGTAATGTGAATCAACTTACCGGAAGAAAATCTCTGTCATTGGTGTTCTCAGCAAGCGATTCGACCTAAAACGTTCTAATTTGTGATTGCTTACAGGGCTTGCATTTAAATTGTTTAAAACTGAACACTTTAAGACCTGTCTCTATCAAACGTACTTTTAACTGTTTTTCAGCATTGTTTTCTAACTCTTGTTCAACCTCGTCTTCAAACTGCTGTTTAACTTCTCCAGGCTCAAGATTCTCCTCCTAAAGTGTAATTATGAAATATCGAGTTCTAAAAATTTAGCAAACCACAACGATTGATTCGTTCATCTTTGTTAAATTAATGCGCAGCTTTATTGGGGCAATCATCGCCATCTCCTTCTCTTGGTCATTATTTGGCGTTTCTTCCACTGGCGGATTGTGGTGACCGAGTGAAAGTCGCTAAAAAAGTGCATTAGTGAGATTTGAGAAGAATTTGAACGGCCTGGCGTGCTAAAACCTTCACATTTCGCATAGGATTCACTTCTTAGGCAAATCTAGATTTAATTTCAAAAATACAAAAAACCCACCAAAACGATTCGCTCATTCTTTGCAGGGCTTTTGGGAGTGTCGAGTTCCATAGCCTGAACACTGCATTTGAAAAGGATTTTGATTGGACTTAATGTGCAAAAAAAACTGAATAAACTTTACAGAGTATAAATCTACTGTAAACAGTTTCACGCTGCGCACAGAACTGAAAATTGGCTTCCAACCACTTCAAAATCTTTCCACAAAGCCTCCCAGAACATTTATTGAATGCACAAAGGAATCACAGTAGCAGAAATAGAATAAATATTTACAAGAAAAAAGTTTATCATTTCCATGTTAAGGCGAGAATTTTTGTTAACGAGTAAAGTGAATCAGCAATATCGGCGACAAAAGAAGAGACATTTAATCGATTCAGAAGAGATCCGGACAACGAGACCAATCACAACGAGTCTTGCACTCCCAATACTCGGAAGTGAACCTAAAAGAGAATATATGGAATTGAGAAGCTCAGAGCTTACTTGTGCAAAGTGTCGCCAGTAGTCTCATCTTGCTCTTTCGCAAACCACAACGGTTCGCAGTCAGCATATGGTAATCCTAAAGAATACTGTTCAAATGTTAAATACCCAACAGGATGAACCATTTTTAACGGCTTCTTCTTTTTCCTGTTCTCGTTTCTTCGCCCGAGCACGTTGTTTATCCTCAACTTCGATTTTCTTCGCATTGGCTTCTTCCCACTGAAAATTAAAACTTAACATTGATACAATTAATATCAACACTACAAACCCTTCCTTCTTCCAAAAGTCGTTGATCAGGTCGTAAACGACTATCCGTGGGAGCCACCCCATCTTCAGGCTCGTTAAGTTCAACGGCAAATCGACTAAACGAATACATCTTTGACGAACCATCACTAAATGAAAAAACCTTATTCAATTCACAAATTTATCACTTACTATTGTGGATTGGCGTACCAAATCGTTCGAGGCGCCTCGGTCTTAAGTTTTGCATTTGTACCGATGCCAGTAGACTAAATAAGAGTTGTTTATGAAGTGAGTCAAAAAAACAACCTTTGTGACACGCATGATGTCAATGTTTTGAACCCAAGTTCCACGAATCACGTAACAAGTCGCCCCATCAGAATCTTTGACCACACCAGTTACCTTGAATGAGATAATTATGCACATAATCAAAACAATCAACCTTCTTATGGGAGCTTCGGCTGAATAACGAGTATGGCGCAAAATTGAGTGTGCATTTGGTTCGAGTTTGATGTTCCACAATCTCCATCTCCCCATGATTCTCGATCCAAAGCCTCCCAACAATAATGTTGTGAACAGTGGTTGTCACCTAAAATATCTATTTTTTATCAAACACCCTAAAAGACAAACCTTTCGGAATGTGTAATGATGCCCAGTGTCGGGAAAAACAACGTGAACCATTCCCATCGGCACAACACTTAAATACTTTCCCCTAAAAGAATGTAATGAAGATGAGGTCAAGTTTTAATTCACCTGAAACGTGAAGTCATCGAAAAATCTTGGTACATTTTCCATCCGCGTCCCTCCGCGTGATGAGCAATTGCTGGTGGATGATGAGATACCTAAACACAAAAAGATTGAGATGTTCCTGTCTACCTAATTATTTAAACTTTTATCAATCCGCACCTGTTCAGCCAAGCTTCTCCATCCGAGATCCTCACGTCGATCACACTCGTAAGTCTCCCCAAGAATCGGATTGAACGGCTTTGTCGTACGATTTCCCGTCGTTGAATAACTAAAGCAATCCATAGATAAAGACCAATCATGTCAATGTTTACCTGCTTACAGCAAAAGCGGCCACATAACACATTTGAATAATTGGATCGGCAGTGACAGCTTTATCTAAGATCGAGCTGTATTCAAGATCCTCCGTCAAACGTTGCAACATCGATAGCGGCTCAGAGAAGTTTACCTAAATGATTAAAGATGCAAATGAACTGGCTAAAGCAGTACAATCCCACAAACAATCAATCAATCGCCAAAAACATTACCGGGATTGGGATTTTCGTGAGCTCTTTGCCAATGCAGTTCTTCATGATGCTCCACAAGCTGAGTGGCATTTCGGGTCGATCGGGAATTGCGCGACGACGTTGACGATTTGCTTGTTGTGCCGTTCTCACATCGGTTTTGAATATTCTCGAGTTCTAGTAACGACATATTGAAATGGATCCAGAAAGATGCAAACCTTATTCGATCCGGTTTTCGAATCTTCATCATTCGTTGAACGATTCGATGAGAACTCCCTTCGTTCGGAATTGTCTAAAGTAAAAAGATTGTAGATTAAAATAGTATGCCTCGCTCTGAGCTTTACTAAGATAGCAAGCCAACACAAAAGGAAGTAGCTACGAATCCGCAAGAATGGCTAGAAAACCCACTCAAGCTGTCAACTTGGTGCTAAACTAGCTTTAATACAACTCAAGCTTAACTCTAATCCATATTTAACCTACTAAAATCCACAAAATTTCAATCAAAACAATTCCATTCCAAAATCCCCGCAAAACTCACCGAGTGTTTGTGCATCCGAATTGATGACAATCTCTGAATCGGTGCTTTTTTTCTTTTTTCGCTTCCAAAGGCACATCATGTAAAGTTGGCGAGTTTGAATTGAGCTTAAACTAAAGAAAACCGACTAACAAGAAACGTGAAATAAAAGAACAAACCAAAAAATCAGCAGAGAAGCCGCGCTAATAATATTTCTCTGCTGGGAAGCAATTTATAGTATTATTTTAAATGAAAAATTTTCAGACGTCTGCAAATTTGATGTACTGTAGAAATTTTCGCTTCATTTGGGAGTGGGACAATTGCGACCTTTTTTTTGCGCACCCGGACATTAGCGCACCTTTTTTTCCGCACCCTGCCCATTAGCGCACCTTTTTTTCGCGTTTTAAAAAAGCTCTAAAAAAGCTAATATTAACCAATTTCTATTCCAAAAGTTGTTTTTCTAGGTAATTTTAGGGCGTAGAATCGAAATTTTGACATATCAGAGCTTGTGGAAACAAAAGGACGGAGTTATACAAAGAGAAAAATCGACAATTTTTCTGTAATTTGATCTAGCCGTTTTGTCTTTCAAATTGTTTCCACAAGCTCTGATATGTCAAAATTTCGATTCTACGCCCTAAAATTACCTAGAAAAACAACTTTTGGAATAGAAATTGGTTAATATTAGCTTTTTAGAGCTTTTTTAAAACGCGAAAAAAGGTGCGCTAATGGGCAAGGTGCGCAAATGTCCGGGTGCGCAAAAAAAAGGTCGCATTTGTCCCACTCCCCTCCATTTTGCTTTAAAAATAACTTTTTTTTCCATTTTTTCAACAGGATCTTTAGATTTCCGAAATTTTTTGCTGTTCGTTTCGAGGCACAAAACAGAAATCTTGCAAGAAATGCTCGTTTTTAGTGCTCATAAATTTAGATTTATGCCTGTTTGAGTCAAAAAAATGGTAACTTGGCAAATTTTACGCTTTTTTCATTCTTGAATGAGACTCATTTTCATATTTCTCCTTTTCGCTATAAATTTGTATGTGATGGAGACGAAAAAAGCGTTTAAAAAACAATGTGAGTGTGTGAGATTTGTGTTAAACAAGATTTCAAAATAAACTCCAGATCCAGAACTTTAGTTTAGATCCAGAATTACCTTTCTAATAGTAAATCAATGAATTTTTCTTTTTGCAGCTCAAAAAAATGGTTCATCCGATAAAGAAAATTGGTTAGTTTTTGGTCAATTTCTAAAAGGATTAAAGCTTCAATAAAAACCAAAAAGCTCCTGTTCCCGTTAAACCAAAGACGGCAGTGAAAAGTGAGTTTGTTGAAAGATTTGCTAATTCCAGTTTAATCATTGAACATTGTCCCCCTCATTTCCAGAGCATAAACCAGTGAAACCAGCGAACAAACCCAAGGTTATACCCAAAAAAGCCAGTGACAACGAAAAAAAACGACGAGAACAAAAGGAGACAAATCCCACCAAGTACTGCTTGAAAAATTGAGGTAAAGCAATGAAGTGCTGTACGTTGTGCTTAAATTTGTAAACACAACTCTTCTGGCACACTGAAATTCGCATTTTCTGATAGCTCTGATAGCTCATTTTCCGATTTTCCGATTTTCCGGCTGTGTTTCCATTTTTGAACTCCAAATAGTTGCTACTTGAGTTCAAAAGTAAACATGTATCCAGACGATCAAATCAACCGTGACAAAAAAAGCTCTCAAATCCACAAACCATTCCGAGCAAACAACGAGAAAACACACAGTTAAGGCAAATGCTTGATTTATGTGCTTTGTGTCCAAAACTCAAATGTACCCTTTTTGGCGCACTAAATTCCTTGGTTTCCTGGAGAAATAAAGCGTTTCCACAAGGAAAATGACGAATCCAGTGCGCCAGAAGGGTTACTTTTCTGCACAGGGTGCAGTACTTTGGGTTACGGTAACTTTCCCCAACTTTTAGAGACACTTCAAGGCTTAAAAACTTGTCCAAATGATTCAAATTCCAGCCAAAAGTCGTCGTAGACGTGAAATTCGTCCAAAGTTCGTCCGAAAGCCACCATTCCAGTCAAAACCACGGAAACTATCGTAGACGTGAAATTTTGAAAGCGGAATAATTTTTCAAACTTTCAAACTTTATGTTTGAAAGTTTTTAAGTGTTTACTAATAAATTCTCGAAAATCTCTTCAATTCATTTATTTCTTTGTCCTCCATTTACAAGTCGAAATGCATAAAATTATCGTGATTCACATAGCACATAGCCATATTTAAGGGATTACGGTAGGGAGCGGATAAAAGAATCGTTGAATCGTACTCGATAAACGAATCGATCGATTCGAAGATTGGTGTCAGATTCGAGCTTCCTTTTGTCCCATCTGGGATGTGCACTTGAATCATTGCATCGCCGGTGTCAATGGTTTCTGAAAGATTGCTTGGTAGATCTTTGTGGATTTCAATTCTATAGATACGAGCGGGAAACCTGGCTACGGTTTTTCCTATAGTCTGGGATGTGCACTTGAATCTATAGAATATCATAGAATATCTATAGAATATCTATAGAATATCTATAGAATATCTATAGAATATCTATAGAATATCTATAGAATATCTATAGAATTATTTCTATTATATTTGAGCATTTAAGAAAAAAGTGCAAAACGTTCGGGCGGAGACGGACTCGAACCCTCGACCTCTCCCACCTCATACCATCGCATTAGCCACTCGGCTATTGCCCCAGCCCCTCCTAACCGCCATTTCGACATGATATTCCAATCAGACACACTTCAAAATTATGTAAAGGTTAGATGTCTGGACTTACTCTATCTAGTTTTTATAAATCTTAAAAAAACTACCGTATACTAGACATATTGTAATGTTAAAAATGCTTACTGTAATGTTGTAATGCTGTAATGCTTACTGTAATGTTAAAAATGGCTATGGCATCAAAAAATTTCATTGATCCAACTGTCTTAAGGCTTCTTAAAATAAACCCAGACAAAACTACCGTTAGACAGACAGCTACAATAACCAAATGCTCTTAAATCAACCAATTGACCAGTACTTTAGGTTCAAAGAATGTAAACGCACTCCTTCTAGCACACTCAATTCTTCACTTTTCCCCCAACAACGAATACTCGAGCCAAAAAGGATATGTTTCCTATGTTTGAGCCAAAAAAAAGTCTATCACATTTGAATGAATTCAATTCCTCACCCAGCACTTCTTCGACAACTTTCCCTGCCGCATAATCACTTTCCGCATAAAGTGGAGCCATCTTAAACGATCCTTCCGGTAAAGCCTTTGAAATGAGAGTGAATGCACGAATCTTTCCCAGCTCATCAATCAAAACTCCTCCATGCAAAAATGGAAGAGATTTCAAGGATCGCAGTAAATCTTCACGATTTTTGCCCGTTACCTAGAGTTTTATTGCAATGATTTGCTCAGAAAACTTTTTGCTTGCTTTTTTGCTTGCTTTTTGCTAAAACTTTTTGCTAAAAGATCCCCAGCTACCATGGTCTAACTAGGAATTTGACTAAATTGCGTAAAAATTACGCCGAATAAATTGCCATTTAGGAGACGAGCTCTTTGTACAAGTCTGGTATCAAAATGTAGCCCTTCAAATGGGCTACACGATTGTATAAGGAAACTTTTAGAAAAACTATTATTTAGTACAAGAAAAATAGCCGCAAAATGAGAGTATCGACTGTACATCGCAGTACTAACAACGACGTGTTGCTTTTGTTGGTGCTCTCGCTAGGGAACTAGGGAACTGGTGAACTAGGGAACTAGGGAACTAGGGAACTAGGGAACAGGTGAACTAGGGAACTAGGGAACTAGGGAACTAGTGAACTAGGGAACTGGTGAACTTTTGCCAAACTCCGAAACTCCGAACGGCTTTAAAGGGGCCTGGCTACCGTAATCCGATCTAAAGCTTCATATCCAATCTAAAGCTTCATACCAGATTCTCCTTATTGAATTTTGCGTTTCCTCGTTTCCTATTGTGATTTCTGGATCGGTGCTTTTTGTTGGTGCTCTCACTTTGCTCATCATTTTTCTTGTACTAAACAATCGTTTTTCTAAAAGTTTTCTTATACAATCGTGTAGCCCAATTGAAGGGCTAGATTTTGATACCAGACTTGTACAAAGCGAGATAAATGGTAACTCCATTCGGCACAATTTCCGTTTTCACACAGCAGGGCAATTTTCATAAATCCCATAGATGTGAATGCTTTCAAAAAAGCACTACAATACCTTTTTCTGGGACATCTTTTAGACAAACACTTCAAACTTTTTATATAATTTTTATTTGTTTTCAAATTTTTCCGAATTTTCAGTGATCAAATTTCAATTGTCGTGACGTTTCTCATAAAATTTGAATCAAATAAAATGAAACCTTTGAATCAAAGCTGCACAAAGCGTCGAATTGTTGGGAATTTAATTTGGAGAAAGCGATAAACGTGAAGAGTTTTTCCGCATCATCGATCAATGAATTCTTTTTTTGGAGAAGCCGGGAAACTGTCTGAAAATTCAATTGTTGATCAAAAGTTGATCAAAAGGGAAAAGCAAGTACACGATGGATGATGGAATTTTGTGAAAGCATTGCAATATTCACATTGAGTACTTGTTCTCCAGTAAAACCCTTGCTTTCTAGTGTGCTTTCTGGTGTGCCAAATAGCGTGCTTTTGTCAGAGCACAAAGTACGGATTACGCTTTTTGATGATCACTTTTTTGCAAGTATACGATGGATGATGGAATTTTGTGAAAGCATTGCAATATCCACATTGAGTACTTGTGCACCAGGAAACCCTTGCTTTCTGGTGTGCTTTCTGGTGTGCCAAATAGCGTGCTTTTGTCAGAGCACAAAGTACGGATTACGCTTTTTGATGATCACTTTTTTGGACTTGAACTGATCAAAAAAAATTCTTATCTCTAATCAATTTTATAGAATATTAGACTTTAGAAATATAAAGCTTACTTAATTTTGAACTGTTTACCATAGTTATATCATATTTTTCTATCCCAAAACTCACCAACAACTCATTTTTCTTCGGCTCAACACAATTCTGTGATGGACCAACATAAGGAAGGCCATTTGCCATGTATTTAGGCATCATTTCTTGTTCTGAAAACGATATTGATAAGATTTTGCCATAGAAATTCTTAAAATTCCTATTTTGTTCCTGTTTTTCTTTTTCAAACTCACCCGATTTCAGCATCAACGGCTTATTCTTATCAATCCGATTCAACATTTGTTTCCACATTCTCGGACCGATTCCTCGTCCGCGATACGCTTCAATCTGAATGTAAATATGGAAAGGAAAAGTCTTTTAGCTTTCTGATTTAGGAAAGCTTTCGTTTACCTTATTTTTGTAAAAATAACAAAAACGATTAGCCGCATAGGGGGCTCGAACCCCTGACATTCAGATTGCTTTCGATTCGTAAAAGTCTGACGCTCTACCAACTGAGCTAATGCGGCACTGGGTGCGGCGGGGAAAAGAGGCACTTATCAAAAGAGGTCGCCATGAAAATGGATCAACTTACAACATAGTACGTATCAATGCAATCAAAACTGATTAGCCGCATAGGGGGCTCGCATTCGATTCGTAAAAGTCTGACGCTCTACCAACTGAGCTAATGCGGCAGCTAATACGGCTGTGGCACTGGCCGGGAAAAGAGGCACTTATCAAAAGAGGTCGCCATGAAAATGGATCAACTTACAACATAGTACGTATCAATGCAAATCAAATCCTCATTGTCAGCCCAAACGATCGATCCGACGAATGATTTGTCTGAATAAAGTCTAGAATTTACATTTGAATTGATTCCTTGATTCAAGTTTGATTCACGAATTTACACATAAGTTACCTGATTTCAGAATTGCCACCACCATTTTCACGTTTTCTCCAGTTGGGAATAAGGTGAGCATTGTGTAGTCAAAACCGCACCAGCCAGTCTGAAAGATGAAACAGTCAACTAATGAATAAAGTGCTTAGATCCTGAATGCTTTTGATTTGCAACTTCGATAAAGCTTTGAAACTTTGAAACAGTTCAACTAATTAATGAAATGCTTTGATCCTGAACCTTTTTTGATTTTACAACTTTGAAAAAGCTTTGGCTTTGGCTTAGTTTGACCTGGCTAATCATTGTTTTTCCCGTCTAGGAACAAGTCATAGTTTTTCCCTTTGATTTGAAACATTGAAACAGTTCAACTAATTAATGAAATGCTTTGATCCTGAACTTTTTTTGATTTTATAACTTTGAAAAAGCTTTGAAATTGACTTTAGCACTAAATTTCTATGAAAGTGAAATTGTAAACAAAATTTGAATGGCTTAAAGATAGGGTTGCTCCTAGAAAGGAAAAACTATGACTAGCCAGGCTAAGCCAAGCCAGAGGCAAAGCTAAACCAGATCAAGCTGTCGTTTGGCTTTGGCTTGACTGTCTTACTATTACCTTTGTTCTACTACCATTCTTTGCCAAATCTTTGTCTAATCCTAACCCATTGAACCCATGGAATCTTGCCACTCGAAGATTGTCAGTGAATCAGTGAAACAATGCGGACCGAGAATCAATTCCCCAGGTTGATGTCAAGCCAAAGTCAAGGAATAGTCACGGCAAAAACCTTGAATTGACCCGAAGAAGCAAATAAATTGTTTTTTGAAAAAACAAAAACAATTAGCCGCATAGGGGGCTCGAACCCCTGACATTCAGATTGCTTTCGATTCGTAAAAGTCTGACGCTCTACCAACTGAGCTAATGCGGCACTGTGGGGGGCGGAGAAAAGAGGTCCCTATCAAAACGGATGAAGCTAGTTTAAGTCATTGGTTTTTGTCTTTTTAGCATTGAAACGGATATCAAAATGAACAAAATGGACAAAATGAGCACAGAAATCCCAATGCCCAAATGAGAACTCACTTTCATCACTTCGAAATTGTAGTACCCACCTGAAGAATCAAATTCTTCCATTGTTTCCAATGTTCTTCAGTCGGTGTGTCCACGATTTCCACTTCAGCGTTCATTTTTCAAAAATAATAAAGCATCTTTCGAATCAAAATATCTCTTTTCCCAGTCTGTGTTTGATCTCTCAAGATCGAGACCAATCTGCACATTTTGTAGCCGAGTTTTTGTGAGATTTTTGCAGAGAATAAGAAAAAAAAAAATATAGGGAAATATAGGGAAAATTGGGAGAAAGTTGGGTCACTCAATTGGACTTTTGAAAGAAAAAGAATTGAAAAGTCGGGGGGATTTCTTGAGAGCAAAAGGTAAATAAAGAAAGATTTTGTGAAGTGAAGAAATGATATCTTTTGAAATAGCCAATCAGTTCTGAAGGTCAACGGATGGAGAGAGAAATTGAAGTTTTGAGTGATATCATGAGAATTGAGTGTGTTTTTTTTTTCGCCATCGATTCATCGCCATCTGTTCCATTTTGCTGATTGGCTTCCATGCAAACGATGGCAAAGTTGAAGGAGATAATGTTGGACCTGAAAAATGCAGTGAGAATTGCTTGGTTTCTTGGTAACTAGCTACAGTAGCAGAAGATGTAAATAGTTATTTACATCTTCTGCTACTGTAGCTAGTAAATTGGCTTGAATAGCAGAACAAGATACAACCAGGGGTTGTGTGGCTCCATTTTCCATGGCACTCAATTCTCATGATTTTTGAGGAGATGGCTTTCGTTGGAAGGACTCGGACTTTAATTAGGATAGATCTTCATCTATCCGTTGACCTTCAGAGCTGATTGGCTATTTCAAAAGATATCATTTCTTGCTAGAGTTCCTAGATAACTTTAAATCAAGAATTTCTTCTAAAGCTTTAAATGAAATAAAAAATTCTATCAAAATGTAGCTTTTGCTTTGTGCTTGTTTAAAGTTTAAAGTTTAAAGTCTTAAAAAAGTAATTTTTGAGTTTAAAAATGGCTTTAAAAAGACTTTATCACATTCAAAATAAAAGTTTTAGCAAAAAAAATCTATATGGGAAGCTTATGGAAAGCGTTTTCACCAGAAAAGATTCGATTTCACTTATTTGAACATAAAGAACATATTTAATAATCTTTAAATATAATATTTAAAGGTTTAAAAGTAATTTAAAGCTAAAGGTTAAGGCTCAGGTTAAATTTTAAAAGTTTAAGGGTAATTTAATAGTCTAAAAACTATCCTTTCCTATCTTTTATCACTTTTTTTCTTATTGCACAATCACCAGCAAATTGCAGAGAAAAGGAAGGAAGGAAGAACAAGGAAGCTTGAAGAAAAACTGAACAAAAAAAGCGTTATCTTGAAATTTTGATAAGAGATCAAAGAAAAGTCAACGATTTTTGACTACAAATGAAAGAATTGTATAGATTTGTGCTAAAGGTAATATTTGTAAATCAACGAGATGCTATTAGATACATATTATTGGGTTGGTGGAAAAGTCCTTTCGGATTTTTTGGGAGAGTACCTTAAGGAGTACCTTAAGAAGAGTACCTTAAGAAGAAGAGTACGAGTACCTTAAGAAGAGTACCTTAGAAGAGTACCTTAAGAAGAGTACCTTAAGAAGCCAGGAAGAGCTTGAAAGATTTTGCATCGAAATCCTGCCAGTTTGTTTTCCTTTTTCCATGTTTATTAGATTCGCCTACTAAAATATTGTCGTCGATAAAATAAGAACAATAATCGATAGGATCTTGAAAAGTACTGAAGTCAAATCCAAATCGTTCTTCATCAAAAATAAATGGTGTAGGAGACTCTCTTACATCTTTCCAACCATAAATAAACTGCTTCGGAGTCAAAAATGTCAAAAAAGGGCTTGGTCCGTAGACGAAAAAAAAGAAAAAACGCTGCGGTTTCGAATGGGTTAAATTTGTCCAATTTTGACTTTTTATAGCTCATCCTAAAGCTGAATTCAAGACGCATCGATTGGTAAAAACCGTTTTGAGATATCTATTTTCTAAAAGTTTTTACAGCTATTTTAGTAAAGGGCGGCAGAGCCAAAAAGCCAAAAAATGGCTATTTTCATGTTTCGTTGGTTTTCCGTGCAGAAACCTAGGCTAAAAACATGTGTTTCGTGATCAGCGTCAAAAATAACCCCTAGACACGCATTTTCAAAATCTTAGCAAAAAATTTTTGAAAAATATTGTCACCGGTGGAAGTCGAACCAGCGACCCTCAGATCAATAGCCTTTCTGCCGCTTTTCGCGATTTTCCTTCATTTTTCCCCTTTTTTTTGTTTTCCACCAACCCAATAGATTGTCTAGAAAGTCTTTACATCCTTCCTTTTCATACTTCCTTTAAAAAACAAATGAAACAAAACAAATGAAACAAAAAAATCGTTGTTATGGAAAGCTTTTTCACCAGAAAAGAAGCGATTCCCCTTATTTAAGCATAAAGAACATTAATATTCTTTAAATTTAACATTTAAAAGTTTAAAAGTATCAGCTACATATTAGATTGTCTAGAAAGTCTTTACGTCCTTCCTTTTCATACTTTCTTTAAAAAAACAAATATTCACTAATTAATCTATGATTACCTTTAAAGAAAAAAGCCTTTTTTTAGTTCAATTTCATATTTCTTAAGTCAATTTCGGTTCACTTATGACGCTAAATTCGAGAAGGAAAACAATGTTTTGTCGTAAAGATCGATAAAAACCTCTTGGCTGAATGAATTTTTCTGAAAATTCACCTATATACCAATCATTTTGTGCTCTATCTTTTATCTATTGACATAAAGATCGGTTTCCTTAGCGCAAAAGTGTTCTTAGCATCATCGAGTCGTCACTCTTTTTTCACTTAGACTTCAGGCATCCAAAAAAAAACATTCAAACATTGGACATTGGATTGAATGGATTGAATGGATTGAATGGATTGAATGGATTGAATGGATTGAATGGATTGAATGGATTGAATGGATTGAATGGATTGAATGGATTGAAGCATTAGAAAAGACCAAACATTGGATTGAAACATCCAAACATTAATATTATTTAGCAGAAAAATAATTGTTTTTTTCGAATGAAACAAATCGTAGTTCAATTGATGCATTTGTTTGTTTTAAACAAAAGTACAAAAAGAAACGAAAAGATTTTCTGGACAGCAATAGCATCTTTCTAAAAGACAGAAAGTCAAAATTTATACGCAAATTCGTTTTTTATCACTTTTTCTTTCTATTGGGTTGTCCAGTTATGAATGCGCGTTTTTTACTATTTTGTAAATTTCTCAAGATACCGAAATCAAGAAAAAGATATCTATGAGTATTATTCGAAAGCTGAAGATCTCCTCTACATTTTGATATAAAAAGCTTTTGAATTCGTCCAGCTTTTGGGGCAAATTGACTGCACAGAAGAAGAGGTGGCCAAAAAATGGAAGGGTGCCTTTGGATCAAGTTTTGGCTGCGCTCAAATTGAGTTAACCGTTTGATGTTTGACCAATAGATATATCAATACAACTTTTTTAAAAATATAACAATTTCAGAGCATCTTTACTTTTTTTTCCTGGGCGCTTACACCATAAAACTTGAGGAATAGCTAAGCTGAAATGTTTTTTTTTTCGGAAACGACCTCTCCCTTTGTGCAGTCAATTTCCCAAAAAGTTGAATGAATGCAAAAACTTTTTTATTCCAAAATGTAGAGGAGATTTTCAGCTTTCGAATGATATATAACACCCATATACATCTGTTCGATATCATGAGAAATTTACAAAATAGTACAAACGCGCATTCAAAACTGGACAACCCAATAGATTTTTTTCGCATTTTCTCTCTTTGATTTTAAATTCATTTAAAATGAGACAGAATTTGTTCGATTTTTCAACGAAAAGATACAAAATTGAAAGAAAAAGTGGGGGAAAAAAAGGGGGGTAATGAGTTAATGATGTGGAAAATTGTTGGGAAATGTTTTTTTTTAATTGAATGGGCACATTTTCTAGGCTTTCTGTTTAAATTTAGATAAAAAGTTAGATAAAAAGTTAGCTAAAACGCTAGATCAAATGTTAGAATACAAAGTTTTATATTTAGATATTTCGGCAATTGATTTGACTGCTCTGTGATTCTTTCTTGAGGTATCTATTATTTATCTTTTGGGTGTGTCTCGAGTGGTGTCCCGGGTAATTATTGTGATTTTGTTTTGTCGCTATTCAACTGAATAAAGCACATAACTAGATATTCAAAAAAGCTTCTATCTTTGAAATCTTTGTACCCCTTTTTCTGTGTAATTTTTCTCATTTTACTTCTTTTTCTATGAAATTACGGTCAAATTAAGCGCTTTTTATCAAGAATTTTCTAAAATCGAATAAACTTTATTCGTTTCTCAATATGAAAAAAGAAAAAAGGATAAATTTGAAAAAATTTGAAAATTTTGAATAAAATAAGTAGCAATTAAGAGATTTAAGGGGAATTGATTCTCGGTCCGCATTGTTTCACTGATTCACTGACAATCTTCGAGTGGCAAGATTCCATGGGTTCAATGGGTTAGGATTAGACAAAGATTTGGCAAAGAATGGTAGTAGAACAAAGGTAATAGTAAGACAGTCAAGCCAAAGCCAAACGACAGCTTGATCTGGTTTAGCTTTGCCTCTGGCTTGGCTTAGCCTGGCTAGTCATAGTTTTTCCTTTCTAGGAGCAACCCTATCTTTAAGCCATTCAAATTTTGTTTACAATTTCACTTTCATAGAAATTTAGTGCTAAAGTCGATTTCAAAGCTTTTTCAAAGTTGTAAAATCAAAAAAGGTTCAGGATCAAAGCATTTCATTAATTAGTTGACTGTTTCAAAGTTTCAAAGCAAAGGGAAAAACTATGACTTGTTCCTAGACGGGAAAAACAATGATTAGCCAGGTCAAACTAAGCCAAAGCCAAAGCTTTTTCGAGCGGCAAGATTCCATGGGTTCAATGGGTTAGGATTAGACAAAGAGTTGGCAAAGAATGGTAGTAGAACAAAGGTAATAGTAAGACAGTCAAGCCAAAGCCAAACGACAGCTTGATCTGGTTTGCGTCAAAAAAGGATCGATAAGGCAAAAAGTGAATAAGAAAAAAAGCACATTTACTTACAGTAATCTGTAGTGTCTTTAGATAATGAAAAAACAAAGAAATTGAATCACTTTCTCCTCGAGAAACTCGACGCTCCATCACCGCCGATAAGCATCGAATAAGGATAGAGACGATCCATGAAGAGCTCGCTGTTTGTCACTTAAAAATTACATGATTTTAGACCCTAAATGATGTATTTTCTGGCTAAAAATTGGAAACACACCCTTTCTGGTGCAGTAAAAATCTTCTTTTTTTTTGCTGAAAGAGAAGAAAGAAGTGCAACAGAAAGGTTATCAGACATTTGAAAGACATCAGACATCAGACACGCTCCTTCTTGCCATTCGCAATCTAACTTTGAGCTCAAATATCTTGGTGTTGAGCTGTTGAATTGATGAATTATTTGTATCATTAGATTCGCCAAGTCTTTTCCTATCGATTGGTATAGAAACTGTTTAAATTGAAACACCTCAACACAAAGAAATTTGAGTTCAAAGTTGGATTGATAATGGAAAAGGGGCGAGGCATTTTAACTTTCCCTTTTTCGGCTCGTTTTCCATTGGCAATCTAACTTTGAGCTCAAATATCTTGGTGTTTAGCCGTCCAATTTCTAAATTATTTATATCATTAGATTCGCCAGGTCTTTCTCTATCGATTGGTATAAAAACTGTTTAAATTGAACGGCTCAACACAAAGATATTTGAGCTTAAAGTTTGCCAATGGGAAAAGGGGCGGGGCGCGTATTAAATGTTCGACAATTCAACAGAAAAGGTGAATGAGCATATAGGAATGTGTCTTGAGCACAAACTAAAGTGATTGGTATTTTTTATACCAATACAATATCTTGATTTATAGATATAAAACTAATAAACTGAATATCTTTCAAACTCCCTGAAATACTTTTACTTTTAAAAAGATATACAGCTAATAAACTGAATATCTTTCAAACTCTTTGAAATACTTTTACAATCTTCAGTTTTGCTAGCTAAATACTTGGGGTAGGCTAATTTCCGCCATTTTATTCGGGCAACAGGGCCATTTGCGCAACTGGATCGTTTGCGCAACTCGCCATAACTTTCTTCTAAGTGGGCTAATCTTTATGATTTTGGTTTCATTTTGTAGATCTCAATAAGTGTAACAAAATGACATCAAAATCATAAAGATTGGCTGATTTAGAAGAAAGTTATGGCGAGTTGCGCAAAAGAACTAGTTCTGCAAAAAATTTGGCGCAAAGCCAATCCCAGTAGCCAATCAGTAGCAAAATTTCAAACTCTTTATCATTTTAACTATTGAAATGAAATAGAATGAAATGAATATTCAATTAACAAACTTACCTTGTATAAAAATCAAAAATAGCAGTAAGAATATAGTGAAAAGTTGAGAAATCATCGATTTTCGTTAAAAGAAAACAGAAAAATAAATAATAAATCGTCGAAAAAGAGTTTCGAAAAGGTTGAAAAGGCTGAAAGATCTCAAATTGTTCGATAACAAATCAAAAGAAACAAAAAAAAGACACCAAATTTTCGTTTCTCCGAAATGGTAAACGATTTGGCAAACGCTAATTGCTAATTTTAAGTTACCCCAAAAATTCCATAGATAAGAGCGGTTTAATTTTTGCCAAAATTTTTTTAAATATTTTAATTTATTATAAAACCAAACAACAACAACAACAACAACAAAAGTAACAATAATTTAACAATAATATTTTCAATTTCTATATCGTCATCATCGTTTTGCAAAGAAATATTGTTTGCGTGCTTGGCACTCTTCACTCAAGACATGTTATTTCTTGTTTTGAGGTATCTGATCTCACTTGAACTAAAAAAGCACTTTATTCAATAGCCGACTGACTCGGAATCTTTGGGCTCTCACTTGAGCAACTTTCAAACAAGATCGACTTTCACACAAGATCGACAATTGAATTAAAAGTGACAATTGTGACAAGTGACAATAAAAACAGAAACAATTTCGTCTTAATTAGGACACAACTTTCACACAATGAGAGGAAAGCAGTAAAAAAAAGAAAGATAACAAAAAAACAAATGAACAACAATTGCTTGCAACAGCAGCAACAGTTGCAACAGCAGCAACAGTTGCAACAGCAGCAACAGTTGCAACAGTTGCAGCAGCAGCAACAGTTGCAACAGCAGCAACAGTTGCAACAGCAGCAACAGTTGCAACAGCAGCAACAGTTGCAACAGCAGCAACAGTTGCAACAGCAGCAACAGTTGCAACAGCAGCAACAGTTGCAACAGCAGCAACAGTTGCAACAGCAGCAACAGTTGCAACAGCAGCAACAGTTGCAACAGCAGCAACAGTTGCAACAGCAGCAACAGTTGCAACAGCAGCAACAGTCTTTAGCACAAGATACTCAGCTAACAAGCTAGAAAACAATAAATGATTTGGGGCGCGAAAAAGGAATAAAGGCGCACCGATTTCCTCAATACTTTCCCAATTTTAGGCTGTCAGAGTTAGATAACTTTTAGTGGATATTCGCCACACGTTTATATCCATACAGGAAAAATCGTTTTTGAGATTTTCAACATCACATAGCGCTTTTTCAAAGCTATGTATGATAGTGTCAGAAGAGATGGAAAAAAAAAACTTTTGCTGACCAAAAATGCTGCTTTTTGGTAGCTCATTCTTTTTCTGATTCCGCTTTTTGTATAATTTGCATTGGCTTCGTTTACCATCCATTTTTTTCCCCATTAATATCCATAACAAAATTTCAGAAAAAGGTATTTTTTTTTTTTAGCGAAAACCGCTCTTATCTTTGGAAATTTAGGGTAAAGGCCAGATGGCCGACCGGTTAGAAGTCTTGTCTTTTAAGCGGAAGGTTGTTTATTGTTTAATTTTAATTGTTTTAATTGTTTTATTGAAAAGCTTGATATAAATAGTCAAAGATTTAGCCTTAGAAACTAAACTTTATAAAATTAATTTTATTGGGTTGATGCATAATTATCCGGACTTCTTTTATAAATGATTTTATTTAACAAAAAAATAACATAAATAGTTAGAAAAATATGTTTAATTGATTATTCTGGAGCATATTCACCGCCTACATCAATAACTGATTGCCATTTGCTTGGAAGACGATCGATTCCACGAGCGAAGAATAAACGATCTTTGGAGGCAATCCACGCTTTAACATCGTCTATCAAGTCATCCAAATCGTTGTAGATCTTATTTGTTTGCCAATTTTTGAGCGATCGATTGACGTGGTAGTCCGTTGGGGCTTCTCCAGTTCTTTGAGATCGCGAAACGACTCTGCGGCAGACCATCCCTTTTCGAAGTGGTAGAGCATGATATGGCGAAGATGGATATGATTGTCGACACGCATTTTGTTCACTAAAGAATAACGAATATTTAAAAAAAAGAAATAGACAAAAAGCTTTCAAAACAAAAAAGATACAAGCACGCAAAAAGAAGTCCGGATAATTATGCATCAACCCAATATAAAATATAAAATCTATTGATTTTTATCAATTTCTTTAAAGATTATTAAAGAAAGCTTTTGAAAAGTTTCAATTTTCCAATAAAAACTTTAAGCTTTAAGCATTAAAGCGCCAGATGGCCGACCGGTTAGAAGTCTTGTCTTTTAAGCGGAAGGTCGAGGGTTCAATCACGCTGGCAAGATAAAAATGTTTCTTTTTCCCACCAAGTGGGTTTTTTTCTTTCACAACATTTGGGTAATAGGGATAATAGGGGTAACGGCCGCAGTGCCATAAAAATTGTGTATTTAGACCGTTATGTCTTATTATATGTATCCTTTGTTTGTATCACATTATTGGCTTTCAATAAATGTATTTTTTTTTTCTTTTTTTTTAAAAGATTTTCAAAAACGATAAAGTTTTATACAAATTGAAAACGAAATTTTCATTTAAAACTTAAGATTTTTGATTATTTTTATACGAAAAATTGATATTTAAAAGTGTTTTGAGCAAAATATTATTTGTTTTTTTCGTTTTTTTCGTTTTTTTCTTTTTTTTCGTCAAAATTTCAAAAGATAGTTAATATTTTTCAAAACAATCATTCAATTTTTATCATTTTTCTCAATTTTTCCACGAATTTTGGCTGAAAAAAGGAAGTTAAATAATGAAAAGTGAAAAACATTATCGTTTTATCGTTCGTTATCGTTTTATCGTTTTATTCGTTTTATTCGTTTTATTCGTTTTATTCGTTTTATCGTTCGTTATCGTTTTATTCAAAACTACACTGAATTGTGCAGAAAAGTAGCTCTTTTTTTGTGAAATCTTATTTGATTCTTTGATTTTGAATATCTCTTTTCGATCTCGGCCGTACTTCAATGCGATGGCACTCAACAGAGACGAGTGACCAACATGAGATTCCTGCAAGCGGTGATCGACCAAGAGTGCGAGCTGAAGTGTCCAGGTGGGACAAGGATAGCGAGGGTCACCGGTCAACTCGTCTACGTTCCAAACTATGGAAATCGATGGCTCACTGGAGACGCGACGATGAAGGAGCGATCAATGTGGGACGAGTTGAAGGAGTGAGCAATGTGGGACGAGTTGAAGGAGTGAGCAATGTGGGACGAGTTGAAGGAGTGATCAATGTGGGACGAGATGAAGGAGTGATCAATGTGGGATGGGATCAAGGAGTTCGCGGAGGTGACGGATCATCTTCCCATCCTTCTAAGTTTTATTGCCGTAATGCTTCTCTTGCCCAAGTTTCTCAAATTTGTTTTTAGATTGTTTTTTAGGCTTTTTGTGCGCCGGAGTGTGCAGAAAAGTAGCTCTTTTCTGTGAAATCTTATTTGATGCTTTGATTTTGAATATCTCTGATTCTCTTGTCCTTCCTCTAAAGATCTCTAAAGATCCCACTTTCTATGCTTTTCCTTTGACTTTTGAAACACTGAATAAACGATTGATTTATTGTATTTTCTCGCTAGATTAGTGATTTTGCTATTAGGGTGGTGCAAAAGAAACTGCCGATTTGACGGTAAATTTTAAAAAAGATGGCGTTCGATGGTGCCATGATCACAATGGAATATTTTCGCAAGATCTCGAGCAGATTGGCATGGATCGGCCTGAATAACGTCCCTCAGCTTGGCTTCGTTCACGACTTCTGGCCTCGAACCGTGCTCATAATCTTCCAAAGTCTGGTCTCCCTCTCGGAATCGTTGAAGTCAAGTCTGACACTGCCTGAGAGACAAACTGCCATCTCCGAAAGCAGCACAGAGAACGATGTGATTCGGCAGCAGACTTTCCAGAATTTTGAAGTTATCTTATATTATATTTATATTTATATTTTATATTTATATCATTTTGTAGCGAATTCAATTCTGCGTCGATTGATAAGAAATTTGTGAGTTTATTATTAGAAATTGCGGGCACTACAACGTTTCATTCAAAATCGGCGGGAATCCCATAGCTCGATTATGAATTTCAGCCGATTGATTTTCAGCCGATTATGAATGATTGGGTCCAGGGGCATCCAATCAACAAGTATTTGTTATCATTCAACCCAGAATCATTGATAATTATGTTCAATTTTTTAAATTAGCAAGATTTGATAAAAAGGAAAAAAATTAGAGCAAAAAAAAACTATTTTTTCGAGAGAAAACTTTCAAGTCCCGTAATTTTTTTTCTTTTTATCAAATCTTGCTAATTTAAAAAATTGAACATAATTATCAATGATTCTGGGTTGAATGATAACAAATACTTGTTGATTGGATGCCCCTGGACCCAATCATTCGATTCTGGTTGAATGATAACAAATACTTGTTGATTGGATGCCCCTGGACCCACCCATTCATAATCAGCTGAAATTCATCATCAGCTGAAATTCATAATCGGCTACGACATATATATATAGTAATGATCTGATTTGTAAAATTATAGATCTAAATTTTAAAATAGAGATTTGATATTGTTTTGAATTCTAAACAATCAAAAAGTACTTACCAAGATTGAATAATCAGGGACTCCCTGTCTTTTGGGCGACTTTTTCCCCCAAGGTGCCAGGGCCGCATTAGCTCAGTTGGTAGAGCGTCAGACTTTTACGAATCGAAAGCAATCTGAATGTCAGGGGTTCGAGCCCCCTATGCGGCTAATCACTTTTGTTTTTTTCAAAAAGCAATTTATTTGCTTCTTCTGGTCAATTCAAGGTTTTGGCCGTGACTATTCCTTGACTTTGGCTTGGCCTCAGAAATTCATTCTCGGTCCAGCGTGGTTTCACTGATTCACTGACAATTTTCAAGTGGCAAGATTCTATGGGTTCAACAAGATTCCACTCGCCGTCTTTTGGGACCCTTTTTCCCCCACCGAAGCATGGCCGCATTAGCTCAGTTGGTAGAGTCTGACGACTTTTACGAATCGAAAGCAATCTGAATGTCAGGGGTTCGAGCCCCCTATGCGGCTAATTATCTTTTGGATTTTTGCAAAAACTATTTAGAATAGTAAGACTGATATAATGAAAGCTAAAAGAGAGCTAAATGAAAGCTAAATGCTAAATGAAATCGGCTAATCACTTTTGCATTTTTCTAAAATTTCTTAAATGTTCAGAAACAGTAAACAACCCAATGAAGAACTAAACTTTCACTAAAATTTGGTAAGACTTTTCATTGTTTTTCCGTTCTGAAACAAAGTTTTCTAGTTTCCACAGAAATTCCCGTCTACGTTTTCAAAAAGCAATGTTGAACTTGTTGAATTCAAAATTCGATTAAATAAACGGCTTTCATTGTGCATTTTTTGTGTGAGGTCATCACTTATAAAACGCAAAAATTTCAAACAAAAAAGAAATCCAACAATGCAAATTTTCCAAACAACTCAAAGAACGTGATTTTCGGTAAAAACTCACAGGTCAATGGAAGCTTTTGACCAACTTTCGCGTGATCGTTTTAATTGGAATTTCCGCCAACGCGCAAACAATGTTCAAAAAATTCTGTATAAAATGGCCGAATGATGTGAGGGGAAATATTGAAAAGTGAGCTCACTATTCGGGCCACAACAAAACACATTTAAATCCCTCTCTATTCACACCTAAAGGATCTTCGAAAGGAAAAGGTTTGTGGGATTTATGAAAGATATTCAATCAGTTACCGTATACATAGAGAAAACGTTTCTCTTGACTTTTCCTAAATCTTGTCCCTTTTCCCTTTTAAGCCAGACAAAAAGGTGAATAAATTGGATAAAAATCGAGACAAGATTACGGTAGAAAGAGAAAGGACAGAGTTTAAGGAAATGGATTGATGAAGAAGGAATTTCCGTCTTTACAATATTCATAGAAGCATTTTTCCAGCTCAAATTGCAATATAATAGTTCTACTTTTCCTTAAATAAGAGCAATACCGGTGAAAATCCAAAAACAAATGAATCCTATTAGATTCAGCTAATTGAGAAAAGCCCTTTGGGTCGGTTTAATTACCCAAGTTTTGAGTTCTTTGATGCTTGGTAGAGGAAAAACGATCTGGAGAGCAAAATTGAAGAGTTTTTCTCGAAATTCGCCACGATATAGTTTCAGAATGAGGCTGAATATGGACAGAAAAGAATAAAAAAAAAATCACCGTTTGATCTGCTTTGTGCGCTCTTTTCATGTCACTCACATGAAAAATTTGGGGTCTGGCACACTGCTCTAGGTGAACTCCTCGAGAAAAGTCCTTTGGGCCGGTTTAATTACCCAAGTTTTAAGTCCTTTGATGCTTGTAGAGGAAAAGCGATCTGGTACACTTTGGTAGTTAAATTTAATGATATAATCGACTTTCCAAGGAGAATCTACCGTAAATAGAATCCCATCCGAATAATGGAACGGAGTGTCGCGTAGTCTAGCTTTGATCGCGTTTTTCTTGACCCTTTTTTAAGCTACAATTTGCGCTTAGAGATAAAAAAAAAAGCTGGCGTTCAGCGCTTATTTTGGAAAGAACGAGCTTCGAAAGAATGAAATACTAAACTTTTGCGACTACGCAACTGTACTAGAGTACTATTACAGTATTTATGGTATATTTTTTAATAACAACTATAGAAACCTTTACATTATTCATAGGAGCATTTTTTTCAGCTCAAAATGCAATATACCGTATTTTCTCTAATAGTAGTGCACCCAGAGCGTCGCCTAAATTCCTCGCAATCTCGAGAACCGCTTATCAGAACCTATCGATGTGGGATCGGAAAATGTAGCTGACGATGAGATCTAGTGGGGGATTAGAGGGTTGAGCTTCTGCAAAAGCTTTGAAACCGTCAAATAGTCATCAACTCGGCTCGGCGGAGTGCACTAATATTAAAGAAAATACGGTAATAATTCTACTTTTCCTTGAACAAGAGCAATACCGGTGAAAATCCAAAAACAAATTAGTCTTATTAGATTGAGTACTCTTTGTTTGTATCTGTTGCTCATCAGCTTTTTGGTTTCTTTAAACAAACGTTGGTTTGCTTGTATTAAATTGCTAAGAATTGCTAAGATTGCTAATAATTAAAAAGTGTGTTTAATTTTCGATATTTTAAGACAAATTTTGACTTATTATGATGCAAATTCGCGAAGAAATTATTCTCATTTATCTCTTAAAAAAGAAAAGAAAAAAAAAACAGTAGGACAAATAATTTTCTGATATAAATAAAACAATAAAAAGGCAAAATTTAAAGGCAATTTAATTGGTCTAATAATAGCATTTCTTAGCATAATTTATAAAGGATTACAAGCGAGTCCAATTAGCCCAATCAATTCAGATCATTGGCTGAAACTCAGTCAGCTGACAGGAGTGACAGAATAGCTGAATAGATAGTTACTTGCTTTTAAAATTCATTTACTTGAAAACTTTCTCCGTCCATCCACCCCCGCAACCATAGTTATCCCCAGTGCAATCCACGATTTGCTGGAAAGGAAAATCTTTTGCTCTGTACAGGAGTGGTCTGTACTAAATTGAAGTAAAGCAGACTGGAGTGCATTGCATTTTTGCGTTACATGCTTAGTTGACCATGGTACTGGTGATGTACTCTGAACTTTTTATTTTCTCTTTTTCTATTTAAAATAGATTTTTGTAGAAGAGAAAGGTTAAGGGGTTTATTTTGAAAGTTTGACTCTTGAAATTTGAAAGTTCGACTCTTAAAAGCAAAATAAGAGCTTTTAAAACACTTGAGAAGTATTTTGTAGAGAAGTGGTAGGGGTTTTTCAATAAAATAAATCGTCTTTTGTGTTTTGATTGATTTACTGTTTCTAAAACGGTTAATGAAGATAGCATACCAGCACGTTGAATTGAGTTTTGTCGATCAGAACTGAAGAATTGCTCGTGGTTTCAATCGAGTAACAAACTTTGAACTCAGCTGCTTCCCCTCTCTTTCTCTTCTCTTCCTCTCTCTCTCTCTTTCTCTTCTCTCTTTCTTTCTCTTCTCTTTCTCTCGCTCTCTTCCTCTCTCTCTTTCTTTCTCTTCTCTTTCTCTTTCTCTCTCTCTCTCTTCTTTTTCTCTCTCTTTCTTTCTCTTCTCTTTATCTCTCTCTTTCTCTCTCTCTTTCTTCTCTCTCTCTTTCTTTCTCTTTCTCTCTAGTATAACATGAAATAAACAGAATAATTGGTTCAACAATTATCAAATATTCGCAAGCGTCGATAGATTTTGAGCATTTGAACATAGCATTTGATCAAAAATCCACCAAACAGCTAAACATCTAAACTAAACAGCCAAAATGAGCTCAAAAATGAGCTGAATCATTAACATCTCCTTTCTAGTGCACTCAATGCTTACATTTTCTTATGATATCAAATCCCTACAAGAAAAGGAAGAAACTGTGCCTAGATTTTGTTTGTTAGCAAATCGATATTACGGTAGCGAATCGAAGCAAACTTCTAGAATCTATAGTTATAGAATCTACTGTAGCAAACTTCTAGAATCTATGAGAAATTGTGAAACATTCCAATTGAATACAATATAAAGAGAAAAAGAAAGCTTTTAAGCACAAAGTACACAATGTTTTTTTTTTTTTAGAATGTTTCGCTCAATTTTCTTCATCTTTACCTTCATTTTCTCTATCATCGCTCTTCAAATAAAGCTCGATTTGAAAGGTGTTCTCAAAGACGTTCTCAATGATCTAGAAACGCAGAACTTTGCAAATTATATGGCAAAGTGAGTTTGAAAAGATTTAACTTAAGAAGTTTTCGAGAAAAGAAAAGAAATGATTTTCAAGATGGAAGAAAAACTATAATGGAAACGAGACCGAGCTGAAGAGAAGGGCCAACATTTGGAAGCAAAATAAAGCCGATATTGATGCGGTTTGTTGGCGATTTTTGTTTTAAAACAATAAATGAATGATGAATTTATAGAATAGATTTAAAAAAATCTTTTATTAAAGTCAATTTGTTCAGGAAAACGCGATAGCTGATGGATACACATGTGGAGAGAATATGTTCACCGATATGGATAAGAAAGAGAGAAAAAATGTGTGTTGAAAGCTTGAAATTAATCTTTATAGTATTTCAAATCGTCTGGGAATGATAAAACTTTATTTTCAGTATGTGATGGATGCAAATCTTGCCGATCAAGCCGACGCGTCGATCAAGAAATTGGCAACGAGAGCGAAGAGGGGCGCACAAATGACGGTTGGAGGAGAATCTATAATATCTTTTTAATATTACCGTACTTTCGAGTACTGTACTATTATCTAATTATCGTAAATTTAGCTCTCGAATAGACCTACACTCTAATTCTTGACCTTACTGTAGTCTTAAGCCTTACAGTACCTGGGCAAATCTCAGCATAATGTATAAAGGATTCACCGAATCAAGTACTTCCCCTAAAGTACTCTGGCTACCGTAGTCTATGCTTTATATTCATTTCCTTATATTATTTAATAAACCTTACTGTAGCCTAAAAACAGAAATCGCAGCTATTCCATGAGTCTGGGTTACGGTAAGCGGCTCTGAAAAGACTACAGTACTAGACTTGTGTTTCGGTTGAACCGGAAACGTTCTTTTGGTTTGTTTTCGTTTTCGGTTTCGGTTAACCGAACCGAACCGAAAAAAAAGATTTTTCGGTTGAACGGAAACCGAACCGAACCGAAAAACTCATGTTTTCGGTTTAACCGAACCGAACCGAGAGACTCATCTTTTCGATTGAACCGAACCGAAAGATTTCGGTTGACTTGGGTTGAATCGTAACCGAAACCGATCCGAAAAGAGCCAACCGAAACACAAGTCTATACAGTACCCCCTAAAACCTCTCTAGACTACAGTAAACATGATCTGATTCTAAAGCATGATCTTTCTAAAGCATGATCTTTCTAAAAGCTTCCCTAAAAAACCTATCCTCTTTGCAGTACGTTGGTGAAACAATCGATTGGCGTCAACCTGCCTACATGCCACCAGTGAGAGATCAAGGACAATGCGGAAGTTGTTATGCATTTGCGTGAGTGAAACTAGATGAATTATTGAAAATTAAAGAGCCAACTATACTAGAAAAGATGCTTTTACTTGTTTAAGCACAAAATACACAAAGTATACATGTTTACAAGTGATTTTACAAGTCATTTCAGTGCTATCAACGCGATCGAGGTTCAATGGAACTGGCTTGGACACAGTTTGTCTCAATTTTCTGAACAGGTATCATTTTTTTATCTTAAATATTTTTATAAAGAATTTTCCAGCAAATTTATATTTTATTGAAAACTGAATAACTTTAATGTTTAAAGATACTTTTCAAGATCTGAAAAATTCGGCGCTTGGCCGTGTTTTGAGACCCTTTTTCCCTCGCACAAAACATGGCCGCATTAGCTCAGTTGGTAGAGCGTCAGACTTTTACGAATCGAAAGCGATCTGAATGTCAGGGGTTCGAGCCCCCTATGCGGCTAATTATTTTTGCATTTTTCAAAAAACAATTTAGAATAAGACTGATATAATGAAAGCTAAAAGAGAGCTAAATGAGAGCTAAAAGAAAGCTAAAAGAGCTAAAAAAGCTAAAGATTTTCCTTTCTAGCAAATCATCGACTGCTCTGGGACAAACAATGGTTGCAATGGTGGATGGCCGGAGAAAGTGTTCAAGTAAGAGAATTCTAGAACTAAAATTGGAATTCTACATAGTATTGTACCGTAAACGATGTTTTAGCTATTCCATTTACTATGGAAATGCTCCTCGTGCTTCGTATCCATACAAAGGCGTCAAAGGAACGTGCTATAATACGGTAGGGTTTCGAGAAAAGCTACAGTAGACATAATCAGTAGCTACACTAAGCTACAGTATCCCTACGGTTCTAGAGTACAGTACGCAAGTAAATAGCTACAGTGCGGATCTAAAAAGACTCATTCCAGGCAAGAACAATGACGGTCAGCACTTGGTATCAATTGACAACTGTCTCACAAATGGAATCATACAATTATTACTATGGAGCAGTGGCTTTCAGTGGGTTATAGAAAATCTGTCTTTAAAACTACGGTAGCTATTAGATGTGGGGATTTTCCCTGAACGTCAATAGGTAGTCAACGGAAAAATGCCATAGCTTTGCGAATTTCACTCTGATCTTTTTGATTTTGAGATCAATTGATGGAGGATTTCATTTTCTATCGATTGATATCAAAGAGAAAAAGATTAAAGTGAAATTCAGCAAAGATATGGCATTTTTTATGAAAATTGACGTTGACAATTCCCCAGATCTAGTAGCTAGAATAGAATAGAATAGCATAGCTAGATCGTGCTAAAGCTGAAATGAGTCTCTAGGCATTTACGTGCCAAACTCGATCTACTCGTACACGGGCGGGATCTTCTATCCAACGCAAAGCACTTGCACAAGCGCCAATAATGTCGGCGCTCATTCGATGACCATCGTTGGATACGGTAGGGTTTAACGTTTATTAGGAAAGCTTATTAGGAAAGCTGATTTAAAATAAAGTACTGTAGAGTAGACAGAAGGCTTACTGTACCTACATAAACAGCTTCTAGTGCTCTTTCTTCACTTTTCTTGAAAAAACAAGTCGTTACTTTGAGAAAAACGATAAAGCCAGTGCACCAGAAAGATGCGTTTACAAATTTTGAGCACAAAGTACACAAGCATCCATTTCAGTATCCAGTTTTAGGTGCTCAAAACGGTGTTCCTTATTGGATCGTACGGAACTCGTGGGGTGCGAGCTGGGGTGAAGGTGGATATTTCAGGGTAAGTCGAAAAAGATTATTGAAGAAATAGAAAGAGAAATATTGAATAGAAGCTTCAAATTCAGCTTTAAATTCAGCTTTAAATTCAGCTTCAAATCAAAATTTTCAGATGCGAAAGAGTGTGAACAATTGTGGAATGGAGTCACGCGGTGTTTTCTTCCCGTGGCTTATCGGAACACACTAAAAATAATAAAAAGAGACGGAAAAATAAATGTTTTGCTTGTATCAAACAAAATCGAAAGAAATCAAAAGAAAATCAGCGAAAATCAAAAAGAAAATCAAATGAAAATCAAAAAAGAATTGATCAAAATCATCAACTATAACTGTAATCTTTTATCAGTTTCACTAAAAAATAAAAACAAGTTTGAGAATTGGCAACGAGAGCGAAGAGAGGAGTACAAATGTGCGTTGAAGTAGAATCTATAAGATCTTTATAGCATTACCGCACTTGCGAGTACTGTACTATTATCTAATTATCGTAACTTTAGCTCTGTAATAGACCTATACTCTAATTCTAGATCTTACTGTAATCTTACAGCCGTAGAGGTTACAGTACCTGAGCACCGACTTCACCGAATCAAGTACTTTCCCTAAAGCCAGCTCTGGCTACCGTAATCAATGCTTTATATTCATTTCTTTATATTATTTAATAAAGCTTACTGTAGGATATATCCTAAAAACAGAAACCGTGGTTATTCCATCAGGCTGGGTTAGGGTACAGTGTAAATGACTACAGTACCCCTAAAACCTGTCTAGACTATAGTAAGCATGATCTGATTCTAAATGCAAATCTTGCCGGATCAAGCCGACGCGTCGATCAAGAAATTGGCAACGAGAGCGAAGTGGGGAGTACAAATGACGGTTGGAGGATAATCTATAAGATCTTTATAGTATTACCGTACTTTTGAGTACTGTACTTATTATCCAATTATCGTAAATTTAGCTCTGTAATAGACCTATTACTCTAAAATTTGAGAAAAATCATTGATTTTAATCCATTCGAAACCGCAGCGTTTTTTTTTTTCGTCTATGGACCAAGCCCTTTTGACATTTTTGACTCCGAAGCAGTTTTATTATGGTTGGAAGATGCAAGAGAGTCTCCTACACCATTTATTTTGATGAAGAACGATTTGGATTTGACTTCAGTACTTTTCAAGATCCTATAAATTATTTTAATTTTATCGACGACAAATTAATCAACATGTTAGTAGGCGAATCTAATAAACATGGAAAAAAGGAAAAAACTGACAGGATTTCGATGCAAGCTCTTCCTGGCTCTGTATCTTCAAATGGGAATCGTCAAATTACCGAAGATTCGTGACTACTGGAGTAGCAGGCCTGGATTAGGAGGATTTTCCCACATGTCCCACATTGTGTCAAGAGCAAAATTTGAATCTATTCTTCGAAACCTGCGTTTTTGGTGATAATGAACTGGATCCTGCAGGAGATCGGCTTTAAGATTAGAGCTATTATGGTACATTTCAATGCAAAACCAGAGACTGCATTGATTCCGGGTAAATATGAAACATCTTTTTTGCCCACGTAATTTGTAATTGGGTTGGGGAGAATGAGTCGGCGCCAAACTTTAAAGGGACTTTTGCACACATAAAGCCTTCTTTAAACATACGTTTGGTTTCATCAAAAGGGATCCACTATTTCTCTACAAAATCACTTTTGAGAGATTCCACAAAGCTTTTCTTTCGTGGAGTTTATGAACTTCGAAACGCAGCTGGTTAAAATGGCAAAGAGTCCGACTCATCATTTGAACAGTTTCTTTCACATAAACCTTCTTTGGTGTTTATATAAAAAAGATAGAGCACATTCAATTACTTAAGTTGCCAAATTTGCAGGAAGATCCCACCCAATGGTTTTTTCTAGATGACAGTTTGTAGTTTTTGTGAAAAAATGGCTTTTTCTTGAGCGGAGGCGCTGTTTGAATTTTCTTTTAAATGTCATTTTGTAGAGAATTAGTTAACCATTCTACTCATATCAAACGCATATTATTTGACGAAGTCGAATAGAAGTTTTAGACATTTTTTCATTTTCGGCGCCGACTCATTCTCCCCAACCCAATAGATCTGCTACAATTGGAATATACATGTAATGCTGAAAAAACAGCAAAAAGAGCAATACCACTTGAATGAAAATAGCTCAATTAGCGCTGCAGCGGAATAATCGCTGCAGCGGTCCGGTCCCTGAGTTTTCTGGTGCAAAGCGATTATTCGCTGAAGTTTCAACAGGGTTAAGCGAAATTTACATTTGATTTACTATCCAAGCAAAATATTCAGTGAAACGATTGACCTTGAAGTCCAAACGATGCGAAAAAAAGAGCATTCAACAGCAAGTTCATCCATTCATTCATTCAAATCCATTTTATTACATAGGAAGTCTCATTGTAAATCACTTAACTTTACGCCAAAGTTCCCATATTTGACTATAAAAGCTTCCAACTGCTTAGATGCTTACACTCTTGCTGGGTTGCATGGAGTTCATCTTATTTTCTGTCATTAAAAACAGCTTTGAAAGTTGGATTTCCGTAAAAGCCTAGTGTTTACTAGTGTTTAAGCATTCGAACGTCGTGTGAAAGTCATAAAATGGTTTTTATCAGCTTATTCAGTATCAGCTTTTATGTTTTTGTGGACTGATTAGGCAAAACTCTCGATAGTAAATCATTAAAAAGCACAGCTTTTGAAAAGTTAGTAAACTCTCCGATAGTAAATCAAAACGATAGTAAATCATTTTTCGAGCATCGCTTCCTGCCAGGATTCCACTATCTAGCGTCCACTAGTAAACCAATAATATCCAATAAAATTGAAGAAACTTTAATAAACTTTCTCCCACAAAAACTTTAAACTTCACCTTTTATCATTTTTAAATATTAGGTTGTCCAAAAATGATATGTGCGTTTTGTATTGTGTTTATTATTTGGGTACATTTTTCCTTAAATAAAGTATGCTCTGTACCTTGTAATGTTATCAACCATTAGAAAGCTGAGTTCGTGCTCTCTTTAACCATACTTTTTTAAATTCTGTAGAAATAAAATTTTTTCAGATCCCAAGCTTCGCCGTTTTAGATGTCCGAAACAACTTTCCTCAGATTTTTTTATGGGTTCAAACTCGGTCGCAATGCAGCTGAAACGGCTCGTAACATTAACGAAGTTTGGGGCCAAGCGTGTCGGCGAGTCAACAGTGCGAACTTGGTTCCGAAAATTTCGAGCTGGCGATTTTGATCTCGAAGATAAAGAAGTGCCGTGGCCGTCCCTCTTGAACTCGGTGACGACGAACTGAAGACCCTGACGGGAAGCAAATATACGAATCCACGTACGAATCCACGGCACGAATCCACGCTACGAATCCACGCACGAATCCACTTGCTCCGAATCCACGCAACAACCCATGCACCAATCCACGCACGAACCCACGAGACTTTACCTCACTCCGCGCATATTCACCGGATCTTTCGCCTACCGACTACCACTTTTCAAGCGACCTCACAACTTCTCCGGGAGAGATAGCTTCAAAACTCACCACTCAAGACCCTACCAAAAACGCGCTTCGCTGACTTATCGTTGCCAAAGCCCGGACTTCCATGCTACCGGCATAGAATCCAACTTCCATTCTCGTTGGCAAGAATGTCGGTAATGTGCTGGTTCACTTATCTTGACTGTACTAGAGTTTCCTGTTTGGACTCAGTTATGGGGATTTTAAATATCCGAGTTGAAAACGCTCATTTATTTCCGGACAACCAAATATATACTTCAAAACCAGCGCTGAAAACACAAAGTGAACTTGTCAATGTGGAAACATTTGCTCTCAGCTTCTTTGCTTCAAAATCTTTCAATCTTTCATTGAAAGTTCACTTAGAAGACACTAGACAACTATTTTTAGCTATCAAAACAGGTTAACAAAGTTCAAACCGCCATTGTTAGCTCAACATTTATTTAATCAAAGATTCAAACCAGGAAAAGGTATCGATTTTAAAACAATAAAACTGAAAGCATTTGTCAAAATTTATCAAAGGAATTTTGTTAAAAGAAAAGAACCACCATAATTACAATTATAATTACAAAAATAATTACAAAAAATATAAAAACAGCACTTTTGTAAGCTAGATGAGATAAAGCCTCTTTATTTTGTTGCCATTTTTGACAGTTTCATTTGTCCCACTCTCCTTGTGAACGAGTTTCGCGTGGGGTTTCCCGTAGCTCCGGTTAGCTCAGTCGTGAGAGCACCAGACTCTTAATCTGGCTGTCGCGGCCCGAGCCCCGTATCGGGCTTTATATTTTGACATTTTGTGAAACCATTGGCTTTTAAGCCTTCGCTGGTTTTTGCACCTATAGTCAAAATTATTATAGTTTGGAATTTATTATCTTTATTACCGCTAGATTTGCCATTATTCCTTCCTCATTCATTACTACATTATTCATCCCTTCAAACATGGATGTTGTTGTTGACGAAAAGGTTCTTTATTTTTTTGGCTTGCCGCCATTTTTTGACACTTTAATGCGTTTTACATTCTATGTCTCCACTCTCCTGAGTAAACGCTTCCAAAAGATTCGGTCATAGCCCGGTTAGGCTCAGTCGGTAGAGCACCAGACTCCCCTAATTCACGTCGCGGGTTCGAGCCCCGCATCGGGCTGGTAGTGGCCTGAAATTTTGCAACTGAAACCAATAATTATTTTCAATTCAATAGTCGTTATAATTTGATGTTATTTAGGAAACGATTTTTTTCTTATTCTTCTTGATCGGTCGCCTGGCTTACTAAAATTTGTTAGACTTTGATTTTGTAACATTCATGGAAGTAAGCTCAAAAGGTAATAAACAGGAATGGGATTTGTGGCCGCCAAAAAACAGTTGGGGACAGTTGAGGTTTCATTCAAAAATTGCTTTGTACGTGTTAATGTAAATTGGTATAAAAGTGAGCAGAAAAATCAAGAATCTGAATTGAATTCTTTCGAACATTACAAAAGTCTTGAATTTGTTCCGATCGGGACGATTTGGAAAGTTGCTCGCCGAAAAGTTGAGACTTATTCTTTCGCTTTGTAAACGCATTCTTTCTAGCGCACTGAACCTCATTCTCTTCCGTTTCTACAAGAAAAATGAAGCAAATCTCGTGCACGGGATTTGTGTTTGCAAGATTGAGCTTAAAGTAGCAAATCTAGAATACTGTAAACATAGGAGCTCGTTCTAATTTGATTACTGGTAAGATATTTACTTTAGACTACTATAGAAGGTATTCAGAAAAAGCAATTATATTGGGTTTCGTACTGTGAAGCCAGAGCCTGAGCTCGAGCCTGATCATGATCAAACATTCATGGCGGGGGGAATGTGGCCTGTGCTTAATCGAAGGCTTAATTCTGAAATTCATCTAGATACGGTTCTCCAAAACTCGATTCAATTCCTCTCATTGCTTTTGAACTTGAATGGCTTAATGGCTCAGAATTTTCCGGGATTTCTCTGAAATGACTGAATTGACACGTTTTTTGGCAATAGAATGTGGTAAGGAAATGCTTTCCATTTGTAGCCATATCGAACTGCAAGTATTTTTCTAATTTTTGGATTCAAGACTATGGATTTCTATGTGTGGCAGAGTCTTGGCCCGTCAGCCTTGGCCTTTACTAAATTAAATGAGTTTGGGGTCAGGGGTTTTAAAATCGACGAAATTTATTGACGAGTCTGACTCTCACAAGCTCCAAAACGAAATCTCGCCAAATTTGGGTTCCGGAATGAGATGGGTTAAATGGTATTTCCGAAATGAGATGGGTTAAATGGTATTTCTCAAGGGGGAGTTTTTAAAGCCTTAAACCTTAGAGTTTCGTAGTGATATTTGACTTAAATGAGCTTAAGCTAAAGTTAAATTCAGTTTAAATTAGCTGAATCTTTTCAATTAGAAAAGAGAGATGAAGGCATACAAAAATGGGATCCAAAAATGGAACTCAAAAAAATGGAATCCAAAAATGGAATCCAAAAAACTTTACTGAAAGAAGTAAAATGAAAAAAAGAGTTCCAATGATTTTCGGTTATTTTCATTGATTTAAATGTGATTTTAAAATTTCTCAAAGTGAAACAATTTAGGAAATGGCCAAACTAATTGTTAGAACCGAACTGGACTAAGCTAGAGAAGCATTTGGAAATCGAAAATGGTTGAAGTTCGGAAAGGGTTAACGTCACCACTCCTCGCAAATCTTCGCCTGCAAATTTTGGAGAGCCATTTCCTTGCCCGATAAGGTGATCTGATAGTTTTTAAGAACTATAAGAGTGTGGGGCAGTTTTGAACTGAAGCCAAATTAAGTTTAAATTGGCTGAATTCTTTCCAATTAAAGGGATTAAGGCATACAAAAAATGGATACAAAAATGGGATACAAAAATGGGATACAAAAATAGGATACAAAATAGGATACAAAAATTTTACTGAAAGAAGTGAAAATGAAAGAAATGAAAGAAAGAAAGAAAGAAAGAAAGAAATGAAAGAAAAAGAAAGAAATGAAAGAAAGAAAGAAAGAAAGAAAGAGAGAGGAAAGAAAGAAAAAGAAAGAAAAGAAAATCAAATGAAAAAGTTTCAATGATTTTTGGTTATTTTTATTGATTTAAATGTGATTTCAAATGTGACAGGAATTTGAAAAAAAAATTGAAACCAAAAGTCTTTCAAATACATCTTTCAGTAAAGAACCGTAGTTTTCTTTTTCCCCCATAATGCCAATTTGTTTCTTTTTCTTTTCTTTTCAAAACCGGAAACTTCTTTTGAAATCTAATTTTTGCTGTTCATTCAAAATGACACAAAAAGGAAAAAAAAAGAATACTTTTAGTGTGTTCATTTGAAAGAAAGCAAAGCAGCACACACAAGTAAAGCGTTACACAATAATGGGTCAAATTTGTTCAGTTCAAAAGAAGTTCAAATTGTATAGAGAAATTGGGATAAACACGCTTTTTTTTGATTGAGTTTTCTTATTGTGAAAAGTCTAGTGACGATAGTAAAGCCAAAAAAAAAAATCATAGATGAAAGTTGAATTGGAAAGATTTTGTCTTTTTATTTACTACCAGGTCTTTTTTTACTATCAAACAACCAGGCCGGTTGTTTAGCAAGGCTGATACCCAAAAACAATTATCCAGTCATCGCCTTTTTTGATAAAACCGATATTCCTCGAGAACGAAATGACATCCAATCATTCCAATCTGTATTCTTTATGCGATCCCTCTGTGATCCCATCCATCAAATCTCCGGCTCAAATTTCCAAGCTGTTTGTCAACTCAACTCAATAGCGTTTTGCCAATTGGCACTTTCTCTCTTTCCCTTGCACCTCGATAAACATTGGAAATACTTTATACTGTTCTATAGAGAAATTTGGGATAAACACGTTTTGATTGAGATTGATTGAGTTTTCTTATTGTGAAAAGTCTAGTGACGATAGTAAAGCCAAAAATCACGAGATAAAAGTTGAATTGGAAAGATTTTGCAAAATTGGGCTTCAAAAACGCTAAAATAGAAAGGTTAAGAATTTCAAAAAAAAAAAGTAAAACAATTGGAAAATGGCTAAACTAATTGTTGTAACTGAACTGGAATAGTTAGAGAAGCTTTTGGAAATCGGAAATGGTTAAGGTAACGTCAAAACTCTGACTTTCGCAACTCAACCTCCCAACTGAGAAAGCTATTTAAAAACTCGAGAAGGTGATCTGCCAGTAAGCAGCTTTACTTTCATTGAGTAAGTGCAGCTTTACTATTGAGCGTAAGCAGCTTTACTATTGAGTAAACAGCTTTACTATTGAGTAAACAGGTGCTTTGTGACCAAGCAAAACCAGGTCAGACCCACCTCAATCTGGATGCAATTTCTGCTTGAAATTTTAGCTAATCGGATCACCATGATGAAAACCTTTACTTTAATGTTCTCTAGCTTACATACTTCAACTTTAAGTTGTCGTTAGTAGATCCGTTCTTCATCGTCAAGTTAATTGAGAAAAGAATCCATCCTTAAAAAACGTATTGTAATAAAATCAAAGAATAATCAAAAAGGCCAAAGAAATGAATGCGAATGATTGATAGAGTGTAAGTAAAATCTCGAAAAAAAACTTGAGTAAAATCTCGTGAGTAATTTTCTCTTTTATTTGATATATTCTCTCTAATATAGTGAAGCGTGCACCCTAAGCGTTGCCTAAGTAAATTCGTCGAAATCTCAAACCGCTTATCAGAACCTTATCGATGCTTCTAAGCTTTAAGCTACTTGAGCTTTAAGCTGCTTGAGCTTTTAGCTACTTCGGAGTTCCTTAAGTCGTCAGCTAGTAGATCCGTTCTTCAAAGACGGGTCAAGTTGATTGAGAAAGAATCCATCCTAAATCTAGCTGACGATGAGATCTAGTGGGGGATTGGAGTGTTGAGCTTCTGGGAAAACTGTGGAAGCCGTAAAATAGTCATCAACTCGGCTCGACGGGGTGCACTACTATTAGAGAAAATCCGGTATTGGCCAGATAGTCGTCCGGTTAGGAATCTTGTCTCTTACGCGAAAGGTCGAGGTTTCAAACACGCTAGCAAGATAGAAATGTTTCCTTTTTGCCCACAAAGTGCACTACTATTAGAGAAAATACGGTAATCGACGTTTTTGTTCAAAAAAACTACGAGTAATCCTCTTTACGCATCGAGTAAATTGAATATCTTTACATTTGAAGGGAATTTTCGGCCAAATCAATTGAACGGCTGAATATCTTTAAAAAGAGTCGTATAAAAGTTTTGGAAAGTTTAAAATGTTCAATGAATCTTTCAGTTTCTGCGGCTCTCGAGCGATTCTTTCTGGTCCAGCTGGTGGGGTTGTTGGTGTGGCGAGGACAGCTTACAATGAAGAGACTAAAAAACCAGTGATCGGTTTCGATATGGGAGGGACGAGCACAGATGTTAGTGATGATTGAGTCTTTAATTTTGATCATTTTTTCGGTTTGTCGCTATTCGGGTGAGTTGGAGCACGTGATGGAGACGACAACAGCCGGGATAACCATTCAAGCACCACAGGTCAACTCTTGTAAAGCTCTTGCAGCTCTTGCAGCTCTTGCAGCTCTTGTAGCTCTTGTAAAGTCAAGATCACGTTCAAGTTTTGAAGATTTAAATTTATGCAAAATTTTCAGTTAGATATAAATACAGTGGCTGCTGGTGGTGGATCGCGGCTCTTCTTTCGGAATGGTTTATTTGTAGTTGGGCCAGAGTCAGCGGGAGCTCATCCTGGGCCTGTTTCTTACAAAAAGGTTCTCCACAAATAACTGTGGCTGAGTTTAAACGGTTGATTTTTTTTGTTTTAGAATGGTTATCTAGCCGTCACTGATGCAAATCTCGTTCTCGGTCGAATTCTGCCAGAATATTTCCCAAATATCTTTGGTCATTCAGCAAATCAACCGCTTGATAAGTTTGTTAAATAAAAAGGGATTAAGCTTTTAGAATTTAGAGAAGCTGCATTGAAAGCTTTTGAAGAATTCGCAAAAGATGTGAACAAACACGTGAAAGAGAATCGAGAAGCGATACAGGTTGGATTTTTATTGTAAAACTTGTAACTATTTATATTAGAGTGTGTTCCACGCGAGTAATGCGTTTTTTTAAAAAGCACACTTGGGGGAAGAAAATGCCGTACTTTTAGCAAAAAATGACGCAAAAAAATGGGATAGGCTACTTTGCGCCAAATTTTTTTGCGCAACTCGCCATAACTTTCTTTTAAGTCGACCAATCTTTATGAGTTTAATGTCATTTTGTAGATCTCAACAAATGCAACAAAATGAAACCAAAATCATAAAGATTGGCTGACTTAGAAGAGAATTATGGCGAGTTGCGCAAAGTAGGCTAATTTCCGCTAGGTCGTTTGCGCAACTCGCCATAACTTTCTTCTAAGTCGGCGAATCTTTATGCTTTTGGCGTCCTTTTGTTACACTTATTGAGATCTACAAAATAAAACTAAAATCATAAAGATTGGCCCACTTAGAAGAAAGTTATGGCAAGTTGCGCAAAAAAATTAGACTACCCCGAAAAAATGACGAGCTCCATCTTTTATACGACTTTTAAAGATATTCAGCCGTTCAATTGATTTGGCGGCAAATTCCCGTCAAATGTAAAGATATTCAATTTACTCGACGTGTAAAGAGGATTACGAGAGTGGGACAAATGCGACCTTTTTTTTGCGCACCTTGCCCATTAGCGCACCTTTTTTCGCATCTTAAAAAAGCTCTAAAAGCTAATATTAACCAATTTCTATTCCAAAAGTTGTTTTTCTAGGTAATTTGAGGGTGTCGAATTCAAATTTTGACATAACAGAGCGTGTGGAACCAATTTGAAAGACAATTTGAAAGGCTAGATCAAATTACAGAAAATTGTTGATTTTTCTCTTTGTATAACTCCGTCCGTTTGTTTCCACAAGCTCTGATATGTCAAAATTTCGATTCTACTCCCTAAAATTACCTAGAAAAACAACTTTTGGAATAGAAATTGGTTAATATTAGCTTTTTAGAGCTTTTTAAAACGCGAAAAAAGGTGTCCGGGTGCGCAAAAAAAAGGTCGCATTTGTCCCACTCCCAGGATTACTCGTAGCTACTCGACCAAAAACTCGATTAATCAAATAAAAGAAATTACTCACGAGATTTTATTCAAGTAATTACCGTAAATACTGTAATAGTACCCCACCGCCCTCGTACAGTCGCGTAGTCGCAAAAGTTTTTTAGTATTTCATTGTTTTTCAAAGCGCCCGTACTTTCAAAAAAAGCGTCTTTGGTATCAAAAAATAGCTGAAATTCAGGGCTATTTTTTGATACCTAAGCGAACACTGTAGCATAAATCAGTGTCGAGAAAAACGCGTTTTTTCGGGATGATTGCGTAGTCTAACTTTAAACATCCCGTTCTCCGCGCTCCTTTATGCTACAATGTGCACTTTGGTATCAAAAAATAGCCCTGAATTTCAGCTATTTTTTGATATAAATTGTAGCATTGTAGCATAAACGAGTGTCGAGAAAAACTCGTTCAAAGCTAGACTACGCAACACTCCGCGCCGTCATTATGGGGATTGGGTACAATTACAGTATTTACGGTACTTTCTCGCGAGGAGCACTCTCCAATTTCTATTGTTTAAGAAAAAGTACACAATCGAAGAAGTGGCTTGGGTTGTATCGCGGTGGCAAATGAGGAGATGTGTCGACCGATTCGGGCACTTACACAGGTTTGACATATTAGTATAAAGTTCTAGTCCAGTTGGTAACGTAATACCTTTAATAGTAGTCATGTATAGTCCCCCCTCCCCGTATAGTCGCGTAGTCGCAAAAATTTTTTATTAAATCATCTTTTTCTAAGCGCTCGTAGTTTCTAAAAATATATTTTTAATATCAAAAAATAGCTCTGAATCTCAGCTTTCATTTGATACATAAGCGAACACTGTAGCATAAATAGGTGGCAAGAAAACGCGTTCAAAGCTAGACTACGCGATGCTCCGCCCGTCATTGTTGCTACTATTAGAGGTATTACTTTAGGATTTGTTGAACATCTGTTTCAATTGCATCTTTCTGCTAGTTCTGTTCTTTTCTGCTCTTTTCTATTCTATTCTATTCTATCAGTTCTATCAAAAGTTTAGGCTAAAGGCTATGATACATCGGATCATGTGCTCGCGTGTTTTGGTGGCGCTGGTGGGCAACACGCTTGTGCAGTGGCAAGGACTTTAGGTGATTGTTTTTAGAAATTTCGATATTTTTTGATGACTCTGGTATTACTCTGATATTTTAGGTATCCGTGAAGTGTTCGTTCACAAATATTCGGGTGTTCTCTCTGCTTATGGGATCGCATTAGCCGATGTTGTGGCTGAGATGCAAGAACCAGCACAAAAAACATTCAATAAAGGTAGTAAATTAATTTAAGATCACCTTTAAACTAATTCTTTTTTAAGAAAACTTTCCATTCTTCGTCAAGCGTTTTACTCATCTTGCCAAAGAAGCTAGTGAACAGTTGAAAGCTCAAGGATTCGAGGTGGATTTGATTGGCTTAATAAAACTAATAAAGAAGAACACAACTAATTGGAATACTTAAACAAATTCAGCTATTGTTTTGATAAAAACAATAGCTGAATTTTTGTGTGTCTGATGTCATTTACTAGAGTCGTTTACTAGACTAGAGTCATTTACTCTCAAAATAATATAGAAAGTCGTACAGAGCTAGACGCAAGCTTTCAAATTTGACAATAATTTTCCTTTCTTCCAGGACTCATCAATTGAAGCCGAATTCTACCTTCACATGCGATATTTCAAAACCGATTGTGCTATCATGATTTGTGCCCCGTTTAAACCGGGAAATTCTCGTCCTGAAACAATTGAAAAATTCATGGAAATTTTTCGGTAACTTTTTTTGCTTTCAATTTTTTTAAATTTATCAATTTTCAGATCCACTTACAAACGGGAATTCGGTTTCATTTTGGAGAATCGAGAGGTGCAAGTCGATGATATTAGGTTGGAAAGATTTCTACTTATGCTTTGGAAATTTAAGAAAAGACAAATTCACCTTTCTGGCACAGATTTCTACTTGTGCTTTGGAAATTTATGGAAAGACAAATCCACCTTTCACAGAAAATTTGTCATCTAATGAAGAATCCAGTGCGCTGACAAGGCTGGGTTTAGCACAAAGTACAAAGACACTTCTAGAGCACTAGAGAACCTTTGATTCGTGAGCTGTTCAATCATTTAACTCCAAACTGTTTAACCATTCTTTCCAGAGTTCGCGGAATCGGGAAGAGTGAAATCAAGATTCGAGAGAAGATCGAGCACTGCGATGATCCGTTGAATGCGCCGTCAATCGGGCAAAAGGATTGTTATTTTGAGGTGATTTGACAAGGGGATTTTGATAAACAAATAATACTCATACGGGAGGAAACTAGGTAAGGATTATAGCCTGTAAATATAAAAGAAGATAGCTACTATATATAAAAGAACAGTGTCCGTCTGCCTGCCCGTCCGTTCGTCTGTCTGTCTGTCTGCCCGTCCGTTCGTCTGTCTGTCTGTCTGCCCGTCCGTTCGTCTGTCTGTCTGTCTGTCCGTCTGTTCGCCGTCCATCTGTTTGCCCGTCCGTCTGATCTGTCCATCTGTCTGTCTGTCTGTCCGTCCGTCTGTCCGTCCGTCTGTCCGTCTGTTCGCCCGTACATCTGTTCGTATGGGGCTTTTTCTCAGCCGTCTTTAGGCCAGAAAAAACTGAAACTGTTCTTAAAAGTCTTAAAATCTAATATAATTGTGCCATCTTAAATGAAAAATAAAAAATTCAAGATTGAGTGGCACTGCGGGGGTCTAACCCGGGCCGCCTGGGTCGTAGACAAACGTGCTTCTGACTGAGCCACGGTAACAAAAACCTGCAGAAAAACCCGCCGGGTTTTTCGGCTTTATAATAAGGATAGTATTCAAATTACAGTATTTTATCTAGGATGGCCCACAAAAGACTCAACTCTACGATTTGAAGGGTCTACAAGGGGGACATATTGTAAAAGGACCCTCAATAATCATCGACGCTAACAGGTTAGATAAAACGATCAATGATCAACAATTATAATTGTTTAAATTACTGTAAAGTACTCTGGCATATTGGAAACGATTTGAGTCAACAATCGACAATCCTTTATTTTACAATCGTAAATGTTTTCAGTACAATTGTTGTCGAGCCCGGCTGTACAGCAACGATCAGTGATGAGGGAAATGTGCGAATTGAAGTGGCATCGATGAGTGAGAGGGATAAAAGTACACAGGTGAGATTTGAGAAAGATAAGAATAGGAGAATTTTTTTAGGTTGACCCAATTCGTCTATCGATTTTCTCAAATCGTTTCATGTCAATCGCTGAACAAATGGGGCGAGTACTGCAGAGGACATCGATATCAACGAATATAAAAGTGATCTTTACATATTGTAACTTGTTTAAGAAAATCCTATTAGATTTTACATAAATTTCCTTTGCTAAAAAGACAAAAGTTTCTTTTCCAGGAACGTCTCGACTTTTCGTGCGCTCTTTTTGGGCCCGATGGTGGGCTTATCGCGAATGCACCCCATATTCCGGTTCATTTAGGTCTGATATTTTTATGAGTTTCAAGTTTTAGAGTACAATAAAATATAATAAACAATGATATCATGTTCTTTAATGAATCTTAGAATCTTAGCCATTCTAAGAGAATTCTAAGGGATTCCTCGTCTAGTTCTTAGGATCTTAGCGCTTCTAAGAGAGTTCGAAGAGATCCTTGTCTAGTTCTTAGAATCTTAGCCCTTCTAAGAGAGTTCTAAGAGATTCCTTGTCTAGTTCTTAGATCTTAGCGCTTCTAAGAGATTCCTAGTCTAGTGCGTAGAATCTTAGCCTGTCTCTGCCTGATCCTTGTCTAGTTCTGAGGATCTTAGCCATTCTAAGAGAATTCTAAGAGATCCTTGTCTAGGTTCTATAAACCTAAACTAGAATTGAAAGCTTTTAAGCTTAAGCTTTTAATCCTAAACTATGATTAAATCTAATCAAATAGGCGGAATGCAGTATGCGGTGAAATTTCAAATCTCGAATCTCGGTTCGGATGGAATCCATGAAGGGGATGTCATTCTATCGAATCATCCAAAAGCCGGTGGAAGTCATTTACCGGATTTAACTGTGATCACGCCGGTGAGTTTTTTGGAAAGAAATAAAGTTCAGAATAAAAGTTTGCTCGAGTTCTAGTTCAAAACCGTTTAGCTATATTTCAGGTTTTCCTTCCAGGAAATCAAAACCCAGTGTTCTTTTTGGCGAACCGGGGTCATCACGCGGATATTGGAGGTCTTGTGCCTGGGAGTATGCCACCGAATGCCACACAATTATTGCAGGTAAAAAAAAAAAGATTTTTGAAGTGCTAAGAGTATCGTAAATCTCTTAGGAAGGTGCTACATTTGTCTCTTTCAAAATCGTGGATCGTGGGAATTTCCAAGAGGAGCAACTCATTGAACTCTTGAATGCACCAGGGAAAGTGAAAGGTTAAGATTGTTAGTTAATAAGAAAGACGATTGTTTATTGATTAAAAGAGAATATTAACATTGAATTCATCAATTCAATTCATCAATTTCCATCAATTTCCATCAAATTCCATCAAATTCCATCAATTTCCATCAATTTCCATCAAATTCCATCAATTTCCATCAAATTCCATCAAATTCCATGAATTTCCATCAAATTCCATCAATTTCTCTAGGTTGTTCCGGTACTCGTCAATTGAGTGACAACATCTCCGATTTGAAAGCTCAAATTGCTGCCAACAATAAGGGAATCGATTTGGTGATCGCTTTAATTAAAGAGTATGGTTTGGAGGTGTGATGGGAAAAGATATTTCAGAAATTTTAAATGAATTAAGGTCGTTCAAGCCTACATGCAACACATTCAAAACACGGCCGAGGAAAGTGTCCGCGATTTGCTCAAAAAAGTGAGTCTTAAATCTCCTTTTCTTCAAAAGCTCTACACTCGGCTTTCATCTACGGAGCTTGGGTAATTGAATCGACTAATCAAAAAGCTGCAGCAAGCTTGAAGAGCCCGAGTTTTTAGCAAAACTTGGGTACCGTATTTAGCCCTCCCTCGACCTCTAATCAACGCCCTCCCTCGACCAACTTTAGACGCCCTCGTTCTCAGTCCCATTTTGAGAGATTTTTATGTTTAATATATCAAAAAATAGAATTCATTAAGGGCTATCTTTTGGTATATTAAACATAAAAATCTCTCAAAATGGGACTGAGTACGAGGCGTTTAAAGTTGGTCGAGGGGGACATCAAAAGACTCGTTCCCTTCCCTTCAACCAACTTTAAACGCCCTCGTTCTCAGTCCCATTTTGAGAGATTTTTATGTTTGATATACCAAAAAATAGAAGACATTAAGGGCTATCTTTTGGTATATTAAACATAAAAATCTCTCAAAATGGGACTGAGAACGAGGCGTTTAAAGTTGATCGACGGAGGGCGTTGATTAGAGGAAATCCGGTAACTGAGCTGGGATTGAAGAGCAAAAATCGTGAACAAGTCACTCTGGAAATACTTGAGTAATTGAGTCAACTTATCAGAAGGACTCTTTCAACTCTCTAATCGCAATGAAAAACCGACAAATTCTAGGTGGGTCAAAGAGTCGAAGAAGAGACCGGTCGCTCATCGCTGAGCGCCGAAGATTGGATGGATGATGGCACGATTTTGAAGTTGACTGTTGATATTGATTCACAAAAGGGAGAAGCTGTTTTTGATTTCACGGGAACTGGCCCTGAGTGTCTTTGGTCAACGAATGCACCGAATGCGGGTGGGTGGTTCAGAAAGGAAATTCGAAACGAATTTCTCGTCCACCAAATCGTTTAAACGTTTCGAATCGTTTCGTTTAAACATCAAAAACCGATTACGGTACCTATTTCACCCTTTAGAAGCGAGTTTTTCAACAATAATTACAATTTAAGTGACTCTGTCAGCGGTCACCTATTGTCTTCGCTGTCTCGTCGCCAGGGATATCCCGTTGAATAGCGGTTGTTTGACACCAGTGAAAGTGAGTTGAGCTTCCAAAATCCAAAGCTAAAGCTAGCTAGCTGTTTCAAGTTTGAAATCAAGTCGTACCCTTCCTTTTATCCAACCTCTAGATCGTGATCCCGCCGAATTCCCTTCTCGATCCATCAGAGAACGCGCCAGTCGTCGCAGGGAATGTTCTGACCTCACAACGAATTTGTGATCTCATTTTTAAAGCCTTCACAGCAGTGGCGGCTAGTCAAGGTAAAGCCAAAAGTCAAAAGCCAAAAATGTTCTCCCAAAATTCAGGTTGTATGAACAATGTGACTTTCGGCGATAACGAGTTCGGTTACTACGAGACGATAGCCGGTGAGCGGAGCGGGCTTTGTATTCCTTTTGTAGCCGATCGTAAGCGAAATATGCGATTCATTTACAGGTGGAGCCGGTGCGGGTGATGGTTTTGATGGTCGTAGCGGGGTTCACACTCACATGACAAACACGAGGATCACCGATCCCGAGATTCTAGAAACAAGGTCAAGCTAGTGCCAGTCAATTTGTTGAAAGGTTTTTAATGCCAAAAAGCTTCTGTTGAGTTCATTTTTATCCATAAAAATCGCATTTCCTAGATACCCTGTGATTCTTCGTCAATTTTCGCTTCGTCCAAACTCGGGTGGTCACGGGAAATGGAGAGGCGGTGACGGAGTGATTCGTCGGCTTCAGTTCCGAAAGCAATTACAAGTCTCTCTGTTAACTGAAAGAAGGTTTGTGGAAAGATATTAAATTAAATAGTCTCTATGGAGCCAAATTTCAGAACTTTCTCCCCATATGGTCTTTTCGGTGGTGAACCTGGGAAACGTGGCCAAAACCTTTTACATCGGAAAAATCGTAAGCTGAATGTTGGCGCAAAAATTACCATGGATGTGGAGCCTGGGGTGAATATTTCAAAACTCGCAGAATTTTTCAAACTTACCACTCTAAACGCAAAATTTCAGGATGAGCTCGAAATTCTGACCCCAGGTGGTGGAGGCTATGGATCAAAGGATGAATAATGTGATATTTTGTAGTTGGTTCGAAAAGTTGATAGCATTTATAAATATAAATCCTAAAACCGTTAAATGAAATACCCGAATGTGAGCTAAAATAACAACGTGATAAAGAGCAAATATATGCAAGCTCAAACAAAAAAACAACCGGAGATCATTTGTCGGTGACATCGGGATTCAATTGTTCCATCATTTGGTCGATCTTCGCTTCCAATGCTGAGATGATATCCTTTTCAACGAAGAGATGCGTCTCGTCGAGATCCTGGAAAAAAATGGAATTCGTATAAAGATCACTTTTAAAGTGCAAGTAAGTCTTGTCTTGCTAGCGCATTTTAGCTAGACACCAAAGTTATTTTACCATTACAGTTAAATGAAACATTACAAACCTTGATAATAAACTTGCTGCCCAGTTCCCGCGATTCATCGAGATTGATGAGGAGTTGGTGCATCGCCGGATCGCAAGTTATCATCACGCCCTTCTTCACATTCACCATCGGATCGACAAGATTTCTGAGCAATTTTATTTATAAATGTAAAATCACAACGAAAATACCCGAAACGAGGTAACAAAGCACGAAAACGTAATGCATAACAAAAAATTTCATCGGGAATAAATATAGGTGGTCTTTAGATCTAATAAGAATAAGATCTATTAAAAGAAAAAGATCCTGTGATAATAAGCTTTCACAAATTTTAGTCCAAAAACGTAAACGCAATCAATTCTTGAGGCTTTCAAGCTTGCAGCCGAGCAATCCTTGTCCACTCCATTTACGAGGCGTAATCTCCAATCGAATTGGTCGTTCCTTCCTTAACACCGTTACTCGCAAAATCTGACTCTCGCTGTTCATCGCCGTATCAACCACGTCTTTCATGTTCGTGAAAACATCGTAGTGAACGGGTCCCCATTGAAGCAATTCATCGCCCTTCTTTAAGCCGTCCACATCCGATGGCGAGCCGGGAATCACATCAAGAACTTTCGCAAATGTGTTGTTTGAGGTGCGATGAACGATCGGATAATTGCTTTGTGAATCGTTTGCTGGGTCACCGTGAGCCACCTAAAGTCGAAAATTAAATGTTTTAAAATAATACTACAAAATTTTATGGTTGAATCCGTCTATAAAACTATGAGAAAATAATAAACCACACCTGAAGCTGAACCAAGATATCCTCCTCGAGCTGCTTACGATCGTTTTGAAGACGAATGATCTCAACTCGAGCAAGACGAACAGAATACACATCGACCGACGCGATGGGAAAGCCTTCTTGATCCACCAATGGCGAGTCCATCGTCGCATTGCTTGCTTCAAGAATCTCGCGTTGATCGGCCAATTTTCTGTCGATCTCCTCGCGTTTTTCCACCAACTTCTTCAACGTGTCCATTTCTAAAGAAAAATTTTTTCAATCAAATTAACAAGTACACTTTTCAAGCTAGTAAAACATGCCCAATCAATAGTCGATACTTTCATGAAAAAACATGACATTTCCAAAACATGTTAAAATATAAATATTTATTTTCCCTAAACTTTGACTATTTAAAATATCACAGTCGGTTCGCTACCCGTAAAGTTACAAAAGTGAAACATTACAATGCATCTATAAATGCACAAATATAAAAGTTAATATAAAAAAGCAATAACTATAACTATAACTATACAAGTTTTTACAAATTCTTTTTATCGCTCAAAGCCGTTTGAACCTCTTTTGAATCAATCCATAAATGGCGGAAAGATCCTAAGTTGAATTGCTTGTACGTAAAAGATCAGTAAAATCCGTACCTCTTTATCGAATTTGGTGCCGCATCGAACAACCTTTCCATCTTCACAATATGATCCATTTGGGAGATCATCACGGAAAGCCGTGTGTAAACAGAGAAGAGCCGCATCTTCAGCATTCCTTAAAAATCTAGTGCAATGTTTAAAACACAGACAATATCTGATACCTCAAAAAGAATGGTAGAATAAACGCGGTGGCGAATCGTGTGATTGGATTCGTATTACGATAAAGACCACTGGGGACAACACCTGGATGCACTGTAATCACTTGATGACCTGGATGGCTGGTCCGCATCGATCTAGAGTAATATCTTTTGGTCGTGAATTGTATAACCTATTAAATAGACTTAAAATAACAATTTGTGCCACATCTTTCTTCAAAATTTCTTTGAAATACTTTAAAATCAACTTACAAAGTTAATTGTTCCCCCATAAGAAGCCAAGAGTAACTTTGATGATGCGTAAGCTTGATAGGGTCCTGCCGCCGAGTACAACAATTGAGTACCTAAACATTTGATAGTTAATACGAATGTGAAAGCTAAACCTTACCTGATTTAATCATTCGCTTTGTCACGAAAGCCCCGTGGCTACAGCAGCTACCCACCAGCAGTATTCGATTGTCGCGTGCCAAAACGGGATGAAGACTCTAAAAAACAATTCGTAAGCCTTGTTTTAGCAACATACCTCTATCATAAGCGCGTGTGAAATTACATTTACATTCATCCCATCAGCGACAGCTTGATCGTTCCACTAAATCTAGAAAGTTGTAATCATTGTCAAAACATGGACACTTACCATATCTCTCGGATGTAAGACACCAGCGTTACAAATCACCAAATCAATTTGCAAGTTCTCCTTCTTGAAGTCACCAACAAACTGCGCTACCTGAATTGAAGAGTTAAAACGTTTGAAAATTGATTTACCTTGTCAAGTTTGCTTAGATCGCATTCGTGAAAGTGAAGTTTTGTGGCAGGCCCGTTAGGAATTCCATGCGAAGTAAAGAAATCCTCCGCTCGAGTTCGACTTGACGTTACCACGTGAATGAACCAACCCCTCGTAATGAGATGTTCGACAAACTAAAAATGAAAATTTAGCAAAAAGTTTCCAAATATATACAGTAAACTCTGTATCTCCACGCAAATCTTTATTGCAAACCCAACCTTGTGCCCAATAGTCCCATCACCACCAGTAATCAACGCGATTTTGCTGGCTCGATTGTTGAAGGCAGAGTTGGTGAACTAAAAATGAAGGTTATCATTAAAATTAATATAACGTCGAGTTTTGGCAAAATTTGCATTTAACTTTTCATATAAAATGCTTCCCGTTTTCATGCAAGAGCATTCATTTATTCTTTATTCACCGAATTCGACTCAATGAAGCTCAACGACATGAAGGTTAACGTCGAACCGTCAGAGGGAAATTTCCCGGCCACCGGAGGAAACGCCGTTCATCACATCGTCTCGCTCACCGATATCCGTCTGGCTTTCAAGGTCTACTTTTTCGGGGTTTTTCATTTTAAACGTCTTTCTTTCTTTGTCAACTTAATACATTTTAATTGTTTACTTCCTTCATTTGCAGTTAAATTTACGCTTAAATAATTCATCCGAGTTTCCTATAAAAATCCCATCTCAACTTTATTAGTGCCAAGCTAACGATCTCTTTTAGGTAAAGTCATCGAACAACAATGACTATCGAGTGCGTCCGGTGTACGGCTTTGTGGCCCCGCATGGATACACGGCGCTCGAGCTCTTGCGAAGCAACGGGCCACCAAAGGACAACGATAAACTTGTCATCCAATGGGCTGAGGTGGGGCTTCTGATTCAATGATTTACGCCTTCTGCTTAGGTTCCCGAAGAGGAGACCGATCCGACGGCTCCTTTCAGGTACGAGGCACAAGCCGGCGAAGTGATCCTCCCACTCAGGGCCGAATGATGGGAAAAAGGGACAGTAGAGAAATCGCCTGATCACAATGTATATTGTTTTGTAGTCAATAGTTTCTTTTGTCAATAAATGTCTTCATTGATTGCCCTATTAAAGTTTATGACCGCAGACAAACAAACCTCAGCCCACAGTTTGTACCACCTCGGCGTTGTGCGCACCGCGAATATAGCTTCTTTGATGATGTAGTAGACGGCCAAAATGTGCACCTAAACAAAAGAATAAAATACACATCGAAATACAATTTTGGGAAATAGAAATTTACTTACTTGTATAACGACGAGCAGTTCAATTAAATAGGTGTTCGGGCTGACATCGAGTTGAAGCCGCTGGGCCAAATCGGCAAGTATCATCTCTGAAACGAGAAAATCAACAGTAGACATTGTGAAAAACGAATTAAAACCGCCTAAAACTTTGAATCTACCAAAAATGTATGCAAAATACGAGAAACGGACACCGAATGTTGAATTCCAATCGTTTCGAAATGCCTGCAGATATAAAAATTTTCGGATATTAAAGGTAAATAGAATGCTATTCAGCCAAATACAAAGCCTTATATAAACACCTTAATGTTTTATATGTACCGCCAACCTTTATGAAGCTGGACTTGAACCCGAACCTTCAAACTTGATTGTGGCTTAAAACAACCATGTATTTAATGAAAGTAAACAAAAAATGTTCCCATTTTCTTTTCAAAACCTTTATTTCACGAAGAACCACCAAAAAAAATAGTGTCATAAAAAGAGAGCCACTTTTTGAAAGAAAACCGTAAAAAACGATCGGTGTAAGTGCGTGTTATGTGAAGAAACACAAAGATATTAATCGATTAAAATAATTCAATTTTTTTTGCTATGAAAGGATCTTTTGTAATTAGACAGGAATAAAATAATCGCAAAATAAAGCACATAAATTCAAAGTTAAAACACCAAAATGAAGTCTAGTTTCATCAGAAAAGACTACAAAATTCAGGTCCACCAAAGAAGAAAGCAAAAATTGGGATCAATACTGCCAGCAATGAGGAGCGACTTCCCAAAAAAGAGAGGCTTATTTGAGATTGGAATGTACATTTGCTCTGAAAGTTAAGTCAACTGATCTAAAACTAGTGAAAATTGTTGAGAAAGCAGCTATGCAGTTTCAAAATAACATGACAAGATGAAATTCCGCGTCGAGAGTCGTCATTTCGTCTACGTTCTTTGGCCACGAGCGGAATTCGGTGTTGCAACACGGAGTAGATTTGTGGTTCGATCCTAAATTAAACTTTATGAAAATGCTGAACTATTATCTCCCAAGAACATGGGATAAAGGTTGTAGCCTTAAAGCTTTACCTTAAGCGAATCTTTTTCATGAAGTCGTTCTCGCATCGCATTCAAGCGTTCCAAGATTGCCGCCTGTTTCTCCGAGTTCTTCTTCAATGTAAACGAACGGTACTGGGGTGCCTAAAGTTGGGGGATAATCTTATTTGTTATTTGAATTCAAAATCAAAAGTCACACCAGAAATCATAGGAGTTAAGCTGCTTCAAGATTAGCAAAGGTCAGCAGTTAATCGCCAACCATGATGTGACTGACACGAAGTTGAACCTTGTTACGTATACCAATCCACCAGACATTTAATGGTCAAGGAACTCATATTCAACGAAAAGAAAAGAAACTCAAACAAAACAAACACCACCACAAAACGTTTCATTTACTACCTCATTGGTTTCATTACGGAAGTCAAAGCAAAATGAAAGTTGCTAAAAGATTTTTGGTCGAATCATCCGTTAAATTTAAATTGCTTGTGAAAAAAAGAACTTGATTTAAATTTAGTAACTTTAACATTAAGCTACAAGCATACCCGGCTCTTGAATTGATCCAAAAGTGGTGAAGCCGGTCGGTTTTTGGTCGCATCATCCGTTGATGCCAAGTTCAACATCGATGAGCGCAGTCGTTCCATTGACGGGAATCGTTGTTCGGCCAAGCGACGGGTTTCCGGTGCCATTGAATCCTAAAATAAATAGTTCAAGTAGAAAAGTTTTAAAATTTACCTGAGACTCTTGGTTTTTCGCAGCTCCTAGCTCGCCGAGTCGTTTATGGAAAAGTGGTGTGTTGTTGGTGCCAGAGCGAGTTCTTCCCAACGAAGCCACTGGGGATTGTGAAATCGAGTAGAGCTAAAACACTTAATTACCAATTTAATAAAATAAATTTACTTTATCATGTTGATTGTTGCTGGCGAAACGATTTTCAGCATCACTATCCTGTACATTAACTGAGGGAATTGATGGAGAGCGTCTAAAGACAAATCAAATAAATGAAGCACTAATCAACTTACTGTGACTGAGCTCTTGAGGGACTCGCCGAGCCGGACGAAGAAGCATCATTGCTGTCAACTGATCTAAAAATTGAAAATGAACCACTTTACAGTATAACATTCCATTTGTAAACTTAAAAGCCTTGTTTCTAAACCAACCCTCTCAAGGCATCATTGGGGCACTTTCGACGCTCACTCTCATTTTGTTACCGCGTCGAACTGGAGTGTAGGAGAAGAGTAGAGATTGCTGAAAATTAAATTAAAAACGTGCAAAATGTTTTCAAAAAAAAAGTCTGTGAAAGTTTTTCTGTTTGGTGTCAATAAGAGATTGGATTGCGAATGAACCCGATGGAATGTTTGAGGTCAGCAATCGGGTAATCCTTTAGATAAGAGACAGCAGAACAAATCAAAGTTTATTTCTAATGAATGGGTTTTTAAGGTGTAAGGTGTTCAATAAAAACGGGAGAGACATATTTTTGGGGTTTTCGATTTGCATGATAAAGGGACTTGGTCGGATTGAGTGATCGGAACTAAATGGAAAAGGCAAAGTTTTGATCAAGATTTATGGTGTTTGTAAATTTACTTTCATTTGAATTTTTGCTGTAATTTGAGAAAAATCGATAAGTAAAGCACTAATAAACGCTCCCATGAACAAGGATAGGAAAAACTGAGCGCGCATATGGTAAATCGTCACCTTTTCTGCATAAAGGTTGTCCCATATGCAAAAGGATCGGAGGAAGAAAGAAGAGAGCGGGAATGATTATGTGAGAATCTTGGGAGAAATTTGAACCAGCAACTAAAAGCCTCTCTATGAGCAAGAGAATGGATAGCAAGAACGAGAATTTTGAGAGAACCATGGATAGATTTTCTAGGGAATTCCCAAAAAGTGAATGAGTAACTCAAAAGTACTCAAAAGTCCGGTGAAAGCCTCATGAAATCAGAATGTGATAAAGATTGAATGGAACTCGTCAAAATGTCTATTAAAAGAGCTCAACGAAATCTCATCTCAAATCACGCGTCATTCGGTTGCAGGAGAAAAAATGGGCGTCGCCATAAAAAATTCGCGTCACATTAGAAAAAAGGAAGCAACGGGTCGGAAGGTACGGGAAGCGATCAAGATAAGGAAATCCAAAAAATTAGCCCTGAAGAATGGGAAGTAGGTGATAGATGAACGCTTAGCGTAATTCGGTCACTGTTTATGACTCGTGAACAACGTTTTTGATGACTTAAGGGGAAAATGAGAATTCCTTTCTAATAGTGCTTTGCAAATTAACGAATTAAATGTAACGCAACAAAAAATATCGCGGACTACGTAAGACAAAAATCCAGTTGAAAACAACGGGACAAGGCTTGATGATGATGAGAAGACCCACTCGGAAACACGGCCCCCACATGTAAACATTCCAGAAAAGAGGAAAAAGACGGGGAAAGGGGATTTGCAAGAGCTCAGGTTTACAAGCTTACGCTGGATGAAATAGGTATCAATAACGTTTTTCAAAAAACGTTTCAAAAAAACGTTATTGATATCGCATTTATCTTTATAGTGATCTTGAAAATTTTGGTCGTTCAAGTTCTGCGAGAAATATTGAAGAAAATAAAATCAATCAAAGATTCTCTGCATATGATTAGAAACTCAATGATTTCTTTGTGAAGAAAAGGGGGCAAACATTGTGGGTGTGTGGAATAAAAATTTCAAAACGTTGTCAAAACTCCCGAATGAGTCACTGAAAAAAAGGCAGTTTGGGGAAATGAAAATTTTATGTTTTTTGATAAACTTTCGCAAAACAATTTTTTGAGGGACCATAAACCTTAAAAGTGCAACTTTTCTTATCTTAAGTAGGCATCATTTTCAAAAAAATGAGAGAATTCTACCAATTGATCCTTATGGTGCTGTCAACGTCAAGCGTTTTTACATAGTACAATTATCCAGATGTTATAAGAAACTCAAGTTCAACGACTACTACTTTAAATGCCGATCCAAGCATGTGTAAGACGAGTATCACAGCTGCAGCAAAAGGCGAGGGTGTTGTCGTGGAAAAAAGGTTACCATGAAAAGCGATGAGAGAAATGTGTGAACAGAAAAGACAAAGGAGGACACCCTCCTTGAACAGTCGTGCTTTCACATCCCATTTTTTCCGCTCCTTCGCGCCAATCCTTTCCCCCTTTCGTTTCATTTTCCATTCACCTTCGTTGCACAAAAATTTGTCAAAGACCGCAGAAAAACTTAAGACCGTGAGACAAGGACAACAAGCGGTTTCCTTTTCAATTCAAACGTGCGTAGATACGCTAACTTGATAAAAACAGCAACTTTCTCTAGAAAAAAGTACTGAATCGAACAAGACAAGAACATCTAAATCAATGGTGAAACTTCTTCAAAGTGTAGCAAAGTGTTGGTCAAACAAAAGTGAGGCAATTCCGCCATGAATCATCAAAAAACGTACGCCTTTTTTACGATCGTCTTGGTCATAAAATGGGACAAGCAAAGTTTGGGTTGAAAGCAAGTCGCAATGTAAAGAAAGACTTCAACATAACATAAGAAAGCTTTTTTCATGGAATGTTGCTTCAAAGAAATTCCCATTGAAAAACTTTCTCTGACTTGAAGATCGTAAAATTTCTCTGACAGTTTTACGGCTAGTCGACTAGCGATTAGATAATTGGAATTAGTTGAAATTTTTTTGAGATCTTTGGTTGAAACATTTTGTTTGAATAAAAAAATATCTACCGGGTCAAGGGCAGCGGGTCGTTGAAGCACTCGACGAGCCGGCTAAATAAAACAATTAGGTATTTGTTTTAAAGCCAAAATTTCAAATTGATACCAAAAAGGAATCATAGATGAGGAAATAACTTTGAAAGCTTTGATAGACTTTCAAATTTTGACACAATTGATTGACACCTTGAACTAGGGCATAGCCGTGATAAAACCTGAGCGACGGACACAAAGAATGCTTTCGAAATAAGAGCTTTTTCTGTGCAAAGTCAAAGGTAGGCCACTAATCTCTTTATCACTAGAGCAAAAAAAACTCTGTGCTCCTCCCCTTTTCAAAACTCCACGGCACCAAAGTTTTCTAGTCAGCTAATTTGAGAAGCGCCAAACAATAGATGTGGGGGCAAATCCGCAGGGAAAAACTGAATATCTTCAAATTTCCGGGTGTTTCTCAAGTTATTCAACTAACACCGTTAACTGCATAACTTGAGAAACTTTTTGCTCACAAGTCTAAATGCGTGCGGTTAGATTCAATGAACTTTCTATTCTACCACCTTTCCCAATGGTTAATCCAATAAGGTGACATTGAGAGCGCGTAGAGCAAATTTTGTTTGACCTGCAATGTAAGCACTGAAAAAACTAGTCTTTGTCTCGCTAGACCGTCTAAATTGAGAATTCCCCGCCGTTTCTATTTAAAAGCCATTTTAGATTGTGAATTGGATAGTTTTTATCTTTGGTAACAAATCTTAGTTATTTTTTTAATATTCAGTTGGATCATTTTATGTGACTTTATATAAAAACCTCTTCGGGCAATTGTCGAATGCTTGAGGTGTGCTTGGTGACAGCAGTTGTTCTCGGTGTTGATGTCCAGGGACCATCGATCGAGCGACGATTTGCAAATCTAGTTTAAAATTTAGTTGGTGCTATGAGAGCTGGTGTACCTTTCTGCTGGTAATTGTACTTCGATTGGTTCTTCTGAATAGCCCGGCTCGGAAATGAGCATCACTTCAACTGGAGACGAAGTTCCTTCTAAAAAGATTTGAGTCGGTGTAGGACAATAATAATTCTAATCTCAAGAAGATTAAATTCTTTTAAATGTCTTAGATTGCCAAAGTTCTAAATTCAAGAGTCAGTATTGACTTTCTCAAAGTCACTTGGTTCTGATCACCTGGGATCAAAACCAAAGGTCAATATGAGAGTTTCAGGTCAATAGCTTGCATCTACAAAAGGTGCCTCTACGTCACGAATAAAAAGTAAATGTTAAGTTATATATATAAATGACACATAAACTTTATTTAAACAAAAATCTACCAGCTGAACTAGTCGAAATGGTGGCTGAGAGCGGTTCAGGCTCGGAATGGTCGACGATTTTCATTTCGATTTCTTTCATGCGAGGCTCGTCGTCGATCGCCGTTTTTGATGTTCTCATCAGTGATTTATCCGCTCTCGGGATTCGGCTCTCACGGGTCGACAGCTCACCACCATTCGGCGATTTCTTTACGAGACCGCTGGCAATGACGAACGTATCATTCCTTGAAATTTTTGAATGAACTTTTTAGAAACGTTGTACTTTAGCTTTCAAATCAAGTGGAATTTGAGATTTAACTATCTAGAAAAAATATGGAAATTTTGTGCACAATAAAACACTACCTGATTTGACAAACATAAAAAGTTCAATGATACTAAATACCTTTCTGCACTGTTGCTTCGCTTAACCAATGATGGTCTCTTTTGAGTGGGTGATTGCCGGAGTGATGTTCTGCTTCCAGTGCCTCGTTCAAATGGTGAAGTCGCTTGATCGCTCATCGATCGAATGGGTCGATTATCTGGGTGAACTGTGACATGATGCCGATTCTAAAAGCATGAATATTGTTTATAAAATTTAATATCAAACTTTATTCTCCGCATCTTTAGATGGTGATCGTGCATGTGCTATTTGTTCCAATTCGAGTTGCCGATGCCTTTCCATCGCATTCACCTATAAATTTAGATTTCTATACAATCTCACCATTGGTTAGCTAGCCCGTACCTCTTTCAGTATTCTCGATCCGTCTTCACCAAGCAGCGCCTTTTCCTGATCGGGTTGACCTTCCATGACATGCTTGTAAATCTTTGCCTAGAAGACAATGATTATCAGAAAAGTCTAAAAACACTACCTTTTTTGTTAACTCGGCATCTCTTTTTGCTCTTTCAATGGAGTTTAGTACTTGTTGATAGATCCTTTCCCTCTTCAACTCCTCATCTTTTTCAGCCTCCAATTTCTTTTGTTCCTCGAGAAATTGCTGTTGTTCTTGGTGCTCGCGAATTTGCTAAAAATAAAATTCAGCAAATTTTCAAAGTGGTTGTTATACCCTAATTTTCTCCTCATCAACCCTCGCTTTTTCTTCAAGTTCCCTTTGTTGTCGTCGTTTCTCCTCAACTTGTGCTGTGATATAGGCGTCCGGTCTAAATTAGACTTTTAAAAAATGACCCAATAAAATTACCTAGAGGACTCTGATGAAGAAGCGGTGCCGTGTCGGAAATCCACAAACACCGGTTGAATCGGAGAAATTTGGCAGCTAGGAACTAAAACAAGTTGTTTTAGGCCAGAAATATCCAAGTTAACCTTTGTGATCTTCAGGCATGACAATCGGAGTTGGCAACGGATAGACGATTGCCGTAGCCGGAAGTTTTGGTTTGTTGATATCGCTTGCTTGGGAGCTCGATTCAGCTGTAGAGTGTTCCGTGGTTTGATTTGGTAACAAATTTAGATGAAATTGAGCCAAACCCGCTAGATACTAGATACTGTAGCCTTAAATACCTGCATCGACTGAACATACTTCCATTGTTCTGGTGTATAAAAAGGAGTTATCGGTGTTGCTGGCATCGTTCCCTCTTGTGTATTACACATCATCGTTGGTGGCTAAACGGAGATGATTATTAAATGCTTGCTAAAATTTACCGGAATCGGTATTGCCCCAGGTGGAATCATATGGTAAGGCATCGGAATTGGCGGGTAGGCAAGGTGTAATTGATGAGGGTTGGTAGAATACGCCTAAAATGAAAATATTCAGTAATCAATTGAGAATACCTAAATGATTAATTTTACCTGCCAATATTCCGGTGTCATTGGATAAACATACGGTGGCATTTGCATCGGGTAAGGTTGAGACATTGAAGCCGTTGCAGCAGTCGGAGCATGCGTTTCCTGAAAGCAAATTTATCGCATGTTTTAGATTTACTTAAATCACAACGTAATGTTTTTTCTAACCTTTTCCTTCATATTGCAGCTAATCGCTTCAAGTGTAGAGATTCCAGCAGCTGGGCAGCGGAGAGGCTAAAAACAAATGAGTTTCAGGCAAAAAAAAATGACGTCAGATAAATTTTGCAAAAGGTTCAGGTTTGGGTGTGCAAGTTGGTGTCTTTTCAGGTCATGTGCCGCAAAAAATCCCTCATAATCACTCGTAAAAAACGTGATGATAACAAGCTGGCACGGAAGGAATAAGAAAGGATGCGGCGTTTGAGAGAAGACATGAAATACTCGCTAGGAACTGAGTTGAACTCACAATCAGCTTTAAAAAATGGGGCAAATACTTGTTTTGAAAGTTACTGTTTGTGGAAGACTTAATCACATTTTTTTTAATCTTTCCTCCCTCAAGTTCACTCAGTCATATCTAGCTATGAAGTTTGAGAAACTTTCTTTCGAAAAAAAGGGCAAACATGGCCGTGAGAAGATAAAAAGCAAGTTCAATAAAAAGCTTTGAATCAGATCATTCCGGTCATTCAAGTGAAAACATGAAAAGTAGATGTTAAAAGGAAGAATCTAGCGAATTTGAAATTTGAAACCCGGTTCAGTTTATGAATTCAGTAAGAGTCATAAACTTCAGCAAAAAATTAATTGGAACGCAAGTTAATTACTAGGCTGATAAGAAAAAAGTAAAAACATTATTTCAAGGTAAAAAATTTTATGTTTGTTACAAGGAAGTCTCATCAGCTTCTTGCAATTCGAGTGAAAGAAGGAGGCTGTCAAAATTTACAAGTGGCTGTAATCTAGAAAACAACCCCCTCATCTTTCCCAGAAGTGGACTAATTTTATGGCGCTTTCTATTGTTGATTTCAAGAGTTTATAAGGAAGAATAATTTTTATATCAAGTCTAGTCACAAATCGTATTTTTGAAGTAAATATTTCAACTTTCTATAAATAAAATGAATTCTGAAGCAAAAGTAATAATTTGGAAACATATTGCTTCTGATAAGTGAAACCTGTATTATTCAATATAAAGCCTAAAAAGATGTGCGTCATTGATAAACGGAACGGATTGTATGATCACACTTGACAAAACTTTTGTGCTAAAACAGAAAGTTCAGGCGACAAAAATCCCCTCAACAAACAGGCAAACAATGATCGCGAGAGACGAACGCAAATGAATAAAATGGACACTGAACAGAGGAGACGGCATGAGAACTGGCTTTCAAGAAGCATATGATCGTTGCTGAATAAATGGAGACGAAGGAAAGAAAAGAAACGGGAAAAAGAAAATGATTGTCAAGGGAAAGTCCTGGAGAAAGGATATAACCCAAGGAATAGAGATAAACGGGAGATCGGAGCCAATAGATGCTAAATGCGGAATCGGGGCGGAATAAATCAAAACACTTCTAAATGCTTAAGGAATAGTGAAGGTTCGTAAAAATTTTTTTTGTATGGGTGAGTTTCCCCACTCGCTGGGAGAATAGATGCATGAAAGGAGCTATTGTTCTGGTAAAACCCCTTTTGGTTCTTTTCCTTCAAAAGAATCAAAGGAAAGACTTTAAATGCATTGTAAGAAACGGAAATTGAACAGGTTTGTTTTATTTTAACGTTTTCATAACTCTTGCTCACTTCGATCTTTTCTGCTACCTCTGTTGTAAATTTGCAAATCCCTACTTCACCTAATCCAGACTTTCACTCACATCTCATATGCACTGGGTGGGCGCATGAAGTGCGCATTTATTCTCTCTTTTCTAGCCTCCCGCTTAGTTACCCCGCTTTCCCGAGTGTGAAAGACCCAAATCGTGAAATGCAAATGGATTGGACCACTATGTGTGCTATCATTTGCACAGTCCATATTCAAAACCAACAGACACACAAAGTGCCGTGTATCGAATTTCATCAACAATATCCAGAAGCAATGTTTAAACAATTACAAATTCTGTTAGACGGAAAATAACATAAAAATTAGGGCGAGACTCTAGAATTTCCGAATTACAATTTCACCAGGGACTTTCAATTCAATGAAACTATCTATGCTTGCTCGAAAAGTCACACTAAAACAATGAGTGAGCGCCCCATTTTCCGCCAAATCCCTAAATAACAATGAACTAGTTTTGGCTCCTCAAAATATTTTGAAAACTTTGAAAGTTCGGTAATGATTGCAACAAAGCTAAATAAAGAAACAAATCTAGTGATTTGTAAAGCAAATCTACCATTGAGTCAACTACAAATTTGGAATGTTAAAACTAACAGCTGCGCACACAGCTGCGACTGTCTGAATAAAAGCGATGAAGAAAAAATGAGCAAAATTTTCGAGCTAAAATTAAGGGTCATCGGGTCAGTGGAGAGATGAATAGTCTAACCGCTAATAGGCGCCCGGAAATCAATTTGCTCAATAGAGCAATTGTCAGCCGCTTTGAAGTTGGTTTGTTTTTACGACAGCAAAACAGATTAACATTTAGAATAAATAAATAGCTTATTCACACTGGTTTGTTTTTCTTTCCCATGGATGTCACCTTTTTTCTTTTAAAAAATCAAGGTCTTTTGAAAAGAGAAATTCGTCTCTATCTCGTCGGATTTTAAATTTGAATGAGTAAAATATTTCTATGAGACACATCAATGGAAATCCGTTCGCTGAACGCGGAGAGCTCTCGTGAGCTGCATCGTACAGAGCTCGACTGTAATCTTGACTTTCGAAAATGTCTCACCCAGGATACCCACTGTGCAGTAGTAAATGTTTTGAACGGGTGAATTTCAATACGAGCAGATTACATGAAAAGAGGGAAACAATCGAATCGAACCAAACAGGTCCCCATAGTATTCATTTCATTCCCCTTTTCCCAGTCCCTTTCACCCCCACAACCACGATGAGTCGTCTTTTTGGGGCAAAAGACGTGCGATCAAGGCAAACGAGACAGCAGCAATACATGGAGGGACAGAGAAAAGTCATTTCGAAGATGCAAATGCGGCTCATCGGCCCTCTTTCACCCTCTCTCGCCTAGTTGTATACTGACAACCTTTAGCATTTGACTGTGAGCCTAAACACTGTATGACCATTTGATAGGGAAAAGTTTGGCCTTGAGATGAGAACAAATTCTGAGGGAAATTTTAGCAAGTTTTTTCAGAAACCAAAAATGGAGCCAGCCGAGCTTTAAATTTCAAAATTCTCAAAAAAGGAAAGTTTGATAGTGGCTGTACAAAGGATAGGGAAAAGAAGAAGGAACCCTTCTGTACTTTCGGTTGACTGAATATCAATAGAATGAGAGATCGGAGAGATGGGTGGAACACTATTCATGCTCAAAGTTTGAGAAAGCAAGAGATGAATGAAAAGAACCAACTCATGGGTTTAGTGGAGTTTTTACCTACCACGGGAGTTGGACTCAGTTCTCGAACTCTGCCAGTTGATTGCATCTTGTTGTCGGCTAAAATAACTGAATTGTATCAAAATTATACACGGAAAATGCTGTAAAAAAGAACAGACAATATTTGTGCGCCCGCTTGATTACATTATGTCAATCTATTGAAAAGTGAAGAATAAGAACTCACAATAATCGCGAGCCTCATGTTTTCTCACGGGGTTGCCTCCCCCTGGGCTGTTGTTCGCTCCAAAAGGGAACCAGTCTTTCTCGCGTTCCTTCTCTTCTAAAAAGATAATTAATTCGTGCCATTGGATCCTTTTTATTAGGTCTATGTCATTCTAAAAATGAAAACCTATGGCAAATCACACTTGATAACACCAATAGATAAACCGTCGTCGCTTATTGACGGCGGTGGCGCCAGGACCTCATGAAAAAGACATGTAAAGATCTTAAAAGTGAAAGGAAACTTTCTTTCTTTCAACGAACGCTTTACGATCTTTTCTTGGGAAGCTGTGGTTAAAAAGGGGCAAACTTTGTTTTTCCAGAAGAGTCAAAAAAAATAACTGGAAATGCAATTCAATGTTTGACCTAAGCTTATTGAAAAGCATCAAACTTTGAGATAAGAGAATGTCTTTTCGAATTACAAAGTTCACCCAAAACACCACAAACCTTTTTCCTGAGCCCATTGTCTCTGCTTTTTGCGTATAAGCGACCCTTCTCGAGAGAACATTTCAACTCGATTTTATCGCATCTAAAAAATGGATTTGATATGAAAGAGGAAAATTATAGTAAAGTGAAGATAGATCAATATACGGGCCAGGATGAAGAAAAGGGAGATAATAATGAGATGATCTCTGGAGATAATACTCAGCAAAGACTATAGGTGCGGGACCATTGAAGAGGGATAAAAAGGTGTTTGCAAATTTTTTGATGATTATTTTCAAGCAACTTTCTTAGACTGCATGGAAAAAGTTGTTTCCAATGGAAATAAAACCATCGTTTTTGCCATCCGTGAAGATCGAATGCTCACAAAAAGTCATGAAAATTTCACCCTAGCTCTTCACCAGCTGTGTATGTGATTCTCTTCACAATGATGCGCTCGGTATGGTCTGGGGAAATTGCGTGATTCACACTCAGCTATAAAAAGAAAGATTGAAGAAAACGATCGGCAAAAGATGAGCATAACAATGAAAAATGTCAGGGACTTGCACAAAAAGTGTTGCCAATTGCAATTTTTAATCAACAGGGTTCTACAACAGAGAAAATGGTTTTGTTTATGGGGAGAAAATCGTAAAAGTTCTTCTGATAAAAACGAGTAAAAATTTTGCTTAAAGGCTTCTAGCAACTTTTTCGGTGTTTGGGGTGAAAAAATTCCGACTCTTCGATCGTTTCTTGGCTGCCAGGCGTAAACAGTTGTTATCTCTTGGCAATATTTTTTTGTGGGCATGATCGGTGTGCAAAAAAATGACGCTTGACTCTTCACAGAAAAATTTAAAACAATGAAAAAGAAAAGGATCATCGAGGAATTTGGATTTAATTTCTAGGCTTAATCTTCGTCAAAAGATATTCAGCTAAATTACAGAAAGGAGGGGAATGGGACAAATGCTACCTTTTTTCGACACTCGGGACATTTGTGCACCTTTTCTCCCATTATAACAAAGGCTGCCTTAAAACCGCACGTCATTAGGAATCTAACTATTCAAAAAGTGAACAAGTGAGGCTAAAAACGATTTTGTGAGTCTAGGGACAGTCCTTGTTATAATGAGCGAAAAGGTGCGCAAAAAAGGTAGTATTTGTCCCACTCCCGAAACAAGTTAAGATATTGATTTCCTGGGGTGGATGGAGCATTTGGGATAGGTACAAGCGACAAAAACACAGATGTTCGAATGGTAGAGGGGTGCTTTGGAAAGAGAAGCAGAGAAATGGGTGTGAGCGGGCGGGGAGAAAACGACGCGCACCCCCTTCCTTTTGCCTCTTTTGCCTCTTTTGGAGATGATTCGACCTTTTTGTGCTCGGGTCTCATTGTTTGTGAGTTGGGTGTCTTATTGTTATGGTTTTGTTCATTTGTAAAGCTTGCAATTGATCAACTCCAAGAGCCATTAGTATTCCAAGCAGAGATTTGATGAATTCATTAGGTTTCTTGCATTTTTTTTTAAGAAAGCTTTGCCTTTGTTGAGTCGTCAATGAAATTATGTACATGTTAGCCAAATTCTCATCATTGATTCGATTCACATGCCTTTTTCTATGCCAACCCATTCAAGATTCACGAGAGTTCATTTGAGATCTATCTTTCAAACGTTTACCCTCCCCTTTCAACACTAGGCGCCAAAAGACAGGCTCAAAAGGCCGCGATTCAAAATTTGCTTTACTTTGTTTTTCGTTTTCGTTTAGTCCAGGATTCTGAGTTGATAATAACTTTATTTTTTTCAGATTCGATCTCATGGACAACTTCTTGAAATCGCTCGACCATTTAACGGAAACGGTTGGTTTTGCCGTTGTTTTGCTCAATTTCTCTTTTTTCAGGTTAGTGCTAGTGCATGTCGCCCGCATGAGCTCCGTCATCTCGCGAAAAACAATGGTCAGCCAATATATTTCATTTTTTATATATTTTAGTTTAGATACTTCACTGAACCGAGAAGCCGCCGAGGATATTTCAAAGAGGCATTTGAAGGCTTTTCTCGAACGGGTTGATGAAGAAGTGCGTGAACTTTGTCGCCATCAGGAGGTGGGTTTTTTATGTTTTACCAAAAGGACCCTGATTTTAAATAATTTATGGGTGATGGGTGCTTTGCAGTTTACAACACTTAAACTAACAAAATTCCTTACTTTTGAATTATTAAATTAACTTTAATGTTGACACAGTAGTTAATTTACTACTAGCGCAGCTAAATTTCTGTTAAGTTTTTGCTAACGTAGGCGCAGGACACCTATCTATCTGTAAAGTACAGTAGCGGTCAAAAGTTTGGACCCACCCCCTTGCGCGCGCTAAAGACTACTCAATAACCAAATCAGCCTGAGGTTTTCCCCCACATTAAACCGTGTTAACTAGCATTTTTTATCTAGTTTTTATGACGGTAACCATTAAGAACTTGTTTTTCTCTTTGTTCTCTGTTGACTGCTTTTTAGGTGGTCAAAAGTTTGGACCCACTTTGAATAACAATTTGATTTTGCCAAAAAGCAACAGAAACAGTTTCACCAATCAATATTTTGTTGCATATCCTTTCGCAGCAATGACGGCAGCACACCTCTGAGGCATCGATTCGACCAAAATTTTGAGTTTTTGCTTCGGAATCTTGGCCCACTTAGTTTGCAATGCTTGCATTAGTTCTACCGTCTTTGAGTACTTCTTTGAACGGATTCGTCTATCCAATTCCTCGCAGAGATACTCAATGGGGTTAAGATCTAGGCTCTGTGCCGGCCATTGCAAAAGCTCGATGTTTTCCTGTCGAAGCCAATTCTTTACGAATCTTGATGAGTGTTTTGGAACGTTGTCATGCACAAACACCCGGTCCGGATCCATTTCCTTTCAGCATGGGGCAGCATATTATTCTTTAAAAGATCCAAGTACACTTGAGCATTCATTATTCCGTTGATTTGAGTCAGTGAGCCCACTCCGTCGGCCGAAAAACATCCTAGATATGCACGTGTTATAAGGCTCAAACAGTTCACTTACCCTATACAATCACTGAGCCCCCTCCATGCTTGACAGTTGGCGCCTGATGCTTCGCATCGTTTCTATGGTTGATTGGACGACGAATATAAAGAATTCCGTCACTTGCCATCAGGTTATACTTGTTCTCGCGGCTCCACAACACTTTCGATCAATCGTCATTGGACCAATTGAGGTGCTGCTTGGCAAACTTAAGACGTGCTTGAACGTTCTTTCGCGAAATGAAGGTTTCTTTGACGGTCGTGCGCCTTTTAGTCCGGCATTGCTAAAAAACTCCTTAAATTATAGTTACAATTTAGATTCGTTAGACCTTACCGCAGAATTCGTTGAGCAGTCCTGTGAGAGACATCAAAGCCAAAGCTCTCTGAAGCTTTTTGACATCAGAGGGTGTCTTCTTTGGATCCTTCTTAATTTCACAAACCAGGGCCATTGCTCTGCGTGGCTCCACTTTTACCGGTCTTCCCGTAACACTTTTCCGCTTGACAGATCCCGTTTTTGTCCACTTCCGATAGGTTTTCCTTGCAGCAGAATCGGTGTTGCCAAAGACTCCCGCAGCCTTTCTGAAACTCATCTCAACTGTCATTTGTGCCACCAAAGCTTCCTTCAAATCTTCTGACAAGTTTTTGCGAGTTAGCATTTGAAAAACAGTATTATTTCAAAGTGGGTTCAATTTTTGACCACCTGGAAAAAGCAGTCAACAGAGCTCTTAATGGTTACAGTCATAAAAACTGTTAAGCAATATAAAAACTAGATAAAAAATGCTAGTTAACACGGTTTCATGTGGAGGAAAACCTCAAGCTGATGTGGTTATTGAGCCGTCGTTAGCGCGCGCAAGGGGGTGGTTCCAAACTTTTGCCCGCTACTGTACCTACCAGACTTCAAATTAATTCATTGCACTTAAAACTATTGGTTTTAGTTGGAAAAGCGATTTGACGACTTGGAACGTCTGGATGAGAAATGTGCAGCCAAATACGGAAGAGATTCCAAAGGATATCGCCCAGTTGGGGTAAGTTTTTTTCTTTTTTTGCATTTTTTTTTTGTTTCTCTAGGATCCCAATGTCGACACGGACGGCTTATTAAGCAAGACCAAGATTGAGTACAAGAAGAACCTGGAGAAGTATATTGTGGAACTTGATGAACAAATTCAGGTAAAACTTTTCTTTATGAAACCTCTTATTAAAATTATAAAATTTTTAGGATAACTCTCAAGTGCTTGATAATAATTCGATGGTGATGAAGAAACTTTACGAGGCTGTGCGGGAACATTATTCAACGTAAGGAACTTTCTAACACAAAAGCACTATAAATGTTACGTGTTTTCAATGTAATTTTTAGGAATGATTCTCTGATGAGCACTAAGCTAGACGCCGAATAAGCAATCTAACACTTTTTAAACTGGCTTAACATTCGTTTTTTTCAGTTAAATGCTTGTACCTAAAGGTTTTGACATTATTTATGGGTGAATTCACGATGAGAACTAACAGTTCTTTAATAAATATTATTGCAGACTATATTACACGATTTTTTTGTTGAATACGAGTCGGGCCTCCTAGGATCCTCGATAAAGGGTAGCACAGAAAGCCCATTAGAGGAAAGCACGCGAAAAAGTTGCGGGATCAATGTGTCCTTATGGTGGATTGCCAGAGCATCTGTCTCTCAATCCAAGGAGGCGGGGTTCGACAGCGCCTGCAAGCAATGTTTTTGGCGAACACCTTGGTCCTTAGTTCCCAACTTACGAGTAGTTCTTGTCTTTGTTCAGAAGCATTGCACCGAGAAATTTTTTTAGACATGTGTAAAAAAATCGATTCCTGGGAGCTTGCTCCTTTCCCAAAATGTTTTTTCTGGTTACGGTCCTTGTAGATACTATTGAAAAACAACCAAATAAGTTGTTGATCGTAATTTATTAGGTTGAGCAAGAAAGTCTTTTTCGCTCCACTGAAATTTTTCAACCAAAGCAGCTGCCAAGCTTTTGTATGGTTAAAATTAATGATCAATAACTTAAACTAAAAACAGCGGCCCAACTTTTTATTTTGGCAAGTTTTGATGGAAGAAATGATTGAGCTTGAGTAATGAGCCAAATTTGATGTCCTCCGCGTTCACGTTCTTTTTGATTCAGAATTTATCAAAGTCTGTCAAGACTTCAAGTGTATTTTGCAAAAATTTCAAGTCTAAAGGCCTCTTATTTCTTTCGGAATCAGTTTTTGATTGAAAATACTCACAAAAATTGACTTGCCTTGAAATAAATTTTTCTACTCCAGATAACTTGGATTCAAAAGTTGATTATTACATAAAATTTTATTAAAAAAGATCAGAAAGAGCCTCTTGATATCTGGTGGCTCAGTTTCGAGATTATGAAAAATCGCAAAAGACTTGCTTGCCAACCTAATAGTTCAATGGGGAAAAGGAGTCGGATCGAGAGCTCACTAGGGAAAAGCATCAGGCAAATTTTGCCAGCGCTACATATGCCCCATATTATACAAATTACCACCATAAAATTCGCGAATTTGCCCTTTATTCTCGCAACCTTTATATTAGATTACAAAAGTGACTTAAAATACCCAGCGAAATAGATCTTTTCCCTTTGAGCGGACTTCCATCAATTCGCCACAGTTGCAAATCCACGACTGGATGACTCCTTTGGTGACGAAATAATCGATTGCCGTCGATTCCTTAAACGCACAAATGTCGGAGAAGCGCATCGTCGTTAAAGTTTAAAAACGTTGCAGTTAAAATAACACCCTCACTGGAAATAGTAATTTTGGGGGAGGGCAAAAATGTTGTCCCCCTGATTTTCATTTCACTCCCCCGATAATCGAACCGCTCCCCCGATATTGGAAAAGTACCGTTAAATGTTCTATGAGAACTAGAATTTCTTTAATAAATATTGTTTTACACGAGTTTTTGTTGAGTACGAGAGTAATTCGGGGGTGGGACAAATGCGACCTTTTTTGCGCACCTGGACATTTGGAAACCTTTTTTTGCTGAAAAGGCTTTAGGGCAAGGCCGAAGAGCTTCGAAAATATTTCCCATATAAGGAAATCGTATGGCGTAGATTCCTGGAATTTCGACAAATCAGACGAGGCCTCGTTGATACGTCAAATTTTAAAGGCTAAGCAAAAACTGCGGAAGCGTTAAGTGGTGCGTTTTTGCCTTTTACTCCAAATTTGACGTGTCATAGCGAAGTCTTGATTTGTCAAAAATTCGAACTGAATCTACGCATACGGATTCCCTTCTATGAAAACTTTTAATTATTAAATCCTTAACGGCCCTTTCCCAGCAAGCAGAAGAAGGGCAAATGCCAAGGTGCGCAAAAAAAGGTCGGCATTTGCGTCCCACCCCGTAGTAAATCTTTGTTTTTGTTCGAAATCTCCCTCATAGGCGATTGGCCTTTGAAGATTGAAGCGTTTTTGTTTCCTTTTAGTTCCAAAAGACGATCGCCTATTGCGCTCTTTTATACATGTTGTCACATTTTTCTCTCTAAATGTATTGTGCCCGGTTCTTTGAAAGTCACCAATTTTGGTATTGTATTGTGTAATTCAATATGTATTAGTCATGAGAGTTTTTATTAGAGCTCGAAAGAGCTGTTTATTAGCTATTAACTCCTTTAACAAATCATGTTTTCTAAAACTTTTTGTAAATAAAGGATAGTACTTGTAATGCTCTATCTTTTAGTCAAAAAGATTTTTTGAAAATGTGGTGTTAAAGCCTAGTTTCTCCCTTGCACTCCTATTTATGTTCACACTGAAAAACCGAGGTCTAATGTTTATATAACTTGACAGATAGTATTGCGCTTGAATCATGAGGGAAATTTCTTTCTTTTCTGTCTACTTTTCTTAAACCTTTTTATGCATCAGTTTTTTGTTTCACTTTCTTTTTCGGTTAATACTTTTTTTTGATTTACTTCATTTAGACACCCCTTGAGGTGGGCGTTACATGACGAGCACCTCAAAACGAGATGAGAGACGCATCTTTGAACACTTCTGTTATCGCTGGGCTAAAGGTTTGTATTTTTGAGTACATGAACTTCGAAAATGTCTCCTGCCCTCTTAAAATGTTTCAAAGTTAAAGCTTTATATTTTAGGGAGATGCTGAACACATTAGCCCGACGGCGCAAGAATGTGGTCGTCGTAATGCAGAACAATTGGCACCAATCACCGATATTTGTGTCATCTTTCCAACACTCGGGGAAACGGTATGGAAAACGTTAATTAAATTAGAGTTTGATTCTGCTTTTAGGTCCCAGAAGGATTTGAGATAATTGAAACGACACCGTTGGCATATCCAGCTGACTTGAATCATGGTTCTTTTTCGAGCGACATCGTGTTTCATATGCTTCCGCCGAGGATACCACAAGCCACCACTTTATTGACATTGGAGTACTTGATCAAGGTAAACATTTTGTAACGGTTTGATGGCGTAAATGGATATACATTCATTTGACAATAATAGTTTTAAGTAGAAGCTATTTATGGTTTAATTAATTTAGGGAAAGGTGAAAAGCCAATGGTTGATTCGGCTACGGGTTCCTACAACACCCTTTGGAAGATCTGCAAACGTTAACAACTCAGCAAATGTATATTCTCGTTAGTTTAGTGTTTAAATGTCTGTTTTAGGGTGTTTTCCTGACATATCGCCGTGCTTCACCAAACAGTGCTCCAAGTCAACTGGTCGTCACACATATTTGTATCATTATTGCTAGAAAGGGGAGAGATTCCGCCACATACCTACTACAAAATACCAAAGAATTTAAACAAGGTATACTTTGCCATATTTCAAGGTTTTGTATGAAAGTTTTTGTTTTAGGGAATCATTGGTTCTGAAATCTACATCTGCTACAAGAAGTCTCTTGGAACGGCAAAGCGACTTGCATACAAACCAGCTATTCTTGATTACTTTCCCAAGAATGACGGCGGTAAGTAAAGCTTTTAAAAAAATGGATCTTTTTGTGTTTAGAAAACCTGGAAGATCTTAAGCTGTTGTCAAATGTTCCTCTATTTTGTTTGCCGATGGGTGCTTTAATAGAATGCTGGCCAAGTTTGTTTAAAACATATAAAAGTATAAATTATGTTTTAGACAAATGTCAAACACCTGAACGATTATACTCTACCTTGTACTGACTGATGAGGTAGAACATTAAACATTTTATTTTTATAAATCCTTTTTAGTATAACCGAAAATATTATGGTGCTTCCGTGACTTTTTATGAGCGCTACACGGGCGAATTAACGGAAGAACAATTGGACAAATTGGGGGTAAGCTTTCTTAGTGAATCTTGGGAAGTTTAAACCAATTCAGGTGGAAGTACCCGACAATGAGAAAGTAGTTGGAGCTGTAGATGACACTGCATCAACAAATGATCCGGCTGAACAGGTACTCAAAGCAAAACTTCGGGTTATAAAATGTTTAGTTGTCATTTCACACAAACATCTCAATATGCATTGTGTCTCGGTATCCATTCTTCTATCCATTCAAAAGGTTTGCCTCTCTAATTAAGATATTTTCAACGTTGTTATAGGTTTTTGTTCTACATTCATCGAATGTCTTTATCGGCTTCGACAATTCACGCGGTTCCTATTGAGCGGTTATATTTCACATCTTGTTTGTTTCCATCTGTGATTTACTTGATTATCAAATTTAGATGTATGAAGTGTCGTTTCCCTCTTTGCGGAGACCTCGTGTTTTGATGCAATTGGGCGCTGAAATGGTTACTTTTTGAAGCACAAGATGAACAACAACTACCACAATATGGAGCTGCTCTGTTTGAAGCGTTAAAGGTGTGTTGTACAAAGAGTTCCTAATATAATTTTTTTTAGAGTCTCGGTGCTGATAACATGATGTATCTACTGTACTGGCTTTGCTGGAGCAAAAGATACTGATTCATTCATTGAGGTATCAAAATGTCATCAAAGTCTTTAATTCGTTCTTAGGCCATGGTTGCTGACTGCCGTTGCGGAGAGTGTTTGTACATTGATGTTTCCATTTCATTGGCAATGGTAATATTTAAATTAATATGTATAGATTTTATGAATTTAGCCCCTATGTTCCCACAATGTCCACCAAGTCTTGCCGGAGTTCTCCACGCGCCTCTTCCATTCATTGAGGAGTCGATTCTAGGTTTGTGCATCATAACGATTAAAATGGGACCAATTGAGATATTTTGACCTGTATGAAGATCCGCCCCATGATGTTACTTGTTTTGACTTGGATACTCAGACGATCAGTGGAAGCACGGTACATTAGGAAATTTTTAAAATTTACTTTTAGAAGTTTTAGGCTCGCCATGAAATCAAAACCAACATTCTCCCAAAGAAACCGATGAAACGATTACGAGCAGCCCTGGAGGCGTTGAATAAACAGTTTAGTGAATTAAGCGCTTGTTTATACCGAATTATTTAGAATTCAAACACAAGACTTTGCTGTGGGTCAGATGCAGACAAAAGCTGACTATGTGGAGACCCGATCTGGAACAACAAGTACAACTTAAGAAGAAAATGATCGAGATTGGGATTCAAGAGGCTTTTTGAAGTGAATTTTATCAAATATTTCAATTTTACTAGTGTTGATTTAGATTTATGGCTTCTATTATGCGTGGTTATCAAGCTTTTCTGCGACCAATCGTCTCGGCTCCAAAATGTAAATCGGCAACTGATACGGGAAATTTGTTCGATATTGATGGCTTTCTGAGAACAAGAGATAAAGAAAAGCAGGAATTTTACAGAAGGTACTTGAAGGATAATACAGCTAATTGAATATCCCAATTGTTTTAGATTTTGTTCTACTCAATCGTTTATTCGATTCATCGGAAGAGCGATCATTTGTTTCGGACAAGTCAGCTTACAATGCCTTCTTTGATGATTGTGTTGAAAGACGATTTTTGCAGGTTTGGTTTGAACGAAGTAATCCTTACTATTAGCGCTTCTTTAGAAGAAACGGGTACTGACATCGGGCAACTATTGGAAATCGACACTTCCCCTATCATCAAACACCGTGTTTATTCCCCCACTGGAGCCGCTCATCAACGTAGAATCAGGCACAGAACGAGGATTCCGATAGTAGTTTTGTCCACAATTAATTAAATGAACTTTCTTAAGTAATGGATTCCCACGAACTTTGGACTTCAACCATTTCCAAATGAACAAGTTAAACATCGAGCAAACGAATGACTCAAAACAGCAAATACCGATGGTTGAGAAGGAGATTGGAAGGTACGGATGATGAAGCAATGTGCCTACATAAAATGTTTAGGTGTGCCGCTGTTCGAACAAAACACGAAACACGATCGTCACTTATGATGGCAGCCAACGGAGTGAGAACGCAAAAGAGTAATTCAACAATGAAAAGATAAAATATTTCTTGTTTTAGTTATCTTGGCCCAAGACATTGCTGTTCTACGCTTACTCTCTGTGGTTCAATGCAATTGCCATCCATGCTTGCCATTTCAAAGAACAAACGGAAGACTCTACGTTTGGCTTTTCATGTAAAAATATAGTTAGTTAACCAAAACATTTGTTTTTTAGGGTTTTATCTCGGCTAGAAGCAACAGAAGTGATTCCATTGGATCAAGTATGTTACCGAATTCTGATCGAAATGTGCGGACAATATGGCGAACCACATCTTGCTGTGCGAGTATTATATGTAAGTTTCTTTTCGCACAAATTTGAAAATATTCACTTTAGGCAATGCGCCGATCTGGACTTGAGCAGAATGCTGTCACTTATGGTTTATACCATCGAGCTGTGATGAATGTTGAATGGCCATCACCTAGCCGTGTACGAGCTGAACAGACTGGCATCGCCTGAGGTAGGAATGTTTGCGGGGAGTAAACCTTTTAAATTCTAGGCTTCAATTGCTGGGAACGACTTATTTCCGACACGGTAGAAAGTTTACGGGCACTAGTTCTCTTACTCCAGGAATCGATGCAGTATCGGTTCGTTTATAAATTTACCAACTGCTGCTTGCAATTTTAGTTTTATGTCTATTTGGCTTTGCTTAACCCCCTTGTGCATTTAGGTACCAGATCCTGGTTATCATAGTGAAGCTGTGGCCACTCCATCTTCACATCCGCAGATTCGGAGTTCAAATTGGAGGAGAGGAGGTAAAAGTTTTTTACAAGAAATGTGGATAAGTTTTTGCTGATTAGGATTTCGAAGATGAGGACACTTCACAAGCGGCTCCATTCACGATCACATACACGCCATTGGACAGTCAATCAATTTGTTCCAGCGAACCTCATCCACTTGATAATCTTCACTCTTGTAGCACTGCTTCCCTGATCGAAAAGTTGTTTTTATGTTTTCTTTGTAATGTCTTGCTTTAGTTCACTCCTGAGCCAACAACCACTGACCCCTTGGTGCTTTCATGTTGAAAGAGCTGATCATGACTGACGAAGAAAAGTCATATCCAAATTCATTTGTATCACGTTTTTCAGAGATCAGCTCCGCCTGAAATTCACATGTCTCCTGCTCGGGCGAAGTTCTTGGCTGATCATAGAGAAGATTCCCTATTCAAGGAAGAAATCGAAAGCAAACCAGAAAAAGTAAAAAAAAAGCAGCAATTTATTTACTGATTCGTATTGAGGAAAAGAAAAGCAGTGGATGGTGGAAAGGAATGGCGAACAGCCCTTTGATGAAGATGATCAAGAGCCAAACAACAGGTAACTTTTATTTATGAAAACTTTATACACAATTGCACCCCACAAACAAACACTATGATTTAATTATTTGAAATTATATAGACCATCTTGACAAACGCTCTTCCGCTTCTGATGGCTCGGGTGGCTCAGAAAGTGGGGCGGCGGGTACGCTTGGTGGTTTTGTGGCCAGCCCGTCGCTTCATAACATTGTCTCTCAAGTAAAAAGAGGCTATGACGAAGTTGTTAGGGAAGGAGGTAAACAAGACATGCATCGTTTTTTAAAAGTAATACTAATTATGTGATAATCATAAGCAAAAAGTCTCTATAGCATTGAACGATTACTAAATTATGTAGGGTCATCTGGATTCGGAGCAGGTAAGAAACGTATTTTTACTGGCTACTCTGTTCTCAATGCTTGATCTAAAATGAAATTTCAACAAAGTGTTGTCTTCGTACTTTTATTGCTTGAACATTTGAACTTGAAGCTTGAAGCTTGACAGCTATCTGCTAAACTTCTTCATTCGACAAGTTTAGGCGTTTCTTCGAAACTGCGCCTTGGAATGTCTTCAATCTACCAGGAAGTCAAGGGAATTCAAAGATCGACTGGCCTGCTTGGCAGTGGACAAATCTTTGGCGGAGAAGCGGTGGCTAATTATTTGATTTTTTTTACGTGAGCTAATTTTAGGACGATCCACAGACTGTACAAATCAATCAAGAGAATTCCGTCTTTCAATTGGACTCCGGCTCGGCAGATACGCTGCTCCATGAAAAGTTTTGGACTGATGGATTGTTTGAGAAGGATGAAGAGGTAGCATGTTTCAATATTTATATAAACTGATCGGCTTTTTTAGACTCCATCTACTTCAAAAATCCTCGATGTGACGATGTGTGTTGCAACGCCATGTCCTCATTGCCACCTGATGATCTACGATGAGGATATTATGGCTGGATGGAAGGTATTATTTTGAGCATCAGTAGACGCTTTTCTTAATCATTCTAGGAAATCTTTCAAAAGAGACCCGTGGTTATTGAGGTACTTTAAAAATTTACTCCTATGTGTTCTTGGGTCTTTCAATTAAATGATGAAATTCATGGACTGCCATGAACTTATTTATTTAATTTTGGTGGCGGTCTAATGTCTTTTTGCTTGGGTTGGGACTTTTTTAGTCACTTGAAAATAATAGAATTTGTTTAGGTCGAAGATCAAAATATGAATACCGAGTGTCCATACTGTCAAATTGTGTCGACGGGTACGAAAGAACAGCCAGGTTTAATCACCTTCCGACTTGTTTTTACCCCTTTTTTTCTAGGTTGCTTTGCGCCGATGTTGCACATCAATTTCCAATGGAAGAACAATTGTCGAGTGAGTTGGTATCAGCCACATTTGAAAGGCTCTGCGGACACAAACGAAGCATCCAACGACCAAGAGGTTCCAAAAGTGCATTTATTTGGATAATTTTTTATTCAGTTACCCCCGGCACTCACTGTGGCATTCATTTCACCAATTGTCCTTCGACGAGAACTTGAAACTTTGGTTGCACAGGACATGCTCTCATTCAAGGTACTATTATTTTTTCCTAATAATTTGAAAACATTTTAGAATAAGTCCCTCATGGAAAGCCATCCGATAGTATTTTGGAACTTGGTCTACTTTTTGGTATGTCTGTGTCTCTGTTGTGTCTTTGTAGCATAACCTTTCTGTTTTTTTTTCTTAATTTGTGATGTTATTGTTTGTGATTGTTGTTACGTCGTTATAGATAGGTGTATATTTTTTACTGACCTATAAAATTTAGCGTCGACTCGCTTTGCCATCTCATCTTTTTTCGTGGATTGGCTCCAATGTGCACATCAGATGCGTTTACGATCGACCGACTTTTCATCCCAGTGCGCCGCCACTTTACATCAGCAATCAAGCATATTCGGTGAGTTTATGGTAGAAGATTTCTAAATTGTTCTAATTTAGAATTTGACATTGCTAAATTCGCATACATCAAGGGAGTCTTCTCGAAAACAAGTGACAACATCTGTTGGTGAAAGCAATATGTTTAAGGTAAGAGGCATAATAACAATTGTTCATAGTTTGATTTATTTAGGCTATCCAAGCTCTTGTGAATGAAAGTCGAACGGTTGATGATGGAAATGTGGTTTTGAGTGCCCATTTCCCTATATTCAGGTAAAAAGGTTCATCTTTATTCTAACTTTCTTTGCTTTCAGGGATATCCAATTCGCCTCAATCGACGAGTACGGCCGGGCGCTTAATCGATGCAATTTGGATGACGCATATCAAACGGAGTTTGATCGACTTCCACCGAGGTGCGTAAACTTGCATAGAAACAATAATCCTTTGCGTTTTTAGGATCAAACCACTTCTCCCTATCCAGGACAACCCGTCACCACTTTTGAACAGGGCCTGCAAGATGATATTTGTGCCATTGGATCTCTTCTGAAATTATGATTTTTTTTTAAACTACTAGCAATTTCTAATTTGTATGTGATATTCGTTTTTTGAGTTTTCTTTTGCTTCCGCTCAGCACTAGTTTAATTAATTTTGAGAATTGCGATGTGTCAGTTTCTTTCCCCACAAAAGCTGTGAATGATCTAGAAATGAGTTGTGATTTCGCTTAAATTTTTTTCCTTCTTGCGTTTGAATCAATTGCCTCATCTTCTAATTTAGTAAGCGAATAAAGAATTTATTATTGTTTTGAGTAGATTTGCATTTGAAACTTATGACGAAATATTTATATCAAGGACAAAGTGAATAATTTAGTAATCGATAATTGACAAAAAAGTTCAAAGGTGAGATCAGCAAAAGCTTTCATTTTATTCGGGTCTTAGTGTTGATCATTAGACGTATCTCCATCGTCATCATTGCAAATATCCTCAGCCATTTGCCAGATCTAGGTAAAATCAGATTAAATATATTGAAATTGGTAGTTACCTGCATGATGTTGTCTTCGCTGACCGAGCAGACAACCCACGGCTCATTTGGATTCCACGAGAAGTCGGAGATCTTTCTGCCGTGTGCCCTCCGTGAAGCAACAGCAGTTCTAGAAGTTTATCCTGAAAATCAATTCTTCTCATTTCCTTTATTCCTTTATAATTAATCAACGCAAGAGATTAGCCAACTACCTAGATATCAGTGCATTCTTTTTTTTTTACCTCGGCATCCTCAGGGCTTTGGTCCTCGCCAATCTTGCTCAAATCCCACACATGTAGGCGACGATCCGTGCCCGATGAGGCCAAGATTGTCTCGTTATGGGGAGACCATTGTACCTAAAAAATAGTGCTATTAATAAGTAAGTTTCCATTTCATTTACCTGGAAGATCTCATCCTTGTGCGACTCGAACGAATGAAGCTTCAATTTGAGGTTACGGAGATCCCAAAGTGCAACAGTCTGTAAATGAAAATGCTTTTCTCACAAGCAATTAACTATAGCATCAAATTTAAGCATTTAACTCTACCTTATCAGCAGATCCAGTAGCTAAGATGAACTCCGAGTATGGATTAAAGGAGAGGTAGTCTACTCCCCCGGCTGTGTTTGTGTCAACTGTATGTGCTGGCGTCTTGGTGTTGTTTGAGCTAAAAAAAGTCTTTTTTGAGCATCATACAATTAGTTTTGTTTGAGCTTTGGTGAACGAATCGATCAAATTACTCACCGAGTATCCCAGATCATCAACTTCTTGTCATCACCGACCGATCCGAACACCGAGTCGTGCAACACGTGCCAGGCGACATCTTCAACCACCTGGAATAGGAATCGATGCCAATTATCGAGAGATAATCAAAACAGCACCAAATTCAAAAAAAGTGGTCTTTTTGTCGAATTGGAATTGTTTTTTTTTGTTTTAACTGTTTGTACTGAATTATTTCTATAGGAACCTTCGTCAACCATTGTGACGACCTCTCTAATATGATGAGGACACAATACAACTATTTTTTATATAATATATGATTAAAATTAAGATATGGAGTTCGAAAGAGTACACAGTCTTGTGGGTGTCTACTAGACTTGGGAAATCGGGTCGTAACAAAGGTTGATCCGAACCGATCCTTGGACAACTTGAATTTTCGGTTTGATCCTGAACCTCCCGGCTTTCTCATGACCTGACCTGGGCCTGATCAGACAAAAGCTTCGACGTTGATTCCCTGATGTCTAGGTGTCTATGGAAATACAGCTACAGTCCACTTTCGCTGCTGCATTTCTTTAAAGCCGCCTATAGGGAAGATAAAGGGAACCTATTAGAATCGTATTTTTAGAGAAAAAGGTCTGGCTACATGTGATGACAATAAATGCGTCTACTTAAAGGATTTACCCGCCCTAAACGTTTATCAAGTCTGTTCGATGTACTTCGGCTATTTTCATGCTACCCGGAGATGCAGCGCTTATTCAACTGTTTGCCTTTATCAATGAATTACAAGGTTAGTTTATATTTAGCTTAGTAAATTCTAAAGTTAAAAGTTAGAGCTTCTATGATTGATTTCGAGAAATCCTTCATTGGAAAGGTTGTTAATTGTCATTTCACCTTTCCAAATCACTCAATTGAAGCGTGAATTTCTTATGAGTCAACTCATTCATGGAGAACAGCTTGTTAATTCATCACAAGAAAGCTACAATGCTCTGCTGAAAGTTTGAATTTCTGTCTATTTTGTATTCGAATTATTTAGGCTATTTCACCGAATGGTTCTGCTCGATATGTGACCCAGAAATTGCTTGATTTGCAAGAACCTTAGGGAAACGTGTTGAAGCACTCTTCACCTTTACATTTGACTTTACCCCAAGCGTCTCCTCAATCACCAAAAGTAATTCACGGTCAACATCTACGAAAATTTACTGTTGGAAATGGCCCATTGGGCAAAAATCTCATTGATCATTTGCAGGCTTTGTGTTGTTATATTCATGGTGTCTAAGTTGTTTGTTTATTTCTTTCTTGATAGTAATTTTTGTTCTAGAAATGTTCCTATAATCTTATAAACAATAAAAGCAATAAAGTGATTCTTGCTTCAGCTTAAGCATATGATGTAAGTTGTTTTTGATACTTTCGTACAAAAATTTGGAGACACCAAAAACGACCACTTTTTGAAATTTCACACTGTTTTGTCTACCGTAAATACTGTAATAGTACCCCACCCCCCTCGTACAGTCGCGTAGTCGCAAAAAAGCGCCCGTACTTTCAAAAAATGTGTCTTTGGTATGAAAAAATAGCTGAAATTCAGGGCTATTTTTTGATATTTAAACGAGCATTGTAGCATAAACCAGTGTCGAGAAAAACTCGTTCAAAGCTAGACTACGCAACACTCCACACCGTCATTATGGGGGTGGGGTACTATTACAGTATTTACGGTAGCTCCCTAATTATCATAACCTGATTATCTGTAATAAATGCCATTATAAATATCACAAGCCCGATAGATGTAATCTGTAAAAACACTGACCGATTGATGGGCATGGAATTTGTTCTTTGCGTCGACGAAAGATCCGGCAGCCGTTCCACCGCTGACATTCGATGAGATATCCCAGAGGCACACCGTTTGATCGTCGCTTGCCGAGAGGAGATGTCCCGCCAAATTCGGATTCCACGAGAGACCATAGCCTTCTTTTGTGTGTCCGCGAAGTCTGAAAAAAGTATACTTGTGTCATTTTGAGTTCTGCTCGAATGTTCGTCACAACGAAGTGAGTTCATTTGTTCCAAAAGCAGGTTTTCTAGGCTAGGAACGATCAGAGTCCAGCCAAAAGCAAGTCTGATCCTGGCTTTGCTGCAGCCTGGTCCCTCTAGAAACCAAGACTAACTTCTGGCCTAACCTACAGGCTTTAGAGTAGGTTTCTTGTTGAGGAGCTTGAGCGCTAATAGTTTTTTTTCTAAAAAACCAAGCTTACTTGAGCGTCGGCTTGCATTGACCGTCATTTGGTGGAATTATGGTGGAAAATCTTGATAGTTGAAGACGTAGACCTGAAAGAGAATTGTACATTACAACTCAATTTTGACTTTAGAATAGGTATAGTAATCAAAATCCGATTTCTAATTCAAATCAAAACCCCACCTCAGTGTTAGGCGATTTTGTGGCTATGATGTGCGGATTCTGGGGCATATAGCGAGCTCGGTTCACTTCTCCATCGTGATTGATGCGCCTGAGAATGATGTGATTTTTGATTCCTGCAATCTTCACTTACTGTTCGATATCGATCTTTCCCGCTTGACTTCCGAAACCGTTGAACTCTAAAAAGAGGATGAAATGAAGTCAACGATCATCACTCACCAGAATGATCAAAATCGAAACGATTCGCGTCCACGCGCACATCCTCGTTCGGGATTCGAACCTAGAAGCATTTTTTTTGTAGAAATGATAGCGTTTATAACCTTTGCAATAACGAGGTGATTTTGCTCGTCGGAGGTGTGAGTGCCGAGGATGAGACGATGCACCGTGTAATCCTGACCATCAACCTAAATTTCGATTCCATTCAATTCAAACACCAACTTCACTTTAGACAAGTTTTCTTAACAATCCGAAAGAGCTGTTTTTTATCTAACTATCAACTCTGCAAACCTTTTGCGTGTCTGGCAACCATTGAGCGGTGAGTGATGGCCATTCGAGCGCGTGCGACATGACGAGATCGTAGAGAAGCGGGGTATTCTTGCGCCATATTCGATGCTCCTCATTGATTTGGCGCTCCTCAGCGCTCAGCTCTTCGCTCATTTCTGAAAAAATTGCAAGATTGTATTGCTCACATTGAAAATTGTGCGTAAAAAAAAGTAACTTGAACAAGTTGGACAATTATTTGTAAAGTTCAAACATGATCTAATTGGGAGTGGGACAAATGCTATCTTTTTTTGCGCACCCAGACATTTGCGAACCTTGCCCATTTAGCGCACTTTTTTTCGCGTTTTAAAAAAGCTCTAAAAAGCTAATATTAACCAATTTTTAGCCCCAATGTTGTTTTTCTACAAAATTTTTAGGGCGTAGAATCGAAATTTTGACATATTAGAGTTTCAGAGAAACAAACGAACGGAGTTAATAAAAAGAGAAAAATCGACAAATCTAGCCATCTGCAATTGGATCTAGCCGTTTTGTCTTTCAAATTGGTTCCACAAGCTCTGATATGTCAAAATTTCGATTCTACGCCCTAAAATTACCTAGAAAAACAACATTTGGAATAGAAATTGGTTATTAGCTATATTAGCTTTTTAGAGCTTTTTTAAAACGCGAAAAAAGGTGCGCAAAAAAAACTCCTTGTATAACTCCGTCCGTTTGTTTCCACAAGCTCTGATATGTCAAAATTTCGATTCTACGCCCTAAAATTACCTAGAAAAACAAAAAAACAACTTTTGGAATAGAAATTGGTTAATATTAGCTTTTTAGAGCTTTTTAAAACGCGAAAAAAGGTGCGCTAATGGGCTAAATGCGAAAAAAAGGTGCGCAAATGTCCGGGTGTGCAAAAAAAAAGGTCGCCTTTGTCCCACTCCCTCTAATTAGATCAAAAGACAATCAAAGTTCGATAGCTTTATGAAATAATTAAAAATTAAAACAAGAAATCAGAATTTGAATGGATAAAGTTAAAAGAAATGAAAAGGTTTTTTTGAAAAAACAACTCGACTCCGCTGACTCCTTTGTACGTTAAAGGAAAGGCGGTTGGGGAATGCGGGAAAAGAAAGCGCTTAAAATAGAAGGCATTCATAAGAGACAATTACATTTTAAAGAGCAGATTTGCAGAATTAAAGAGCAAAGAGAATTGTTTGAATAAAGATGGACTTTAATTGAATATCTGAGACAATGATTGACAATGACAATGATAATGATAAGTATCTATTAAAACTAATTTGCTCTGTCTTAATGATTACTAGTGTGCTTTCTCTTCAATAGGCCTCTTCACTAGACGTGGCTAAACCTGTGCGCGTTTGCTTGAATGAATAAAAAGTGGGGGTAAAGCTTGTGAAAATGTTTCAACAAAAATGAAAGAAACAATGTGTTGACCCAATCACTTTAATCATTCAAGACAAAAAAAAACAAAGACAAAAAGGAAATAAACTTTCACAAGAATAAATGAGAAAATTCTGGGGAAGCAGGCGCTGTTTAGGGGGGTGGAACAAATGCGACCTTTTTTTTTTGCGCACCTGGACATTTGCACACCTTTTTTTTGCTGGAAAAGGCCTTAGCAAAAGTCGTAGAGCTTTAAAAATGTTTTCATAGAAGGTGTATGAACTAAAATGAGGATATAGTGTAACGTGCTTTATCTTCTGTGGAGTCTCAATGTGGTTTATGTCTGCTTCTTTAAAGAAACAAGACTTTATTTAACACCTGAATCACCACGCAAAACACTACGTTCCACGTTAACAACACCACGTACAACAAACAAGAATAAAACACTCACTGAGAAATGAATGAAAAAAAATCACTTAATAAATGAGAACACGAACCACTTGCAAAAGGGAATGCGAAAGAAAAATAATCACTTGATCAAGAGCAAGAAAAATGAATCAAGAAGACTCAACTGAAAGAAAAGAACGAACGGAATAAGATAGGAAACCTTTTATAGCCTGTTATTTGTGCAAAAGTTACTTAGTCAACGGTTACGTACGTTCCCAAGGGCACGTTATAGAATTTAAAACCTTTAACTGACGTGTGTGAGGATCGAGAGTTCGATCAGAAGGGAATCGTATATGTAGATTCAGAATTTTGACAAATCACACCTCGCTGACACGTCAAATTTGGGCTAAAAAGCAAAAACTACGCAACTTAACGCTTTTCCGCAGTTTTTGCCTTAAGTATACAAGCTACAACAAACGGACAGCTGAATATCGTCTAGTGACTGATTACGGTAGTTTATCCATCAACTTGTTGTGTATTGAATTTTTGACTAACTGCAGAGCAGTGGCAATTCGCCGGCCTTGCCGCCTTGCCTGCCTTGCCGCCTTGCCTTGGCCTTGCCTAAGGCTTTTTCCAGCAAAAAAAAAAGGTCGCATTTGTCTCATCCCCAGGAAATCAACTTTCACAAGAATAAATGAGAAAATTCTGGAGAAACAGGCGTTGTTTAGTGTTTTATTGTTTAGGGTACGGTATTTCTGGTGTCTTATTAGACAGCCTTTTAGTGAATCATCGTTATACATTTCGAGTGTGTCCCCCCCTCTTCCTGTGTCCCTTTTTGTCCTTCTATAGATTTCTTCTCTTAGTGTCCTTTTCAGGTCTCCCCTTTAGTGTTTTTTTCTCTAGTATCCCCCTATTTTTTTTGCAAATGCATCGAACTTTAACATGCATCGAACATCGATGTTTAAAAAGTTAAAGCACATTTGGAGAGCAAAAAGTTGTGATTTGATATGAAAAAAATAGGGGGATACTAGGGGGGGGACACTTTAGGGGGACAAAAAGGGGACACTTTGAGGGGGACACTTAGGGGGGCAAAAGGGGTATTCACATTTGGGGGGGACACTCGAAATGTATAATCATCGTCAGACTAAGAGAGTAATGGAAAATTACCATTTTTTTCATTACCCTCTTAATCTAAATATTGCATTTTTTTTCATAAGATGACGTTTCCCCATCACCTTGTAATCTTAAAAGAATAAAGCACAAAAAAAGGCCTCACCGCCCATTTTCTTGTGATAAGAGAAAACACTGGCACAGAGCTCACCGAAAATCCATATTTGAACCGGAAAATGCTTCGGCTATTTGCCTTGATTCTGATTTTGAGTATTTCTGGACTGCTCGCCGTACCGAAGTGAGTTTTAAAGCTTTTAGCTTAAAGCTTAAAGCTTTTAAGAGCTTTAAACGATAGTACACATATTCTCAAATATGTTTGTTCGCTTTTGGTACTTGTCACAAGATTTTGACTTTAACCAGCTCTGCATCAATGATCTATCCTTAAATCGAATTCAAAAATCAAGCCATAAAATAGATCTATCCTTATTCCAACTCACAAACCAATCCATAAAATAGATCTATCCTTATTCCAACTCACAAACCAATCCATAAAATAGATCTATCCTTATTCCAACTCACAAACCAATCCATAAAATAGATCTATCCTTATTCCAACTCACAAACCAATCCATAAAATAGATCTATCCTTATTCCAACTCACAAACCAATCCATAAAATAGATCCATTCTTAAATCCAACTCAAAAGCAGTTTATTTTATCTAATATCATGTTGTTATCCTTAAAAACTTGAAACCTTGATTGTTAAACTTGTGAGTTTTCAAATCTCAATGCACCATTCAATTCCAGACGACGAGATGATGATCCGAATCCTCTCCACATCAGGGACTCACCTATTCCCGGAATCGAATCCTCGTTGCTCCAATCACCATCGGGACGCCAGGTTTATGCTAAAAGATATACTAACTACTATAAAAAAGCAAAAAAACTATTATCCTTGCCTTCAATGAAAACAATCTATCACTCTTTAAAACAATCTATGACTCTTTAGATCAATCACTGAACCTTCTGGTTGACTCAACTGGGGCTGACAGCATTGTCTTTGATCAGGATTGTCTGGTGAATGAGAGTTTTGTACTTTTAAATGTAAGTTCTGATTTCAGAGAGATGATGGGACGAAATGCTCAAATGATCAAGAACAGAACTACACTCGGACACTTTACTCACCTTCGTGAGTTTATTTAAAGTCAATTCATCTATTTTGCATCTTTTCCCCCCATTTTTAGTCAGTCCACAACTTCGAAATCGCTTGGTTTCGGGTGGAAATATGGGGATGACTGGTTGTCGGCAAATTGTGACGCATTCAGCGATTCCATCACTTTCGCCGATTTCCCTATTGGCATGGCTTTTGGATCAGCGAAAAAGGTTCGGAAAGAACAAGGAAATGTTCTGATTGTGATCGTGATTTCAATTGAAAAGTAGAAGATCTTATGTCAAATGCAGCAGTTAAACTAATACGAGATCGAAAATGGTTACAAAGTATCTAGCTGGTTAAGTCTTTGAGCATCTTTAGCTAGAGATTTAGCTACAAATTTAACAATTTTACACGGCCTGGCCATGTTGAAACACCTAAGTTTCAAGCCTAAGCCTAAGCTTCTCCCAAGCCTAAGCCCTCCTAAGCCTAAGCCTGAGCCTGAGCCTGAGCCTAAGCCTATTGCTAAGCCTAAGCCTAAGCCTGAGCTTGCACCTTAGCTCCGGGAACCGGCTGAGATCCAAAAAATGGGGGTTCAGCCTAAACCCAAATAGACTTAGTGCGAGGCGCTAGCCGCTAGCCTTCGCACTAAGTCCAAACCTAAGCCTAAGCCAAAGCCAAAGCCAAAGCCCTAAGCCTAAGCCCTAAGCCTAAGCCTGCCCAAGCCCAACCAGACTTAGTGCTAGGGGCGCCAGCGCCACCACACCAAGTCCAAGCCTAAGCCAAAGCCTGGGCTTCAAGCCTAAGCCCAAGCCTGAGCCCGTCGTAGTGCGTCAGCAATGCTGGGCTCAATTCAGTCTCTGGATCTGAATCTTAGCAGATGAGAGGGATATCTTCCCTTAACCGAGTGCTGTAGGTAACCACATCCATATGGTGAACTGGTTCCCAAGACTGACCGGTCTTCGGAACCCCTAGGCCCCTCTCCCCACGGGATTGGGATAAACAGGGATCCAAATGGGTAGACTTTTCTGAGGCGCAAGCTCATATAAAGCGGGTAGCCTTCTCCTCCTAGATCGTCTCCTACGTCCTACAAACGATAGAATATTCCCTAGGTCTTAATGTGTCAATTGTGATTATGTGTGTGCAAGATAAAACAGCGGTAACCTCGGTATACATTATTATTATAATTTAAATACTAGTACATATCTAGTACTATTCATGTACTAGCTTTGAGTTTAGTACAGGTTGTAGTACTTGAGCACATTTGTACTTTGTACTTGAGTAAAGTACTTTAGTACTTGAGTATTAAGTACTTTAGTACTTTAGTACTTGAGTATTAAGTACTTTTGTACTTTTGTACTTGAGTATTTGTACTTGAGTATTAAGTACTTTTTTTTTGGTATCACCTTTGTACAAATTATCTAACAATATTAACGTAAACTAGATCAATTTCATCTTTTTCTTTTCCAGTTGACTGGTGATTGGACAAAAGTGATAGCTGATGGGGTTCTTGGACTTGGTTTACCTGGATCGAACAATCTCGGTGCATCAATCATCAAAAATCTCACATCTACTTATCCATCAAACACTCAAAATCCAAATATTGTCACTTTATGGTTGGATGAGTGAGTGAGAATTAAGAAAAATTTGAGTTTATTTTACAAACTACAGCTTCGGTCAATTGTCCAAGGGTTACTTGGACGATTGGGGGATTATGACTCGAGGAATTGTTTCTTGGATGATTTAGTCAATGTCAGTCTAACATCCGGAGTCGCGTGGGAGTTTCAGATTCAGGGGTGAGTGAAAGGAGATGGAATTGGGTGACAAATATGGTGTCGACAACTGAAACAAATATCAAATTTCAGTTGGAACTATGGAAATCAATCAGCAAAAGGCAGTATCACTCGCCTAGACACCACATCGAGATCGATTCTCTTCCCGAGAGCTCAACTCGCCGTGATTGCGCAAGCCGTTGGCGCGATTTACGATAACGAGATTCAAGGGGTGAGTTGAGAAAAAGCTGAATCCAGGATCTGGGTAGCTCTGTGGTGTATTGGTTAACGACGCTGTTCCTACGCTGTTCTAGAAGCCGCTGTTCCCCCGTAGGTTTGAGTCTGGGGATTCATGGAGTGAGTTGAGAAAAAGCTAAACTCGGTTGGGTGTTGAAAACTAAAAATGGAAAAAAAAAAAAACCGTATTGGAACCGCATTGAAAAAACAAAAAAAAAAAAATAAAAAAAAATAATAAAAAATAAATAAAAAAAAAAAAAAAAAAAAAAAAAAAAAAAAAAAAATTGAACCGTATTGGAACCATATTGGAACATAATAATAAAAAAAACAAAAAAAAATTAAATAAAAAAAAAAAAATGGACCGTATTGGAACCGTATTGGAACCATATTGGAACTAAAAAGGGACCGTATTGGAAACGTATTGGAACCGTATTTGAACCGTATTGGAACCGTATTTGAACCGTATTGGAACCATATTGGAACTAAAAATGGACCATATTGGTTAACGTCGTTGTTCCGTCGTTGTTTCAAAATTCGTTCCCCCGTAGGTTCTAGAGTCTTCCAGTGGGGGATCTAAGGAGTGAGTTGAGAAAAAGTAGAACTCGGAATGGTATTCGAATGGCCTCGTGGTGTATTCGTTAACGTCGCTGTTTCCACGCTGTTCCAAAAATCGTTCTGATTGAGTTCGATTGTACGTGTAAGGTGTAAGCACTTAGCCAAAGCCTTGCGCTTTGTCTAACTTCTATATTTTAAACTCTTTTTGTTTAAAGTGTCTGTATATTGAAGAGCTAAGTTTTGTCAAAGCTATAAAACAAAAATTAAAAGCAAAACATTTTCTACAACATTTTAGTACTATATTCCATGCGAGAACGCGGTTTTCCTTCCCGATTTCTTCCTGACAATCGGCAATAAACAATTCAATATCCCATACGTGGAATACGTTGAATCGGTGAGTCAGCAAAAGAATCTTAAAATCTAAAGCAATTGTTCAGTTTAAAAGCTCGGATCGTTGCGAGCTGCTCTTCAACGAGAACACGATTTGGGAGCAGACTCGGTTTGGGCCACAGGTAATACAAAAGTACAAGAATTTTAGGTGGAAATTGATCTGAAAACTGTTTTGTTTACAAGGGAAGGGGTCAACTAGATGTGCTGTAAATGACACGAATCATAAACCAAAGCAGAACAAACCTGAGCACGATGCTGTTTTCCGTTTTTGCTAAACAGCACTGTGAAAAGTTATACGTCTTAAGAAGCTTTAACAATCGGGCATAGTCGTTAAAACCGGCTCGGGAGGCCGGGAGCTGTGCAGAGGCCTGGGAGCTATGCAGAGGCCTGGGAGCTATGCAGAGGCCCGGGAGCTGTGCAGAGGTGGTCGAGTGGTAGTAGGTTAGAATATAAGGCAAGACCTGCCGGGTTCGAGTCCGGGTTCGAGTCCGGGTTCGAGTCCGGGTTCGAGTCCGGGTTCGAGTCCGGGTTCGAGTCCGGGTTCGAGTCCGGGTTCGAGTCCGGGTTCGAGTCCGGGTTCGAGTCCGGGTTCGAGTCCGGGTTCGAGTCCGGGTTCGAGTCCGGGTTCGAGTTTTTTTTTTTTTTTTTTTTTTTTTTTTTTTTTTTTTTTTTTTTTTTTTTTTTTTTTTTTTTTTTTTTTTTTTTTTTTTTTTTTTTTTTTTTTTTTTTTTTTTTTTTTTTTTTTTTTTTTTTTTTTTTTTTTTTTTTTTTTTTTTTTTTTTTTTTCCCTTTTTCGAGTCCGGGTTCGAGTTCGGGTTCGAGTCCGGGCTCGAGTCCGCCTGGGAGTCCGGGTTCGAGTCCTCGTTCGAGACTTTTTGGAGCTGATTCTGTTACTCGACTGACTTTTTAGGTTTAATTGCGTTCGGATTGTTTCTTAGATGATTTAGATGATTGATTAGATGATGATGATTCAATGTCAGTCTAAAATTTGGAGTCAGGTGAGAGTTTCAGATTCCGGGATGAGTGAAAGGAGTGAAAGGAGTGAAAGGATATGAAATGGTTTTGTCATTTTGGTTTGCTCGTGCCATTTTGGCTATCCAGTTGAAATTCTCTTGTTAATACTGAGCTCAATGAAAGGTCAACTAAGCTCTTTTAGATTCATTTAACCTTCCCCTTTAACTAAAATCCTTTAGGTTCGTTTGGGTCATCCATTCATGCGTGCTTATTGCACGATTTTCGACTATGCAACTCCAGCGATTAGCTTTTCAAAAGCTCATCATTTTCAATAAACAAAATAAAGTGTTTGAGATTTGAAATGGCAATGAATTAAGGCATAAAGCCAGTTAATAAACAAAATTGATCAAAGACAGAAGTTTTGTTTCTTTAAAAAGTGGCTGAGATTTGAAATGGCAAAGAATTAATGCATAAAGCCAGTTAATAAACAAAATTGATCAAAGACAGAAGTTTTGTTTCTTTAAAAAGTGGCTGAGATTTGAAATGGCAATGCATTAAGGCATAAAGCCAGTTAATAAACAAAATTGATCAACGACAAAAGCTTTGTTTCTTTAAAAAGTGGTGAAGATCTTAAATGGCAAAGAATTAAGGCATAAAGCTACCGTAAATACTGTAATAGTACCCCACCGCCCACGTACATTCGCGTAGTCGCAAAAGTTTCTTAGTATTTCATTTTTTTCAAAGCACTCGTACTTTCAAAAAATGCGTTTTTGGTATCAAAAAATAGCCCTGAATTTCAGCTATTTTTTGATATATGTTGTAGCATTGTAGCATAAACCAGTGTCGAGAAAAACTCGTCCAAAGCTAGACGACGCAACACTCCGCACCGTCATTATGGGGGTGGGGTACTATTACAGTATTTACGGTAAGTAATAAACAAAATTGATCAAAGACAGAAGCTTTGTTTCTTTAAAAAGTGGTTAATCTTTAGGAAATTCTTTTGAATCTTCCCAGATTTTCCCTAATTTTCATTGAATTCAATCTGTAACTCAAATTCAATTAAAAGAAAGTAAACCGGGCAAAGCTGAGAGAAATGCTAGCTATCTTTTAGTTATTCCTAGTTAGCTAGCTATCCCAAGTTAGCTAGTTATCTCAAGTTAGCTAGCTATCCAAGTTATTAGTTCTAAGTTAGCTAGCTATCCCAAGTTAGCTAGTTATCTCAAGTTAGTTTGGCTATCCTAAGTTATTGCTGTCTATCTCAAGTTAGCTAGCTATCCCAAGTTAGCTAGTTATCTCAAGTTAGCTAGCTATCCCAAGTTAGCTAGCTATCCTGGGTTAGCTAGCTATCCTGTTAGTTATCCTGCTAGCTAGCTATCCCAAGTTAGCTAGCTATCCCAAGTTAGCTAGCTATCCCAAGTTAGCTAGCTATCCCAAGTTAGCTAGCTATCCCAAGTTAGCTAGCTATCCCAAGTTAGCTAGCTATCCCAAGTTAGCTAGCTATCCCAAGTTAGCTAGCTATCCCAAGTTAGCTAGCTATCCCAAATTAGCTAGCTATCCCAAATTAGCTAGCTATCCCAAATTAGCTAGCTATCCCAAATTAGCTAGATATCCCAAATTAGCTAGCTATCCCAAATTAGCTAGCTATCCCAAATTAGTTAGCTATCCCAAATTAGTTAGCTATCCCAAATTAGTTAGCTATCCCAAATTAGCTAGCTATCCCAAATTAGTTAGCTATCCCAAATTAGCTAGCTATCCCAAATTAGTTAGCTATCCCAAATTAGCCAAATCTTTTACATAAAAAAAAACAAACTCTACTCACTAAAAACCCCTTGCAAAAAGTCGTTTTTAGACATTTTCGGCTTTTTTTTTTCAAAAAGCAAAAAGCAATTTGCATATTTGGCTTTAAAAGCTTAAAAAAAACATAGCACAGACAAGCGCTTCTAGGTTGAAAAAAGAAAAAAATTGACAACAAATGAGAAAAAAAATTGACAACAAACATTAAGTGTACCTAGCGAAACGTTTTTTGAACTTATCATGGGTTTTCTGTGGTCAAAAATCGCAAATTTCTCTCTAAATTCATGCAAATCTGGGGGAAAAAAGAATCGAGGAAATCGACAGTTCAAAAGATCCGAATGCGAGATGGGCAGTTCATTCTAGACGTTAAACTTGTTCATTGAATGACTTTGGATTGAATTGACAGTGTCTAGATTAGCTACGGTGTCAGGAAACTAGTATAATTTGGAGTACTTTGACTTATTTTCGATTATTTTGGCTTATTTTGGCTTATTTAAAATTACTTTGGCTTACTTTGACTTATTTGGACTTAATTGGACTTACTTCCGCTTGCTGTGGCTTACTTTCGCTTAGTTTGGCTTACTTTGGCTTATTTGGACTTACTGTCGCTTAGTTTGACTTGCTTTCGCTTGCTGTGGCTTACTTTCGCTTAGTTTGGCTTAGTTTGACTTACTTTGGCTTACTGTGGCTTTTTTTTTCTTACTTCCTGGCTTTCATTTCTGAAAGCTTTCATTTTTGGCTTCCTGTGGCTTACTTTCGCTTAGTTTGACTTGCTTTCGCTTAGTTTGACTTACTTTCGCTTACTGTGGCTTACTCTGGCTTACTCTGGCTTACTCTGGCTTACTCTGGCTTACTTTGCTTCCTGTGGCTTACTTTCGCTTACTTTGACTTACTTTAGCTTTTGACTAGTATCCTACCGTTGTTTTAAGACCAAATAACAAATCTAGAATTTTTTTTGAATCTAAAATCAAACTCCACATTGTCAGTAGGATTTCGAATCAGTTTTGATGTTTTTTAAAAAAAATTTCTACAAATTGCCAATAAAAATCTGAAAGCCTGTACAGCCAATAAAAATGGCCTGTACAGCAATCTTTGAGGTCGTTCGATTTACAAAAACATTTCAAACAATCTCAACAATCTCAACAAATCCATTTTACGATCGAATAAAAAAATGGGATAGTTCAATTTTTGAGTTAACAAAAAAAGTTCGGAATTGAGGTTTAAAAAGTCACCCAATTTGGGTAATTGTGTACTTTTATGGTTATGGTTTCCATTTTTTGATATTTGGTGAGCTTTTGTTGATATAAAAGGTTTGTGTAAAGGGGAAGATAAAGAAAAAAGTTGAAGTAATTTCAGTTTGAAGCGATTCAAAGGAAATGGTGCGTTTTGTTTTGTTTTGTTTTGTTGAAAGTTTTGTTGAAATTTCTTTCTCTAACACCATCTTTGTTAGCTGTGATGCGAAAAAAGTGTCCTTATTTTGCTTTAGATTAACTTAGAAATAGGATAAAAGCTTTAAAATAGGATAAAAGCTTTAAAATAAGATAAACGATCTTTATCTGTCTGAGCACTGCACTCAAATTTGCCTTTCCTTCAGTATCTTTGCTTTAGATCTTTACTTTAGCTGTAGGAAGCTTTAGGAAGTTTTAGGTTTTATGAGCTTTGGGGAGTTTTTAGGAGTTTTAGGAAGCCTGGTGGGAAGCTGCAGAAAGCTGTAGGAAGTTGTAGGAAGCTTTAGGAAGCTGTAGGAAGTTGTAGAAAGCCGTAGAAAGTTTTAGGAAGCTTCTCAGGAAGCTTTATAGGCTGTGGAAGCCAGGAAGCTGTAGAAAGCTTTAGGAAGCTTTAGGAAGCTGTGGGAAGCTGTGGGAAGCTGTGGGAAGCTTCAGGAAGCTTTTAGAAGCTTTAAGGAGCTTTGGGAAGCTTTAGGAAGCTTTAGGAAGCTTCAGGAAGCTGTAGAAACTGTAGGAAGCTGTAGGAAGCTTTAGGAAGCTGTAGGAAGCTGTAGGAAGCTGTAGAAAGCTTTAGGAAGCTTTAGGAAGCTTTAGGAAGCTGTGGGAAGCTGTAGGAAGCTGTAGAAAGCTTTAGGAAGCTTTAGGAAGCCGTGGGAAGCTGTAGGAAGCCGTAGAAAGCTTTAGGTAGTTTTAGGAAGCTTTAGGGAAGCCAGGGAAGCTGTGGGAAGCTGTAGGAAGCTGTAGAAAGCTTTAGGAAGCTTTAGGAAGCTTTCGAAACGATATTATATCGATTTTTCTAGATTCGTACTCTTATCATACTCGCAATTTTCATCATCGTAAGCGAATCGGCCGTCCCGAAGCCTCTTCCAGTAACGTACACAAAGCAGAAAAAATATTCGGCTTGTCAGGTGATAAAAAAATGAGTTCTAAATTCTAAATTCTAATGCAAAAATACGAATTCTAAAGTGTTAAAGTACTAAAGTGAATAGGTTCAAAGTATTGGGTTGGTGAATTGAAAATTGCGGGACTTTGAACTAAAATCTCTCTAAATTTGGTTCCTTATCTCTCTCTAGATCTGGTTCCTTATCTCTCTAAATTTGGTTCCTTATCTCTCTCTAGATCTGGTTCCTTATCTCTCTAAATTTGCCCACTTCTCTACAACTTTGGTGAATTGTAAACTGCGGGACTTTGAACTAAAATTTATTCAACATAAAACCATCAACCATTCATCAAACCATTCATTCGAAATAATTTCCATTATTATTGACGACTTCTGCTCATTTTACAGGCAATTTGCGGACTCCTCTTTTGTGGTAGGATTTTGGTTTGTGTGTGAGACAAGTGTGAGACTCAAAAATGGAGGACTGGAGATGTCCCAGTTTAAGCACTTTCTTCAAAAGAAACCCATTTTGGTGTCAATAGAAAAGTTGTAGAGAATCGAAAATGAGGCTTATATCCAAATTTCCAAAAAGATACACTTAGTAGTTTCGCTTAAAATGCAAGTTTTGTCGCAAGTTTTGTGAAAATTCGTAAATTTGGCATTTCTTGAAAACCAGTTTTTTGAATCGTTCTGAAAATTTGGATATAAGCTTTATTTTTGATTCTCTACAACTTTTCCATTGACACCAAAATGGGTTTCTTTTGAAGAAAGTGTGAGAACTGGGACATATCAGAATTGCCGGAAGTTTTCAATTCACCAACCAAATAGGAACCAAATAGGAATGAAATATGAACCAAATATGAACCAAATATGAATCAAATAGCAACCAAATAGAAACCAAATAGCAACCAAATATGAACCAAACAAAATATGAAAAATAACTTTAGGATTACTGTGCAGGACAATCGATCTCAACGAGTACAGGTTTTGACTTTAAAAAGGCAAAATGGACATTATGCAATTGTCCGATTGGGCAAGGATCGCATGTGTGAGTGGTTGAAAGTTCCTCGGCATTGCATCATTCATAAAATTTAGTTGGCAAGCCACTCCGTGCTTTGATCAATGCGTGGAGCGATGTGTGACGACGTTGGGAGTTTGTTCGACCAAATTCACGTTGAACCTCTTGTATCGCGGGTATTTTTTTGAAGAACCACGATAATTAGGCCAAAGTTTAAAGCACGAAGTTAAGGTGAGCTTTTGTGGCCAAGTGGCCAAGTGAATAACGAATTAGGCTACCGCTCACGGGATCGAGGTTCACTCCCTCATCCAGCTTTTTGTTTTTCTTTTCAAGCAACTTCTAGCATTTTGCAGCTAAGTGTAAAGTCTAGACAAAAGCTCAACTTTCATGTTTTTCTCTAGGAAATCTGTCTAGAACCTCTAGAACCTAAAGCCAAGTCTGAGATCTGATCTGATCTCCAGATCCAGCTCTGCTAATCGATAGAATTCAGCTTTCAGCAATTCAGCAAATGAGAATGATAAGAGCTTTCCGTTCCAGAGAATGTTGCACAACTGCGAACCGCAATGCGACAATTAAACAAGATTGCTTTGCTGAAACGGGTGGCGCCTGTTATTGTAATCAACAATGTGGTGGTGGTGGTGGTGGTGGGCCGATTGGAGGACCGATTGGAAAGAGATAATCACACCGATTGGAAAGAGATAATGTGATCTTACAACTGTCTTTTTATAGTCCCTAGTTTCCATCGTTTTCCTATAAACAGATAGATAAACATTGGAATGTTAAAGAATTCTCAAATTTACACAGAACTTGCCTGACTATTTCACACAAGACAATACAAACAGATTTGGCTACAAGATAGGCTGTAAATCTTACTTTAAGTTGCTAGCCTTTCCTAGAATATTATAGGGCAGGCTGCCAACTTAAGATAGGGCTTTCAGCCTATCTTATAGTTGATTCTGTTTGTCTCAACGAGAACCTGGTCGAATGGTGCGACGCCAGCTGGAACACAAAGCTTTCAAAGTCCCTCGACAACATACGATTCCATCATCTGGTCATGAGTGCCGATCTCTTTCGATTTATGTCCTTGAAAGGACGCCAAAAACGTTCAATGGTTTGCGTGTGAATCGTTGCATTAAGCCCGACAAAATTTGTGCTGTGTAGCCCACGACTATGAATAATCCGGGTCGTTTGCAAGTTGTCGATAAGCTCTCCATCCATCGGAGACTGGTTTGATGTGCTGCTTAATTGCAGTCAAAAGTATCGTAGCTGTTCTATCCAGTACTAGCAAAGCAAGAGATTCTCGAGCATAAATACAGTGATCATACTCCCACCTTGTGCTCGAATTCCCATTGAGTGACCACATCTACAAATCATCTTTTGAATGATGTTTTTCTCAAGGAAAAAGTTTGGCACTTCTTTTTCATTCAGTCCACAGATATCAGCGTAACAATGGCCGTGCTGTTGAATTCGATAACAATGGTCGTGATGTTGAATTCGATAACAATGGTCGTGATGTTGAATTTGATAACAATGGTCCTGCTGTTGAATTCGATAACAATGGTCGTGATGTTGAATTCGATAACAATGGTCCTGCTGTTGAATTCGATAACAATGGTCGTGCTGCTGAATTCGATAACAATGGTCGTGCCGTTGAATTCGATAACAATGGTCCTGCTGTTGAATTCGATAACAATGGTCGTGATGTTGAATTCGATAACAATGGTCCTGCTGTTGAATTCGATAACAATGGTCGTGATGTTGAATTCGATAACAATGGTCCTGCTGTTGAATTCGATAACAATGGTCGTGCTGTCGAAATCGATAACAATGGTCGTGATGTTGAATTCGATAACAATGGTCGTGCTGCTGAATTCGATAACAATGGTCGTGATGTTGAATTTGATAACAATGGTCGTGCTGCTGAATTCGATAACAATGGTCCTGCTGTTGAATTCGATAACAATGGTCGTGATGTTGAATTTGATAACAATGGTCGTGCTGTCGAAATCGATAACAATGGTCGTGCTGCTGAATTCGATAACAATGGTCGTGTTGTTGAATTCGACATTCTTCCGAGCCTGAAAGAAAAAAATTAGTGTAAAGTAACAAATAACGTAATAAAAAGTAGCAAACAGCACAAAAAAAGTAATTAATAACGACTGGAAAGAATGCGGCAAACAGCGACTGCGAATTTAAAAAGGCAACATCTTCAGTTTGTTGGCTGAATATTCTTACGCATGTGATAATAATTTTTTAGCCCCAGCGATACTCCACAAGCATCAAAATTTGGTTTATAGCCAAATTTTCAGAGAAATGAATTCTGCCAATGCCTTTATATCACCTTTATCGAATTTCACAAAACAAGCGAGTTTTTGAGCTTAAATTTGCTTGGAAATGAGTGCAAATTGTCTTAAAAAGATAGAAAAGCGAGGAAAAGAAATTTTCTATTTAAAGCAAAGTATTTCTGTTTCCTTTTTGAATGTGAATTGATGAATTTGGTGAATGCTGTAAACGCTAGCATCAAAAAAAAAAATGCTCAAAGACTTTCTGGGAGCATGATGATTGCGCTGCGAAAATTACGCCGCAAGTCAAAAACGAAAATTGAGCATATGAAATTTGCGCTGAAGAATTTTGCGCTACGAATTTTGCGCTGAAGAATTTGAGTTCATTGAGAAGAATTATCCCATCAAGCACCCAAATGACGTTCGTTGAAATTCTTTTTAGCTACAAGTCGAACTTCATTTCGCCAGTTTAGAAATAAAAACGCAATGCGTTTATTCTTTCGCGCGAACCCGTCGATTCTCCAAATGAAGCGAGTCGGTTCTCAGCTACCGATGCCCGTCTCGCAAAAGAGGAAATTGATGGTAATTAGTTGATTTTCAACAATTAGCTAGTCGATTCGAATGCTAAACAATTCCAGCTCTTGTTCAACAATTTACAATCATTTAGGCAGCCGAGAACCTCGACATTCAGAAGCGGCTCGGCCCAGTTGCACGCAATATTAGCAATTTCAGTAAGTTATCTTTGAAAAAGTTCTATTTTATTGAAAAAAAATAAGAAAACTTGGTGAAGGTGAATAACTCGAAAATTTGTCGGGTGATACTTGACGATTGCTTGGACTCGTTGACCCATAACACTCGTTGATTGGTCCTTTTGGATGGATCAAGGATCACACAACAATGGATGAAGCCATTTGCTGAGTATTAGGGGGTGCTCGATCGGGGATCGAACTTGGGTTTGTTTTTTTGTTTTTTTTTGTCCTTGAGACCTTATTTTTTAATGAATCAGAATCGAATTTTAATTTCAATCACAATGAGTAAATGTTGGAAATTCAAAACATTATTGCTTGTAGAGTTGCTGTAGCTTGTAGCAAACATTATTGCTGTTTTCCTCGAATCAAATCGTTCAAATCATGTTTTCTAAGAGGTGCTCGTTTGAAAAGTCATTTTCTAAACGCTCTTTTTCGGGAGTGGGACAAATGCGACCTTTTTTTGCGCACCTGGACATTTGCACACCTTTTTTTACTGGAAAAGGCCTTAGGAAAGGTCGTAGAGCTTCAAAAATGTTTTCATATTAGGGAATCGTATGCGTAGATTCCGAATTTTGACAAATCAGACGTCGCTGACACGTCAAATTTGGGCTAAAAGGCAAAAACTACGCAACTTAACGCCTTTCCGCAGTTCTATTAACTCTTCTATTAACAAACTGTGCATTTTAAAATTCTATTAACAAGCAAAATTCATAAACCGTAAGTCTAACATAGAACAAAGCTCGGCGCTTGCTTTTGGTCTTTTGGCAAAAATTTCGTATGCTTAACTTTCGTTTTTGACTCGTTTTTGACTAGCTTTTGACTCGCTTTTGATTCGTTTTTGGCTTGGGCAATCGTCCCGACTTTCCGTTCAACGTAATAGCAATGTTAAAAGTGTTCTAGGATACTTAAACGACATTTGACAAGCAGATTCTTTCGTTTTCATTTCTAAAAGATTTCTAAACTAATAAACTGGCTTTATGCCTCAAAAACAGATCAGCGTTTTTATCAAGAACTCTCTAAAAAGCATCGATGTTTATCCATAGTTGGCTTATGCAACGGCCCCGACCTTCCGTTCAACGTAATAGCAATGTTAAAAGTGTTCTAGGATACTTAAACGACATTTGACAAGCAGATTCTTTCGTTTTCATTTCTAAAAGATTTCTAAACTAATAAACTGGCTTTATGCCTCAAAAACAGATCAGCGTTTTTATCAAGAACTCTCTCAAAAAGCATCGATGTTTCCCCATAAATCTAGGTCATAGAAAAAACTTCTGTATTCAATTTTTCCTAAAAACTAAAAAGTTGGAAGCATTTTTCATTTAAAAATATTCAAATCCGAGAGTTTTTGCATAAATAAAGCGGTCAGCGACTAAAGCGAACCAAGCGCAAATATTGAAAAAGTCAAACTGTAGTTTTTTTCCCGTTCCAGGAACTCTTTTGCAGCTTAGGTGACTATTTATAAGGACAATGATACTTTTTGAATCTCAGCCAAACTTCAAAATTCTATTGTATTGAAAGCTTGTTCATTCGCTCTTGCAAATGAACAATCAATTAGCAAAAACACCCTTTCTGGTGCACTGAATTCTTCAAATTTTCTTGTAATTCAAAGGAAACGCTTTATTTTTTCAAGAAAAACGAATTCAGTACACCAGAGAAGATTGGGTTTCAATTTTCTGAGCTCACCGTACACCAGAAAGATTGGGTTTCAATTTTCTGAGCCCATCGTACACCAGAGAAGATTGGATTTCAATTTTCTGAGCCCATCGTGCACCAGAGAAGATTGGGTTTCAATTTTCTGAGCCCATCGTACACCAGAGAAGATTGGGTTTCAATTTTCTGAGCCCATCGTACACCAGAGAAGATTGGATTTCAATTTTCTGAGCCCATCGTACACCAGAGAAGATTGGATTTCAATTTTCTGAGCCCATCGTACACCAGAGAAGATTCTATTTTGAAACATTGATCCCAATAGCTTAACTTTTCCTTTTTACGATGGTAAACAATGATTTTTTTTGTGGTAAACTTTAAAACAAAACAAATTTGCAAATATAATCTTTTTTTATGACTTTGACTTTGACTTTGTAAAAGTTTTTGTTCTTTTTTAAGATATAAAAGATTTAGATCAGTGAAATAGCGGGAATCAATTAGCAAATATGGTTGGTTTTTTTAGTTTCTGTCTAACAATGCGTTCTCTAGAAGGTAGAGAACTTGAAGATTATATTGGAAATTCCAGCCAAAGCTTCTTTACCTCCTGGCACTCCTTCTGACAATAGCAACCAAGATCAGCGGTGATTTCCAGCCATTACCCAACGATTACAGTACGCCTGAGAAGTACAGCGCTTGTTCGGTGAGTGATAACTGTGATAAACATGTAAATCTACCCTAGATCTGCTTATCGATTATCGACAACGGCAAGCTGATATTTTTAGCTTTCCAATGAAACATGAAACGATAAAGATTCGAACTAAAATTTTATCCAATATCTTTAGGATTATTGCAAGGGACAATCACTATCCACTTCGACGGGTTTCCCTTTCCAAGGAAATGATTGGGAGCTGTGCGCTTGCCCGAACGCTCAAGGATCCGGGAGTTTGTGAGTGAAAAGTAAAATCGAAACAACTGAATATACTTAGTCTGATGAAAGAGCCAGCATTTAGAGCTAGCATTTAGAGCCAGCATTTAGAGCCAGCATTTAGAGCCAGCATTTAAAACCTTAAACACTTCTATTCAGTTCTTTTGCAGCATTTAAAACCTTAAACACTTTGTATCCAGTATGCAATAAACAAAAATTTTTACAGTTGGACTGGCACTCCGTGTTTCACAGATTGCGTGGACACATGTGTGAAGACGATGGGTAAATGCGCGTGGAATGTGACGAGAAACAACAAATTCAAAGGGTTTGTCAAAGATTTTTAATCATTGACCAGGTTACCTTAGATATTTAGAAGTTTTCAAGATAATTATAATCGATTTCTTAAAACTTTTTATGTAAACAACTTCTTTAGAAAGTCAAAACAGTCCAAAACTCTAGATTCTAATCTCTAGATTTGTCTCTAAGACTCTAGATTTGTTTCTTAGCCAAATTTAGTGCAAAATAGATAACAGATTATGATAGAAATCTAAAAGATTACTGTAGTTATTAGAATATTCATTTTATCTGTGATTTTTGGCATTAATTTGTTCGATAGACAAGCCGATACTTGATCTTTTACTAGATAGGGGAAAATTTCAACCCGAACCTACCGTAAATACTGTAATAGTACCCCACCCCCCTAATGACGGTGCGGAGTGTTGCGTAGTCTAGCTTTGGACGCGTTTTTCTCGACACTCGTTTATGCTACAATGCTACAACATATATCAAAAAATAGCTGAAATTCAGGGCTATTTTTTGATACAAAAGTGCGCATTGTAGCATAAAGCAGCGCGGAGAACGGGATGTTTAAAGTTAGACGAACCATCCCGAAAAAACGCGTTTTTCTCGACACTGGTTTATGCTACAATGCTCGTTTAGGTATCAAAAAATAGCTGAAATTCAGGGCTATTTTTTGATACCTAAACGAGCATTGTAGCATAAACCAGTGTCGAGAAAAACGCGTTCAAAGCTAGACGACGCAACGCTCCGCACCGTCATTAGGGGGGTGGGGTACTATTACAGTATTTACGGTAGTTTCACTTTTGTTTCCTTAACCATTTCAGAGCAATCGGCTAAGAAAACGAAGACGGAGTTAGGGTTGAAACTTTTCCATTTCTTTACTCTTTACTTGAAAAAGAAAATGCTGTTCTAGACAATGCTGTTCAAACGAGAAATCGAAGCTTTGGGAGCCATGCTATGGGCTTGGAGCGAATCAAGGAGTGTGTTACTGCACGTTGAATAGTTGTTCAGCTGGTGGTACAACTACAAAGGCAACAAAGGCAACAAAGGGAACTAAACCGACAAAACCGACAAAGCCAACAAAGCCAACGAAGCCAACGAAGCCAACGAAGCCAACAAAACCCACCAAAACCACAAAAGCTCCGAGGACAACGACAAATGCTGGCGGTGGTGGACTCCCCGGTGGACCGATTGGGAGAAAATAAATCTCATTTGATTTCTTGTTTTATGTACAATTCTTCTTTTTTTTTCTCTTCTGATTTACCTCAAATTCAAAATAAAATAAAATAAAATAGATAGATTTATCGTTTTTTGCTCAAAAAAAAGTTTTAAACTTTTAACCAAAAACCTCAAAAACCTTTAACCAGAAATCAAGTTTTACATTAATTTAGAACAAAATTTTACCTAATATTTTAATGCTTTTCGTGATTTTAAACAAAAATAATAGATCCACCTTGATTTAAAAGCTTTATTTTCGAATTTTTTGACTAAAAAAGTCAACAAAGCCAACAAAGCCAACTAAACCGACAAAGCCAACAAAGCCAACAAAGCCAACTAAACCGACAAAACCAACAAAGCCAACAAAGCCAACTAAACCGACAAAACCAATAAAGCCAACAAAGCCAACTAAACCAACAAAGCCAACAAAGCCAACTAAGGTGGAAGCTTTGTTTGTAGAGTTTATTTAGACCCACTTGCTTCCCGACGATCTGCTTCATGAACTTGATTCCAAATAATGTTAAGTTAAGTGGTTTTTATCATTTTCTATGGCAGAAGCTTTGTTTGTAGTTTTTTAGACCAATTGCTTCCCGACGATCTGCTTCATGAACTTGATACCAGCGAATGTTAATTTAAGTGCTTTTTATCATTTTCTATGGTGGAAGCTTTGTTTTTGTAACTTTTTAATTGAAAAAACGTTGAAACGTTGAAAAAAACGCAAAAAGTATAAAACGAAATGAAGAAGAATGAAAAAAATGAAATTTCGCGCAAATTGGAGGGGTACGGTAGTTTTACCACGCTTTAAAGCGCAAACCCAGGATTTTCTCGGAAAAAGGTCGCAAGTAATTCCGATGAAACATTCGAAAATCTGTTTACCAACCATTGATCCATTATTTGAAACCAAAAAACTTTCGAATTTGAGCGAAAAACTCAAAAATATTGTTGCCAGTTGTTTTTCACAAAAAGCTGAAAACAAAAAAGGGAAATTTTCAAATTTTATGTAAATCTTTAAGTCACATGGAAGCTGTTTTTGAAAAAAATTTTAAAATCTAATGACAATTCTAGAATAAAATCTTTCTGGCTAGTTTAAAATATCAAATTTTATCCGTTTTTTGGTTGAATGACGTCGAAAATTCCTTTTTTTCACATTTTTTCACTGAAATTGTTGGCTTTTGACCGTGATTTTCACAAAAAAAATTTATTCAAGATTAGCCCCCGTGATGCTTAAAATTTTGGCTTACCCCTGCACGCGAGTTTTACAGTTCTAGAGAGTTTTATTGACCACAACGAAACAAGAAAATGAGCACGTGAAAGCATGGAAAAGTGATGGGAATTTTAGTGAAGTTTGAGAAAGGTTTTTGAGGGACCAAAGCAAAAAAGGGATTCATTTTGAATGAACGTGCTTAAATTATCTTTTATTTGTAAAGAAATGAATCATACTTCATTTAAAAGGAAACATTTGGGTAAAGAAAGGCGCTCGAGTTGATTTGAATTGATTGACCTGATTTGAATTGATCTGTACCATCTGATCTGAATTGATCTGTACCACCGTTCTGTACCATCGACAAAGCTACACTCCATCAACACTTCACGCAAGTCTTCGGCCCATCACCTCCACTCGTAGGACCAATGCCAGCCCTGGTGCCGCCACAAGCCAAGCCAATCCCAGCCGGCGAGGCCGACCCATTCGCCACCGACTTCACCCCTGAAGAAGTGTGGAAACGCCTCGTCCGCTGCTCCAACACAGCTCCCGGCCCAGATGGCATTCGCTACGTGTCATGGAAGAAGTTCGACATCGGTGCACACATCCTTTCAACACTCTTCAACAGCTCTGGACTTAATAAATTCTGATTTATAAGAGAGATTTACTGGTAAAGAACAAGTTTTATTTAAAATAACCAAAACGAGATCAAAGACTCGTTTCATTTACCCAATTTTAATCGCGGCCGGGTGACGATAAAAAATTTTTTACGGCAACCACCTGTTTTTTTATTTTAATATCGCTGATTTTATTATAAAAAGAATAAAAATCACCCGGCTAGAGTGATTTGATGGGTTTACAAATTTTTGGAAACCCTGAAAGGCTTGGAGAAAAACAAGATCGTCACTCATCAGACACCTCAGCTAAAAGGCACCTATTTGAGAAAACTAAAACCACAAGCGACCACAAATGGAAAAAAGATCTAATTGTGTCAATCAAAGCGTTGAAGACGTCCTACGGTGGAGGAGATCCAGTCACTTCTGGTGAAGATGCGCTGGAAAGTGATAAGATAGGAAGCCGATTTGAGGAACTGCTGTACTTGAGCGAAGATGAAAGTGAGCAAGAGGAAGAATTATAGATTAACAATTTATTTTTATTGTTTTTTGTGCTTATTAAATTTATCTGCAATTAAAACTCAATCGATCTAGACTGTGCTGAGGTGTCTGATGAGTGCTGAGGTGATCTTGTTCTTCTCCAAGCCTTGCAGTGTCTCCAAAAATTTGTAAACCCATCAAATCACTCTAGCCGGGTAATTTTTATTCTTTTTATAATAAAATCAGCGATATTAAAATAAAAAAACAGGTGGTTGCCGTAAAAAATTTTTTATCGTCACCCGGCCGCGATTAAAATTGGGTAAATGAAACGAGTCTTTGATCTCGTTTTGGTTATTTTAAATAAAACTTGTTCTTTACCAGTAAATCTCTCTTATAAATCAGAATTTATCAAGTCCAGAGCTTCTAGATCAATTCAAATGTAAAGTCCAGAGCTTCTAGATCAATTCAAATCAGGCCAATCAATTCAAATCAACTCGAGCGCCTTCATTTACCCAAATGTTTCCTTCTAAATGAAATATGATTCATTTCCTTACAAATAAAAGATTAAATTAACCACGATCATTCAAAATGAACCCTTTTTTCTTTGGTCCCTCAAAAATCTTTCTCAAACTTCACTAAAATAAAATTTCCATCACTTTTCCATGCTTTCACATTTTTCATTTTTCTTTTGCTTCACGACGATCTGCTCCATTTTTCTTGTTCCGTTGTGGTCAATAAAACTCTCTAGAACTGTAAAACTCGCGTGCAGGGGTAAGCCAAAATTTTAAGCATCACGGGGGCTAATCTTGAATAAATTTTTTTGTGAAAATCACGGTCAAAAGCCAACAATTTCAGTGAAAAAATGTGAGAAAAAAAGGAATTTTCGACGTCATTCAACCAAAAAACGGATAAAATTTGATATTTTAAACTAGCCAGAAAGATTTTATTCTAGAATTGTCATTAGATTTTAAAATTTTTTTCAAAAACAGCTTCCATGTGACTTAAAGATTTAAATAAAATTTGAAAATTTCCCTTTTTTGTTTTCAGCTTTTTGTGAAAAACAACTGGCAACAATATTTTTGAGTTTTTCGATCAAATTCGAAAGTTTTTTGGTTTCAAATAATGGATCAATGGTTGGTAAACAGATTTTCGAATGTTTCATGGAACTACTTGCGACCTTTTTCCGAGAAAATCCTGGGTTTGCGCTTTAAAGCGTGGTAAAACTACCGTACCCCTCCAATTTGCGCGAAATTTCATTTTTTTTCATTCTTCTTCATTTCGTTTTATACTTTTTGCGTTTTTTTCAACGTTTCAACGTTTTTTCAATTAAAAGTTACAAAAACAAAGCTTCCGTCATAGAAAATGATAAAAACCACTTAACCTAACATTAGTTGGCATCAAGCTCGTGGAGCAGATCTAAAAGGAAGCAAGTGGATCTAAAAAGCCACAAAAACAAAGCTCCGGCCATAGAAAATGATAAAAAGCACTTAAATTAACATTCGCTGGTATCAAGTTCATGAAGCAGATCGTCGGGGTCTAAAAAACTACAAACAAAGCTTCTGCCATAGAAAATGATAAAAACCACTTAACTTAACATTAGTTGGTATCAAGTTCATTAAGCGGATCTAAAAGGAAGCAAGTGGGTCTAAAAAACTATAAACTAAGCTTCCGCCATAGAAAATGATAAAAACCATTATTTAATTTAAAATCATTAGCTGGCATCAAGTTCAGAGAGATTGTCAGAAGTGGCAGGTGAGTGTAGAAAAACTACAAACAAAAAGCTTTCCGCCATAGAAAATGATAAAAAACACTTAATTTAATATTAGTTTGCATCAAGTTCGTATGGAGCAGATTGTCTGGGAAGCAAGTGGGTCTAAAAAAATTCTACAAAACAAAGCTTCCGCCACGGAAAATGTTTTTAAAATACTGTAACTTAGCTTTATCCTTTTTGAGTTTCTGTAAAACAAACACGCTTCACATCCCCAAAAATTATATGTTTAAAATAAAATGTGGAAGAATGAAAAAAAATGAAATTTTTCTCATATAATTCAGAGGAGTACGGTGGTTTTTATCTGCTTTAAAGCGTCAACCCAGGATTTTCGAAAAAGGTCGCAAGTGATGGAATTTTCATTGAAACAAGTGTACTTTTTGTTCTAAAAACTCGATAAGTACTCTTTCTAAGGGATTGAATCATTTTCGTAGATTTATTCAAGAATTGAGTGCACGAAGGCAATTCTAGAGCAATTCTAGGGCAATTCTAGGGCAATTCTAGAGCAATTCTAGGGCAATTCTAGGGCAATTCTAGAGCAATTCTAGGGCAATTCTAGGGGCAATTCTAGAGCAATTCTGGAGCAATTCTAGAGCAAAAAAAAACCCCATTCCATAATTCCAAAAATATCTCAACACCATCTATGTGACGTGAAAGGAGTGGTCTTTTTTTTCTCAAAGAACACACACACACAAACACAGACATTCCAAGACACTCCCTGGATATTTTTCGATTCATCGACTCTTCAAATACCCTAATACCAACAAGCTTGATATAAAAGAGCTTTTTATTGGACGATATTCAAAAAGATATTCAACGATGAAAAGTCTTGTATTTCTTTGTTTCTTCGCTGTCTGCGCTGCGTATTTTCAATTGCCAAAAGATTGGGGACCAAAAAAGAAGAAAATGGCGTGTGAGGTAAATGAATGAAAGATATTGTAAAATGAGTTGTACAAGTCCAATCGAGAAGTTTTTGATAGAGAAATAAAGCCAAGATCCAGGGCTACAATTCTCTATATAACACTTGACACTTTCATAATAAGGCAGTCGTTTTTCAGCGACTTTTCCGTGTCATAATTGATTGAATTTAAACGATTGAAATTAAACGATTGAATTTAGAGCAACTTAGAGTCATTTAAGACTCTTGTAAAAGTCATTTAAGACTTTGTTTACTTGTAAAAGTCATTTAAGACTCTCTGTTTACTTGTAAAAGTCATTTAAGACTCTTTGTTTACTTGTAAAAGTCATTTAAGACTCTCTGCTTACTTGTAAAAGTCATTTAAGACTCTTTGTTTACTAGTAAAAGTCATTTAAGACTTTGTTTACTTGTAAAAGTCATTTAAGACTCTCTGCTTACTTGTAAAAGTCATTTAAGACTCTCTGTTTACTAGTAAAAGTCATTTAAGACTCTCTGCTTACTTGTAAAAGTCATTTAAGACTTTTTTAAGACTTTGTTTACTTGTAAAAGCTTGAACAAGAGTTCAACTAATGATAAAAAACAAAAGACTTTTATGATTCAAATTTAGAAATTGAAAAATAAATGTTTAAAATGTAGATTTACTATTTAAAAAAATCATTTCTAATAAAAAGATATTCAGTTGATAAATTTGGACTTTAAAAATGATTGAACAACTGATTGAATGATTGAACAACTGATTGAACAACTCTGTTAACCTATAAATATTATCAATCAAACAATTCTGAGATCACAATCGACCCAATAAACTTCAAGAATAAATATCTTTATTTCAAGGTTGAGATTCAGCCATAATCAGCCATAATCAGCCATACAAAATTCGCCAGAATTGTAGTGACAAGATATATTTCTGTTTTTAAGGCATTTTAAATAAACAACTATAAATGAACTATAAAATCGACAACTATTAGCATTTGAGAAGGCTTGCAAGCTTTTCGCGAAGGCGTGATGATCAAATAAACTGCTCTCGAGTTCTTCTCATACTTTCAACAATCATTTCTTCAAGCTTTCAATGTTTTTTTGGGGTTTTGAAAAAGCTTAAGCTTCTAGAGCATTGAAAAATTCATTGGATTGAGGTCTGGAGAGCTAGATGAGAAAGAAAAAGACTTAGAAAAAGAAATAAAGTCCGTGAATTTGTTTTGGCAGAACGCTTGGACTTTCTAGGATTTGTGCGCCATCTTGCTGCTAAGTCCAAACGCGATTTCGAAAATATTTACGAGTCTAGGGTAAGGGTTCATCCAGGAGAAGAGTAGTTATCGGAATTGATATGATATCACAGGTCTATAATATCACAGGTCTATAATAGCACAGGTCTATAATATCACAGGTCTATAATATCACAGGTCTATAATATCACAGGTCTATAATATCACAGGTCTATAATAGCACAGGTCTATGATATAACAGATCTATGATATAACAGATCTATAATATCATAGGTCCATAATATCATAGGTCTATGATGTCACAGATCTATAATATCACAGATCTATAATATCATAGATCTATAATATCACAGGTTTATGATATCATAGACCTGGGAAACCACAGGTCTATGATATCACAGATCTATAATATGATGTTGTGACAATTATAGTGCACCCTATACTTTCACAAAATCTTTATCTTTATAAGTAATGCTAAAAAAATTTTAGGATTATTGTGGTGGTGAGGAAAAATCGACAAGGATGGGTTTCGACTTCACGATGGCCGGCTGGGAGTTGTGCAGTTGCTCGATTTTTCCGAAAGAATCTTTATCGTATCGAGAGGCGATCGCAATCCATAGCAAGTAAGGCAAAAAAAAAAGAGAAAATTCATACAAATTTTCAGTTGGACGTCAACAGTCTGCTTTAAACAATGCGTTCGACGGTGTAGACGAACGAGGGGAAGATGTGCGGTCAACAGTCCGCACAATGAGCGCTACGCTGGGTGAGCATGAGCACTACATGAGCATGAGCACCTTAAAGTAGCTTTAAATCTGTTGGATTCAGACGATCTATAGCTCAAAAGATAGAGAATCTAAAGAGCTTTCAAATGGACAAAAACAGATTCAAAAATCTTAATTCTAAAGAAAGTTATGGTTGTTTGTAGCCATCGAGACTAAAACCACTATAACTTTTCTTAGCCTAAATATTTCTGAATGTGCTTTAGTTTATTCGAAAGCTCTTGAAATTCTCTATCTTTTTAGCTATAGAAGATGTTGATTTAAAAGATTTAAAGCAAATTTAAAGCAAATTCAAAGCGTTTAAAGTCTAGGTTTATAGTTTGGTTTTTAGAAACAAAGTTAAAACCAAATTTCCAGTCAATGTTGTACCCGAGCAAACACGAATTGGTCAATGATGGCTCAATGTTTCATAAATGGAACCGGTGCATGTCATCTTGATCGAAAATTGGCTACTGGAGCGAGCACGGTTCTCGGCATTAGTGTCGGAAGTTTTGGTGTCAATCAGGGTGGTTAAAAGGGAGAAATTTCTATCTAATAATCAATATTTATTGTCGATTTCTTGAATTTGAATAAAAGTTTATCATTTAAACGAAAAGAAGACTTTATACTGAGTAAAGAAGCATCTCTAAAGCTCTCTAAAGAAGCATTGTAGTGCCACTGGAGACAAACTGTCATCGCACTCACCTACAGGGTGATCAAGAATTCCCGCAACAACGTCGTATTATGTTATGAGCTTTATTTCACTTTTTGCTTATCTGTTTTTATGGTTTTTGTATATTTTTCTTATTTTATGATATGATTACTAACTTTCAATACATTAATATGGTTGTGTTGAGGAATTGTGAAAGCGTCTCCACATCGACCGCGTCTCTCCACATCGACCGCGTCTCTCCACATCGACCTCGTCTCTCCACATCGACCGCGTCTCTCCACATCGACCGCGTCTCTCCACATCGACCGCGTCTCTCCACATCGACCGCGTCTCTCCACATCGACAATCGATCCTGAGCCTGAGCCTGAGCCTGAGCCTGAGCCTGAGCCTGAGCCTGAGCCTAAGCCTCAAGCGGCAGCGTGTTCAGGCAAGCGAGATCTCAAAGCGCCCGAATGTCCCCAGAAGCCTCGTTTCTCGAAGCATTCAACGTTATGAAACTCTGGGCACAGTTTCTGATCGATCCAGGGATCTGATCGCCCTGGAAGAGGTGCAAAACGAACAGCGGTTACTCCGGCTTATGTCAAGAAAGTGCGCGATCGTCTAAGGTTAAACCCTAACCAATCGGCTCGAGGAATGGCAAGGAATGGCACAGAAAATGGGTCTGAAGAGAAGCTCCGTCAACACAATCATCAAGAAAAAGCTGAAAATGAAGCCGTACAAGAAGAACAAATCTCAATTACTATCAGCTGCTGAATTACCGCAACCACGTCGCATTATGTTATGAGCTCCATTTCACTTGTTGCTTATCTGTTTTTATGGTTTTTGTGTATTTTTCTTATTTTATCATATGATTAGAAACTTTCAATACATTAATATGCTTGTTTTCAGGAATTGTGAAAGCGTCTCCACATCGACAATCGATCCTTGAGCTCAAGTGGCAGCGTGTTCAAGCGAGCGGCGAGCATGAGCCCCATTTCACTTTTTGCTTATCTGTTTTTATGGTTTTTGTATATTTTTCTTACTTTATGATATGGTTGCTAACTTTCAATACATTAATATGGTTGTTTTGAGGAATGGTGAAAGCGTCTCCACATTGACAAGATGTGGACTCTGATGTAGACTCCGTGCTATCTTCTGTGCTATCTTCTAGCTAAACGCATGCCTTCTGGCACACTAAACTTTTCATTTTCTCTTTACAGCTTTGAGCAAAAAGGTAAATCGAATTTAAACTCGATCGATTTGCCAAAAGACTAGCGTTTTTCCAGAGCACAAAGTCCAGGAAAGCAGTTATTTTACAGTCAGTGTACTTTCAGTGCTTTCGGTACTTTCAGTGCTTTCAGTACTTTCAGTGCTTTCACTTTCAGTACTTTCAGTGCTTTCAGTGCTTTCACTTTCAGTACTTTCAGTACTTTCAGTGCTTTCAGTACTTTCAGTGCTTTCACTTTCAGTACTTTCAGTACTTTCAGTACTTTCAGTGCTTCCAGTACAACTCGATGACCAACTCGATGATCAAATTGATAAACTTTATTTAAAAATTGATTCTAAAAACAGTTCATTACAAAGTTCATATCTATTGGGTTGGGGAGAATGAGTCGGCGCCAAACTTTAAAGGGACTTTTTGCACACATAAAGCCTTCTTTAAACATACGTTTGGTTTCATCAAAAGGATCCACTATTTCTCTACAAAATCACTTTTGAGAGATTCCACAAAGCTTTTCTTTCGTGGAGTTTATGAACTTCCAAACGCAGCTGGTTAAAATGGCAAAGAGTCCGACTCATCATTTGAACAGTTTCTTTCACATAAACCTTCTTTGGTGTTTATATAAAAAAGATAGAGCACATTCAATTACTTAAGTTGCCAAATTTGCAGGAAGATCCCACCAATGGTTTTTTCTAGATCACAATTTGTAGTTTTTGTGAAAAAATGGCTTTTTCTTGAGCGGAGGCGCTGTTTGAATTTTCTTTTAAATGTGATTTTGTAGAGAATTAGTTAACCATTCTACTCATATCAAACGCATATTATTTGACGAAGTCGAATTGAAGTTTTAGACATTTTTTTCATTTTCGGCGCCGACTCATTCTCCCCAACCCAATAGTTTCAAGAGACAAGATTGCACTCTAATAGCTCTATTATTAGAACCATAGTACACTGTCGTTCTACTAATGTACAGTAGCAGAAATTCTTCTTTTTTCATGAATTTTCGTAAAATAAACATAAAAAGGAAACAAATGAACGGATGGAACCGAAAATTAGCACCTTCTACGGATATCAAACGCATATTATTTGACGAAGTCGAATAGAAGTTTTAGACATTTTTTTGATTTTCGGCGCCGACTCATTCTCCCCAACCCAATATTTACATTCAATTCTGAAACTATTAAGAATCAAAAGTCATTCAAAACACACGAGTCGGCTTTTTTTTTTTTGATGAAATTTTGATGAAATTTTGATGAAAACAAGTTGAAAAACTCGGAAAAACTGAAAAATTTGCAAATCAACGTGTTGGGCGGTGCTTGGCGAGAAATTTTCAACCATTTATAAAGCCAATTTTAAAGCTGAATTTAGTCAAACAACAAAAAGCTGATATTTTGGTATCATTTGACTTGAAAACCTTCATAAAAGCAAGCCTTTTATTACTCCAGTCATTCTTGAATCATTCCCAAACTTCTCTTCAGTATGAAACACTTCTTTGTCTTCTTTGTCTTCTCATTTTTTGTGCTTACGGCAGCCAACTTTAAATCATTGCCTGGAGGCGATCGAAGAAAACTGACAGCTGCTTGTGTTGTGGGTTTTCAATGATATTATTCGATACTAGTACTAGATCAGGCAAAGTATTGGCATTGATGGACTTGAGAAGCTAACTAGAAACTAGTAATCTAACTAGGAACTAGTAATTTAACTAGAAACTTAGCCAAATCAGTCAGATTGAACCTAGTGACTGTGAATGGATTGACTTAACCCTGGCTTAACCCTGGCTTAACCCTGGCTTAACCCTGGCTTAACCCTGGCTTAACCCTGGCTTAACCCTGGCTTAACCCTGGCTTAACCCTGGCTTAACCCTGGCTTAACCCTGACTTAACTCGACTCTAACTAGAGAATGTCAACTTAAGTCAGTTCTAACAAAAAGGATTTGACGGTAAGTGGATCCGAACCACGGTGACATTGCGTTGAATCAAGCCCGGCACACACGAGCACCGGATTCAACTTCAAAGGAAAGAATGAAAGCTATGCAATTGTCCAATTGTACAGCTTTCATTGTCCAATGGCACATCTATCCATTACACTACTGCAACTTTAGCTTCTCCGAGAAGCAAGAAAGCCTATATATTAGCTCTGAAATTCTGTATTAACGACCTAAACTTGTTTGCCAGATAACTAACGATATAGGGCTCCGTTCATGAAACTAAAATCACATTTGAAATCAGCGTTCAAAACTCTATCAGATAAACTAAGGTTGATTCAAAAATCGACTTAAAAAAGGCAAAAAAGCCATTCCCTAGTGAGACAAATAGAACTTGGCTCTGATCTAAAATCGGGTTTTATTCTGAAAACACTAACTCGTCTTTAAATGACAAATTTTTCAGGATTTCTGTAACGGTCAATCGCGATCAACGAGCACTGGATTCAACTTTAAAAGCAACGGATGGGAGCTATGCAATTGTCCAATTGCACAAGGATCACATCAGTAAGAAATGATATTCCTCCTCAAATCTAGATAAGATTACAAACTTTACAGATGGGCAAACTCTGGTTGCTGGCAAGAATGTGTTGATCGATGCGTTTCAACAAAGGGAAAATGTGCTGATCCGAAAAAAAGCAACAAGAAAAATCAAGGGTATTGGATCAGTTTGGACAATTTTAGCTTAAAAAAGCCTTGCTTCTAATCAAGTGTTTACTGGACGACATCTTACTGTACTGCAAGATGATCTACTGTACAGAGATTACAGTAATCTGTACAGTAATCTCTGCAAGGTAATCTCTGTAAGGTAATCTCTGTACAGTAATCTCTGTACAGTAATCTGTAAAGTAATCTGTAAAGTAATCTGTAAAGTATTACTTTACAGATTACTTTACAGATTACTGTACATCTCTCTGTACAATAATCTCTGTACAATAATCTCTGTACAATAATCTCTGTACAATAATCTCTGTACAATAATCTATGTACAGTAATCTGTAAAGTAATCTCTGTAAAGTAATCTCTGTAAAGTAATCTCTATACAGTAATCTATGTACAATAATCTATGTACAATAATCTATGTACAGTAATCTCTGTCCAGTAACCTCTCAATCTTCTCAATCTCAATTTAGCCCATGTTGCTCAACAGCTGACAACAATTCCACAATCGAAGAGCAATGTTATTCTACAGCAACTGGTCTTTGTTATTGCAATGGACAAAATGCACAATGTGGCGGTGGAGTGACAGTGATTGGAGGATTTGGAAGAAAATGATGAACTGATAAACTTGATTAATGGATGTACAATAAATTTCTTTGAACTTCTCAACAACAAAACATCGACTAGCTGAAATGTTAACAAGTTTCAACGTAATTTTTCTTCATTATCGGCCACCGTTTAAGTTAGAATGACAATGGGATGACAATTGGTTGACAATTTTCTGTGTAAGCGTGTAAGTATAATAGTGTACAAGGGAAATTGCCATCCCATTGTCATTCTAACCTAAACGGTGGCCGATAATGAAGGTAAACTACCTAAAGCTTATTATCATTTTATTTTTATAACATTTTCACATTTATATTCCAATTTTTAGGTTGATCAGTGGGCTATAAGAAAAATTAGAGTCATTTGAATTTAAAAAGCTTTTAATGGCTTTAATTTTTCGTATAGTTTTCTTAGCTAGCTAAAAATTGGAAGATAAATGTAAAAATGTTATAAAAATGAAATGATAAGAAGCTTTAAGTAGTCTGGCACATAGTTGAGTTAATCTGACTTCATGTAAAGCTGTACAGTAATCTTATTGTAAGCGCATCATTTTACATTTGTGTTCTGGGTTTTTAATGATAGTGAGAGTACAGGATTGACAGGATTGACAGGATTGACAGGATTGACAGTACAGGATTGACAGGATTGACAGGATTGGCAGTACAGCCTTGACAGGATTGACAGGACAGGATTGACAGGATTGACAGTACAGCTTTGACAGGATTGACAGTACAATCTTGACAGGATTGACAGGACAGTATTGACAGGATTGACAGTACAGGACTGAAAGGATTGAAAGTACAGCCTTGACAGGATTGGCAGTACAGGATTGACAGAATTGGCAGTACAGCTTTAAGTAATCTGGCACATAATCGAGTTAATCAGACTTCATGTAAAGCTGTACAGTAATCTTATTGTAAACTCGTTTTACCGTTTCTATTCTTGAAATACTGATTCTATAACTCTTTCATAAAATACCAAATAAATCTAGAATTTACAAATAACGAACTCAATTGTCTGACTTTTAAAAGCTATCAAGTAATAAAACTAAGGACTTGTCACGTTTTAGAAAACGAATTGTTCGAAGGGGAAGCTTTAGTTACAGTACCTACACCAAAAGTCAAACATCAACCAACTAAAGTCTATCAGTTTCTAAAGCTTTACAACTTTCCATTTTCCTATTTTCCCATAAACTGATGTGATGTAAACTTTGCCCACGCGATCGTATTTCTAAGGGTCAGTTAGAGGGAAAGTTTTGTTTTATGGGAGATTAGCTTTGCCGGTAAAACCGCACATAAAGTTTGACTTTGAAATGAGCCAAATTCAGCTATAAAAGGTTGGAAACACTGAAAGGGAATCATTTCCGATTAGCAAAATTCGAAAATGCAAAATTTCGTCGTCTTCTCATTGCTCGTCGGGGTTACGGTGGCTGGGTTCAAGCCGTTGCCTGGAGGAACTCCAAGCAAATTGACAGCTTCTTGTGTCGTGGGTTTTTAATGATATTGACAGGACAGGATTGACAGGATTGATAGGACAGGATTGACGGGATTGACAGTCTTGGCAGGACAATCTTGTCAGGATTGACAGCATAGTCTTGACAGTATTGATAGTACATTCTTGACAGTACAGTACTAGATCTAGCACTAGCATTAGTACTAGAACTTGGCTCAGATTTGATGGATTTCCTTCTGAAACAACAACAACAAAACATCGTCTTCAAATAGCAATCAATCTTTCAGGATTTCTGTAACGGTCAATCGCGATCAACGAGCACTGGATTCAACTTCCAAGACAATGGATGGGAGCTGTGCAATTGTCCAATTGCACAAGGAGCTCATCAGTAAGAAATAATATTCCTCTTCAAATCTAGATCAAGAATACAAACTTTACAGATGGGCAAACAGTGGTTGCTGGCGAGAATGTGTTGATCGATGCGTTTCATTAAAAGGAAAATGCGCTGATCCGAAAAAAAGCAATAAGAAAAATGAAGGGTATGGGTATAATGAAGTTATAGTTATAGTTAACAATCAAAAAATCTTCTAGCATCTTAACTCAGGCCAATCTTCTACCGTTTCAGTCCCTGTTGCTCAACAGCTGACAAGAATTCAACAATTCAAGCTCAATGTTATTCTACAGCATCTGGTCTCTGTTATTGTAATGGACAAAATGCACAATGTAGCGGTGGATCAGTGACAACAACGACAACGACACAAAATGCAGGCGGTGGACCAATTGGTGGACCAATTGGAAGAAAATAAGAGAAATTCAAACGTTTTAAACGATAAATATTGTTATAAAGATTGTAAAAAAGAGGTCGAAAAAGGTAAAAGACATGGAAAGTATTCGATTTAAAGAAAAGAATTCGATTTAAAAATAAAATACATGAAAAGTATTCTATTTATCTTTCTATTAGGTTGATGCAAAAGTCTTTTTCATTTTTTTTCGTACTTCTTTTGAAAAATAACAAAGTGATCAATTAACCTATGGTTTGCTCTAAATGAAAATTAATCAGAACTGGCTGGAATCAGAACTGGCTGGAATCAGAACTGGCTGGAATCAGAACTGGCTGGAATCAGAACTGGCTGGAATCAGAACTGGCTGGAATCAGAACTGGCTGGAATCAGAACTGGCTGGAATCAGAACTGGCTGGAATCAGAACTGGCTGGAATCAGAACTGGCTGGAATCAGAACTGGCTGGAATCAGAACTGGCTCACAAATCTCAATGAGCTCACAGATCCAGAAGTCAAGTCTTTTCCAATTTTCCAAGAAATCTTAACCTTTTTGAGAAACTAAAAAGGGTTACTCGTTACTTGTATTTGTAAGGGAAATTCGCATATTCTTATGCATGTACCTAATATTTCAACTTTTGTTGTTGACAACTTGTCTTGTCTTGAATGTGAGCAAAACAACGAAATCTTCTCGATACAAAAAATAATTTACTTTAGTGGAAAAATGCAGTCTTATACAGTCTTATACAGCGCTTTTCACATCTAGTGCTCCGCCCAAGAAGTGTGATGTATCTTAGAAGGGAACCGGGGGGGAAGAGCGGTGACAATCGTTGCCTATTCTCACTTCAAACACTTTATAGCCTATTTTGTAGAGGAGATTTACAACTTTCAAATAGTTTATAATATTCATCGATATCTGGTTTGTATCGTTAGAAATTGATGAAAATGTTGAAATCCGCATTTCTTATGCATGTACCTAATGATGCAAAAGTCTTTTTCATTTTTTTCGTACTTCTTTTGAAAAATAACAAAGTGATCAATTAACCTATGGTTTGCTCTAAATGAAAAGTGTTTATTGTTGAATTTCCCATCTTTTTAAGTCAATTTGGGTTCACTTTCAAGCAAATTCGAGAGTGAAAACGGGTTTTTCATAAAAATCTATCAAAAAACCTCTATAAAGAAATTGGCTGAATCAATTTCTCTGAAAATCTGAAAAAAAATATCGAACTTTTTGTGCTCTATCTTTTATTTATTAAAATCAAGATTGGTTTCCTTAGCTAAAGCGTCGAAAATGCATCATCGAGCTTTGGCTTATTGATTTCAGTATGTATTGTATGATTAAGTATCATGATTAAGTATCCGCTTATCAGAACCTATCGATGTGGGGTTGGAAAATGTAGCTGACGATGAGATCTAGTGGGGGATTGGAGATTTCTTTATGATTTCTTTCACTTTATCGTTTGAATAAAGTATTATTATCGAGCCGTCGCCTTTTTTGACTACCCGACTTCAGGCTCTCGAAAAAATCTAGACACAAGACATTTTAAACTCGTTTTAATGTCATTTTGCAGAAAAATAATTGGCCTTTCGAATGCAATAAACCGTTGTTCAATTGGTGCATTTGTTACTTTTTAACGGAAGTACGAAAAAAATGAAAAAGACTTTTGCATCAACCTAATATTTATTCTAAGACATGAAAAGTATTCTATAAAGTATTCTATATTCTATTTATCTCATTTTTCACTAATGAAATCAATCTTTATAAAGTTTTTGATTAATTTTAAACTCTGGTAACTCTGGTAACTCTGGTAACTCTGGTAACTCTGGTAAATCATTTATCCATTTAGATCTGTTCTAATTCTTGTCGTTTATGCTAATTTCAATCATTAAACATCTTTTTAACGCTATTTTTTTGTTGTTGATCAAAAGTAAAATCGGCTTTAAAAAGTCGCTTTTCAGTCAAAATCATTGAAAATTATAAAGAAATCGGTTATAAAAGTGATTTAAAGTTTAGAGAATACAAGAATTCTTTACTACAGTATGCACAAATTCATGTTATTCTCGTTGTTGATGACGGTCATGGGGTTTACACCGCTGCCAAACCGATGAAGTAAACAAGTAGTGGACCTCTGCATGCATTGGAAGCTTTGGCGGATTAAAAGAAGCCATGATTTGAATGTTCTGCTTTTCAATTTTAACATAATGCTAACTGATATGGAAAGAAATGAATCGAATTTGAATTCAAACCAAGAATTAACTCTAGAGCTTGCTTGGCTACTGATCCAGCTGTAGATGGTTGTGGATCCAGCTGTAAATAGCTGTAGACAGCTGTAGATAGATGTAGATAGCTGTAGACAGCTGTAGAAACCACACTGACTAATCATTGATCCGTTCTGGGCAAGGATTACGGTAGCCTAGCACGTTTAGGGATAGCCGATGCTTGTATTGGTTTGCCTTGGCCTTGCCTGAACAAGTTAGAAGTCATGAATCTGGCTCTGGTTTGGTCTATAGATCAAAGTCTTGATGGTCTATAGACCAAAGTCTGTAGATCATCAAGTCTTTCTGCAAGCAATCGTTTTAGAACACTTTTGTTTGAGATGGGAAAACTCTGGTTGTTGGAAACAGTGTTTGGCACGTTGTTTCGTGACTGATCGACGATGTGCTTTCAACAAAGTATCCAATAAGCTATACAAAGGGTAAGAAAAAGTTGACTTATCCAGTGGCTAAAATCATTTCCTTTGTCGCTCCAGCAAATGTTGCTCAACAGCGAACAAAAACAACAAGAAAGCTCAATGTTACTCGACAGCAACTGGAGTCTCTGTTATTGTAATGGACAGAATGCTCAATGTGGAGTGACAGTCAAATTGACGACAACAACAATTGGAGCTTTTGGAGGACTGGAAGGAGTTGAAGGAGGTGGAGGACTTGAAGGACTTGAAGGAGTTGAAGGACTTGAAGGACTTGAAGGCTTTTGATGGAAAGAGATGAGAGATTTGATTTGAGTTAATAAATCGTTGACAAGGGTTATTGAAAAGATTACTCATCGATATTTATCTAGAAAATCGGATACGAGCAAATCCCTTTGTAGCCAGTTCTTCCATTTTGTCGAAAATTCTCAACCCCAACCCAGAATCCATTCGGGTTCATCTAGATTTCAATTTTAATTTCAATTTGAGTCGTTTTCTTTCTCTAAAACTTACAAAAATTAAACCCAATTGATACGCGGGGACAGTGTTATTGATGAACTTTGAATAGGGATTGATTCCATCTGTTGATAGACATTGTTCATTTATCACATTCCAGCCTTCATTCGTATACTGGAAAATAAAGAAAATAAAGAAAATAAAGAAATAAAGAAAATAGAAAATAGAAAATAGATAAAACTCATAAATTCACCCAAATTTTTCCACAAATCATCACATTTTCTCGTTGATTTTTTGGCGTTTTCAAGTCATCATAGATTTTGGTGAGAAACTCTGAAATTTTAATGATTATGATAAGATTGATGAAGCTTTAAAGAAGAGTTTTTTTTGAGATTAACTATGGAAAGACATGAACTAAAGATAAGCTTTTATTTGTCGACTTTATAGAATCGGCTATGAACAATCCGAATCTCAAATCAAAATCTCCCAAATGACTTTCCAGGGGTGGAAAAATTCAATCGAAAATTTGACTTAAGGCTTTAAATGCTTTGAATGCTTTGAATGCTTTAACTGCTTTAAATGCTTTAAATGCTTTGAATGATTTAAATGCTTTGAATGCTTTAACTGCTTTAACTGCTTTAAATGCTTTAACTGCTTTAAATCCTTTAAATCCTTTAAATCCTTTAACTGCTTTAAATGCTTTAAAAGGCTTCTTTCCTTTAAAAGGGTTATTCCTTAAATGGAACAACGTTGATAGACATTGTTGATTTATGACACTCCAGCATCAACGTGCTTGGATGGCGTGGTGGATAGGACATTAAGTTTCCGGCCGCGGGATCTTGCTTCGATCCGCAATGCATTTTTTCTTTTGCAGCTAATTGCAAAATGTGGCTTGTAAAGTAAGCGTAATTTATTTATTTATTTAGTTGTTTAGTTATTTAGCTATTTAGTCATTTAGTTGTTTAGTTATTTAGTTAGTTAGTTAGTTATTTAATCATTTAGTTGTTTAGTTATTTGTTTATTTATTTATTTAGTTGTTTAGTTATTTTTTTAGTTGTTTAGTTATTTATTTATTTAGTTAGCTAGTCATTTAGTTAGCTAGTCATTTAGTTGTTTAGTTATTTATTTAGTTAATTAGTTATTTACTTGATTAGTTAGTTACCTATTTAGTCATTTAGTTGTTTAGTTATTTATTTAGTTGTTTAGTTATTTAGTTAGTTATTTATTTAGTTAATTCCTTTGGAGTTTTCAAGTGATCATAGATCATAGACTCTGTAACTTTATCTACTAATAAAATGGCTGAAGATTTAAAGAAGAGTTATTTAGTTGTTGAGTTATTTAGTTATTTAGTTATTTAGCTATTTCCTAGTAGAGAAAAGTTGCGTTGGTAGCCTAGTGGATTATGCAATCTCCTAATCACTAACTAAGATTAACTATTATTAACTATTAATTAGGTTCCGGCTTCGAATAAGGCTTCCGGCGACAGGATCGCGGTTCGGTCATCGCTCCAATTTTTCTTTTTCTTCTTCTTTTTCTTTTCTAGCATTTTGCAATTGCAAATGGGTTATAAAGTCGGAATATTTCAAAATAAGCTACAAAAGCTACAAAAGTCGTGTTATACTAATGCGCAAATTCGTATTTTGATGAATAAACGAACCTTGAACAATTTGATTCATATATTTATCCGTTATATGGACTAGAAACGACGTTTCACAATGATAAATCGGATCCTCGCCATCATTGAAGTATAAATCCTCTAACTAAAAATTGTTCTATCACCAAAAATCAAAAGAAAATCGTTACAGATAGACAAAATCCTTTGAAATATTGACCACCGAAACAGGTCTTCTAAAATTTGCACTTATTTTGGCTTATTTGGCTTATTTGGCTTTTTTGGCTTCTTTTGACTTACTTATTGACGAATTTTAACAAAAAAACTTACTTTTAGACTAACTAAATGAAAAATTATTAAAAATAGAAAAATGATAAAGAATTTCATTTTTAAATGGCTTTTTAAAACATTTTCCTTTTCATTTACCTTTATATAGTTGAAATTCAAACGAAAAAAAGCATTTTATGATTCATTTTTATGATTCATAAGTCATTCTTTTGAATCTATTGAACTTGTTGAAGTTCGGGGAGAATTTTCAGAAAGTTTCCTTTCTTCTCATCGATCATCTCTTCGAGTTTTTTCTACTACTAAAAGCTTTTTCAAATATGAAACCCAGTCCCCCCGAAAGCCCTTATTTTAAGGTTCATTTTGACACTAAATATGACTAGATTCTTTTTTCTCATTCTTTAGATTTCAATCATTGATTGAATAGGGATTGATTCCATCTGTTGATAGACATTATTCATTTAAATATTCAGAATATAAAGATATTCAAAAATGAAACCCAGTCCCCCCGAAAGCCTTTGTTTTAAGCTTCATTTTGATACTAGACATGACTAGGTTCTGTTTTGTGATTCTTTAGATTTCGATCAATCTTTCGCCAGACTCGATAAGCTTAAAAAGTCCAGAAAAATTTTTTGATTTAAAATCATCAAAATCTAAAGAATCACAAAACAGAATCTAGTCATGTCTAGTATCAAAATGAAGCTTAAAACAAAGGCTTTCGGGGGGACAGGGTTTCATTTTTGAATATCTTTATATTCTGAATATTTAAATGAATAATGTCTATCAACAGATGGAATCAATCCCTATGCAATCAATGATTGAAATCTAAAGAATGACAAGACAGAACTTAGTGATGTTTAGTATCAAAATGAAGCTTATAATAAGGGCTTTCGGGGGAACTAGGTTTCATATTTGAAAAAGCTTTTAGTAGTAAGAAAAATCGAAGAGCGAGGCAGAGTGTCTGAAAATTGTTGTCCAAGCACGCCTACATTCAACGTTTAAAAATATTGAGAATATGAAGATATTCAAATATGAAACCCAGTCCCCGCGAAAGCCCTTATTTTAAGCTTCATTTTGATACTAAACATGACTAGATTCTGTTTTGTGATTCTTTAGATTTCAATCATTGATTGAATAGGGATTGATTCCGTCTGTTGATAGACATTGTTCATTTAAACATTCAGAATATAAAGATATTCAAATATGAAACCTAGTCCCCCCGAAAGCCCTTATTTTAAGCTTCATTTTGATACTAAACATGACTAGATTCTGCTTTGTGATTCTTTAGATTTTGATGATTTTAAATCAAAAAAATTTTCTGGACTTTTTAAGCTTATCGAGTCTGGCGAAAGATTGATCGAAATCTAAAGAATCACAAAACAGAACCTAGTCATGTTTAGTATCAAAATGAAGTTTAAAATAAGGGCTTGCGGGGGGACTAGGTTTCATATTTGAATTTGCATAGAGAGGAAATCGAAGGGAGCACTTTCAAGCACATTTGTACCATTCTGAAGAGTCACCACCGTTCCCATCATGAGCCTTGACTTGTGTTTCGGGTCGTTGCCCTGGCAGAGCATTCATCCAAGAGGCATCGTCTGTGTGGCAAAAGGCAGCATTTACAGTGGTCCACAAAAGTGTTGTCCCATTGCCATCCAAAAGTTTGTTTCGTAAGAAAATCTTGCAAAAACAACATCTCAGAAATAGAGTAGGGGCTTTTTGCTTCACCAAAATTTAAATACACTCATCTAGAACAATTTTTGAACAACAAATCTGCATACAAGAAAAAATTAGCATGGAAAGAAAATTACTACTCGAGTAAACATTCTCGATGGAAGGGATTTTCAAAATTTTATTCTGACCATTTATTTTCCTTAATTCATTTATCTTTTTCTCAATTGTTAAGCCGCTTTGTATTGTTACCCTTGTAGATAAAACTTAACTCAAAAGTCCCCAGAAGCAGCACCAATTCTCATTGAGAGCGGCGACCACAACATGTCAAAAGCTTTCTAATGAATTTGAGAAAGTTCTTGTCAAAACATTTCTTTAACGTGAACGAGAAAATCGAAGAGAGCACTTTCAAGCACATACAGTGGTTTGGCTGTGGTTTGGCTGTGGTTTGGCTGTGGTTTGGCTGTGGTTTGGCTGTGGTTTGGCTGTGGTTTGGCTGTGGTTTGGCTAAAATTAACTCACCTAGGGTCAATTTAAATTACCTAAATTGTCTCAAATACAGTGATCCACAAAAGTAATGCCCCATTGCCATCCAAAAGTTTGTTTCGCAAGAAAATCTTGCAAAAACAACATTCTCGATGGAAGGGTTTTTCAAAATTTTATTCTGACCATTTATTTTTCTTAATTCATTTATCTTTTTCTCAATTGTTAGGCCGTTTTGTATTGTTTTGTATATACCATCGTTATCATATATAAAAACTTTTCATTTCCAGTGTCCAGTTTCAATTTTTCAATTCCAGTGTCTTCCAGACAAGTCAGATACTCTAATTCACCACATCAGAAACTGGCGAGGCAATTTTATTTGTTTCCGACTTTTGATGGTGTTTCTCCCTTATGTAGAAAGCCGAAAAAAAAGAGAACACTTCCCGAGGTGCTGGTATTTTCTCTTTATGAAATAACGGTGTTCTCAAAGATTTTCAAAACAGCGCTTCATAAATTTTTGATGCGAACCGTTCTTATTTAGGAACGTCTAGTCATTCGGGTTCATCTAGATTTCAATTTTGATTTCAATTTGAGTCGTTTTCTTTCTCGGTAAAACTTTCAAACTCAAAAGTCCCCAGAAGCAGCACCAATTCTCATTGAGAGCGGCGACCACAACATGTCAAAAGCTTTCTAATGAATTTGAGAAAGTTCTTGTCAACCATTTCTTTAACGTGAACGAGAAAATCGAAGAGAGCACTTTCAAGCACATACAGTGGTCCACAAAAGTAATGCCCCTTATGTAGAAAGCTGAAAAAAAAGAGAACGCCTCCCGAGGTGTTGGTATTTTCTCTTTATGAAATAACGGTGTTCTCAAAGATTTTCAAAACAGCGCTTCATAAATTTTTGATGCGAACCGTTCTTATTTAGGAACGTCTAGTCAAAATAAGAAAGGTCTTCTTAAATTTTGTGTTAACGGGTTCAGATTGCCCGAAAAAAAGCAAAGGTCCGCCGGTGTGCTTAATTTTTTCGCCAACAAAAATTGGCGAACACTCAACTTTTTCTTTTGGAGTAGCGTTTCTTATAGAAAAATTCATTATTAACCATTAATTAGCTTCCGGCTTAGGCTACCGGCGACAGGATCGCGGTCATCGTTCGGTCATCGATCCAGTTTTATTCAGTTCTACTTGATCAATCTCAAAAATGAAAGGTAGAAATTCATGTAGAATTTCTAGCTCTCTAAATTTGGTTCCTTATCTCTCTAAATTTGGTTCAACAGCACTGTAGAGTGGTACATCGCCAAGTGGTACATCGCCAAGTGGTACATCGCCAAGTGGTACAGCACCAAGTGGTACATCGCCAAGTGGTACAGCACCAAGTGGTACAGCGCCAAGTGGTACAGCGCCAAGTGGTACAGCGTCAAGTGGTACAGCGTCAAGTGGTACAGCGCCAAGTGGTACAGCGCTCGTTTCCAGACTGAGACCTCGACGGTTCGACGAAATTTGGTTCCTTATCTCTCTAAACTTCGTTCCTTTTCTCTAGATCTGGTTCCTTATCTCTCTAAATTTGGTTCTACAAATGTAGAAATTCATCAAGCTTTTAGAATTTTACCTTTGTCTTTGTCTTTTAAATCAACTTTAAAGCCAATAATAGCACTGTAGTGGTTTAAAGGAGCTTTAAAGGAGCTTTAAAGGAACTAAATAGGAACTATAAAGGAACTATAAAGGAGATCAAATTGCTCATGACACATCCCGTAATCTCCCAATCTCCAATCCAATATTGGTACTTACTTTTTCTTACAAATATTAATCTAAATACGCAATTCTGTTTTATGAATATTGGATAAAATATTCATAAATTTTTTTCCTTCCCGAGCAAGCGAGATATTAAAAATATGGAAAGTTATTAAATTTCTCAATGATTTTTTTCGTTTTTATGGTTTCTTTGAGGCGCAATATCGCTCTAATAACTCAATTTGTGGCAGAAAACAGAAATTTTTTACGTAATACTTCTTTGATATTTAAAGATTAGACATTTCTGAGATCTTCATTTCAGATTTTTGATCCAGATTTATGATTTTCCAGTCCAGATCCAGTTTACGATCTTTCAAGGGTCTTTGGGGTATTCCTCAGGTCTATCCGTTCCTACACTACTGGACAATGAAATATGATATTTGAAAAACGATCGTCACTTTCCCATGTCTGTAAATCCCTTGTCTTTACCGTATTTCTAAATATTAATATTACCATTGTGTAGCCCTCGAAAAGAGCTTTCAGAAAATGTATAACACTAATAGTTTAAACTCAAAGACAACGGAGTTACAGACGCGCGAAAGTGACGATCGTTTTTCAAATATCATATTTCATTGTCCAGTACTGTAGGTGAGAGTTTTATCTGAACGAGTCTAAGAGCGAGACTAGGACTCAACCAAATAGATATCAGTTGGTTAAGGATTACGGTAGTTGAAAGTCACGAAATCCTGGCTATCCGAAAAATAAAGGAAAAGCTAAGGTGTATACGTTCCTAGGTATAAACGGATGTGGACTAGAATTTGGGTTAAGTTACAGAGAGTGGATCCCTTTTGATATCCCGCCATCTCTAACACCCCGACAACCCAACTCAACTCCTCCACGGTTTAGAGGGGAGTCCCTGTGAAATGACCGACCTGAACTGCAGTTGCATAGACCCGGAAGATATGTATCTTTATTTACAGTAGTATAATAAGACGAATAGATTACAAATAAGGGGAAGGGGGGACTCTAAATGTCCTCCTAGGCAAGCCTTGTCCTCCTAGGCAATCCCAAGGACCTCCCCTTCTCGGCAATAAAAGGGATAAGCACAGGGTCCTCACATTTGCATAAGAATAGACAAATCATTCAATAATAACAATAGTAACTAAAATATTAGTTTGTCTCGGAACTGACAGGTCAAACTTGTCACAAAATCTCGAATTTATAGCTGGATACTGTAGTGTTCTGAAAATTCGCACAATTCTACAGTGCTCTTGTGTACTTTGAGTTCCTCGGTAAACGCCCCGCTCACTGGGACCCAGAGAAACCGCCCGCCTGTGTGTCAGAAGGCGAGTGTTTAACAGGACACAAAGTACGCTGGCTAATTTGGCTACACAGATTTGGCTAATTTGGCTACACTGTGTTATTTATAGCATAGATATTTCAATTTCCAGACGACCGCTACCGTAATCCCCAAATGTTGCCCTTTATTTTCGTCTTGATCTTATTTCAATCGCTCCATGCGCAGTCGACGCTCCCTTTGCCACCAACAACTGTATTCCCAAATACAACGGTACTTTTTGAGCAAGGTTACGGTAGCTTTCTGAGTGAAATTACACGGCAACTTTCAGCGGACTCTTTAGATAACAACAAGCACGAGCACAACTTCATTATTCTCTTCAACCACCCCGACAATACTCACCGATTTCCCAGCACCAACAATCACAACTTCCCCAAAAAGCGAAATAACGACTTTTGTGGTCGGAATGATTGGTAAGTGATAAAGAAATCTGTTCCAAAAAAATCTAGATGATTTGGGATGATTGGTAAGTGATAAAGAAACCTATTCCAAAGATATCTAGACAATTAAATAGAACCGATGCTCCATTTGCACAAAGAAATCCATTTCCACGAATTTTCCATTATTTTCACACCCATTCATTCAAATTCAAATCGAGCATCGGTTCTATTTAATTGTCCGCCACTGTAGATCCAAAATAAATAGCAAAATACTTAATCGAAGTGACAAGTTTGACCCAATAGAAGCTTAGTACCTGATTGCAAGGGAAATTTGCCACTGATGCCACTGCTGATGCAAGACAAATGATAAAGAATGCAATTCTTTTTCAGGAAACGCCTTACATATCCTTAAAGGCTGAAAACTCGGGATAAACTCGGTCTACTAAGCTGAATATCCATACCGTAAATACTGTAATAGTACCCCACCCCCATAATGACTGTGCGGAGTGTTGTGTAGTCTAGCTTTGGATGCGTTGTTCTCGACACTGGTTTATGCTACAATGCTCGTTTAGGTATCAAAAAATAGCCCTGAATTTCAGCTATTTTTTGATACCTAAACGCGCATTGTAGCATAAACGAGTGTCGAGAAAAACGCGTTCTAAGCTAGACGATGCAACGCTCCGCACCGTCATTATGGGGATGGCCCTGAAATCAAAAAATAGCCCTGAATTTCAGCTATTTTTTGATACCAAAGACGCATTTTTTGAAAGTACGGGCGCTTTGAAAAACAATGAAATACTAAAAAACTTTTGCGACTACGCGACTGTACGAGGGCGGTGGGGTACTATTACAGTATTTACGGTATTTACGGTAGTTGTTACTTTTAATAGAGATTGCGTTTCTATTGGAATAAATACGGTATATATTTTTTCTTCATAGAATGGGTGATTGCAAAGATGAATGAGAAATTGTTGGGGGGGGGGGAATGACTCAGTCCTATTCAGTCACCGGAATCCGGCAAGCGAATAATAGTTTCTCGATCACCGGCGGAGTGATCCCATTGGCTCTTCAGCCGATAAAGACCTTCATTTGTTGGATTCAATAGAGTTTGGTGGAGTTAGAAAATTTTAAATATAAACTATACGATTTTGCCGTTTTGTTGTCAATTACACCGATTGCAGCGAGGCCAAACGTCTCCGGTTTAGTGGGTTTCCGCTCTGCCAGATAGAATGGTGGACGTGATTTTGGGACCCGCTTGTAGCTCAAGGTAAAATCATAAGCGATTTTTTAAAGAATCTCATTTTTCAGGAATCATCCCAGCCGCTTTCCTCAGCAGCTATTATCAGGTTCCGCATGAGTGGGTGGCTCCTGATAAATTTAGCACCAAAGTATCCAGAATTGCCTTGTCTCTGCAAAGGCTATACCAATTAGGATAGGCTAACACAGCCAGGACACTTCTGGATGCCTAGCTAGCTTCCAGAATATTTTTTCTTTAAAGCTAACTCGATTCGAAATGATGGTTGGAAACAATCCATGGATAACTAATGGATAACTTTGCAAAATCCATGGATAACTTTGCAAAATCCATGGATAACTTTGCAGATCGCTTGGGGTTTCTCTTCGGCGGCCACCCTCGCCGATTCTGCGCGCTTTCCATTTATGACAACGGTCTCATCGAATTATGTTAGTAGCGGATCAGAACGATTTTTCTTTCTAATGCTTCATTTCAGGCTCGGCTGTCACCTTTGTTTCTTTGGCCGCCAGTTCTTACAGTTGATAACTTTTGTTGGTTTTTCCTTTACAAAAAAACGGGGAGATCATGGTCTTGTATTACACTAATGCCGGCTACGGAATTGTTTAAACCTGATGGGGGACGTTACGGTTGGTTTTGAGTCATCTTTAAGCTCATGAAAGTTGAATCTGGAACGCACAGAAAGTGATATCTGACCTAGTATCCGACATAGCTTTACGTGCAGATTTTTCTTCCAATTGTTCTTCCAATTGTTCCAATCTACAACACCCTACCGTACTCTAATATTTTCAGACGGCTTTCTCCTGATCTACCTCCAACTCGACCATCATCGCCGCCACTGAGGAGAATTTCGACATCGGCTCAACGGAAGCCTCGATGATTACAACGTTGAAGAAAAGTCAAATCGAGAGCCAGAGTACTGGATTTGAATCTTTTTTAAAGAAATGCCGCTAGGAGTGCCTGTAGGTTGTCCAGCTTTTAGAAAATAAAAATCAAAGCATAGTTTTTAGCACTGATGTCCAGTTTTTAAGAATACCTAAAAATGAGATTTTTCTTTATTTTCGTTGGAACAGGACTTCCACTGTATAACTGGATATCCCAAATAAATCAAAGTCGTATATTTTTCCGTGGACTTGAGCGAATCTCTTTTATCCAAAAAGCCTAACCTGTCAAAGTTCTGATATTTTCTTCTTCCAGTCCTCGGCGTCTGCTTCCCGACAGATCAAGTCCAGAAGAGATTTCCATCATTGCAACCACAGAAGCGGAATGAATACGCTGAGGCGAACCCAGGGACATTTGTTCCTGGAGTCTCAGGAGTCTCAGACTTCCTGTCCCCCCGAGTCTCAGACTTCCTGCAGTCTCAGACTTCCTGCAGTCTCAGACTTCCTGCAGTCTCAGACTAGAGTCTCAAATTGAGACAGAGACAATGTTTCAATTTTGAACTCAGTTTCAGACATTTAAATTCTCTTTAGAAATCATTGTCAACTATGGTTTTAGCTCCGATTATGTCTATGTGGTCCTCGCCTTGTTTGGCCTTGGATTGAACAGTTGGCACAAGGAGGAGGCGAATATGATGAATCGCGCAGTAAAAGATACTCGAGAATATCATGATTTTTTGTTTGCAACTATTCAAGTTCTATAAGTCCTAGCGACATTCAGTTCGAGAATTGCTGAATTAGGCTGGAAGGTCAAAATAGAATTTTTTCTTCTCTTCTTATCAGTATTCTTATCAGTATGAGCTGGGGTTCGGAAGGTTGCATAGAGATATCTTTGGAATCCAGGGCTATCATGTGCGAATCATGTTTGGGCTCATTTGAATGGATCCCGACCAAACCTCGAATACCGTCATTTAGATGAATGAATGGGGGAAACCTGTAAAAGCGATTGTCGACCGGTCTAGTGAGATTACTTGAGATTACTGTAAGCAAAGCTTTTCTTTATTAATCATTTACTGTAGTTCTAAATGCAGCCATGATTGTGAATCCCATTTAGTGCCTAGCAGTTTAACCCCTTTCTGAGAAATATGACTTGGTGGTGAATGCTGATGGAATGGATGCTGTGGCGGCACAAGCAGCGAAAATTTCTTGGTGGTGAGTATAGCTTCAAAAATATAGCTTTTCTGATATTCAACCTTATACTTTGGCATCCAGAGCCAAATCCGATGTTCCAGATCGATCTTACAAATCAAGGCAAAGTCAACGGATCGACGACCCTCCGGTGGCGCCAATTGTCCGCGCCAATGTCCAGGCCCACCATTCTATTGTGCTACAACCGATTTTTGTTGAATGATCGAGCCCGAGCCTGGCAGGCTGAAACTTTGGGCTCATTTTGTGAATTTGCATAAATGTCCACATGAAATACAAATTTGAGCTGCTATCCCAGCGAAAGTGTCCAAATCGTATGATCATACAAGGTACCCCCGACTACTTTTCTATCCCAGTCAAAATGATTTTAGATGAGCAAAACCACAGAATTGCATTTCTGTTTGTCAGATTGCTTGGATGTTTTTGTTTTAACTTACAAACCTTACGAAACTGATCTAAAGTTCTTAATTCCTGCCAGTTCAGTCCAGGCCTGCCTGGCTCCCGGTAGAATCCCCCAGCCTGGCTTGCCTGGCTTACAAACCTCCGAAACTCCAGCACTCATTCACCCCACCTCTCAGATCAAGTTTCGTGCCCCTCAACTCTACAGTACCTTTATGTGGTACGTCTATTGTTTGAATGGCTCGCTTGCCTTGGATCCAGTCAAGGCTCGAGAAATCAATCAATTTTCAACCAAGTCCGGTCGACCAGTCCGCTTTTACAGGTTTTCCCTCCCCATTCATTCATCTAAATGACGAGTACCCTAGGGTGGTCAGGATCCATTCAATGACTCCAAACATATGACTCGGATTCCAAAGATGTATCTCTATGCAATCCACTCCTTCTGGAACCTCTTGTCCCAATACGCAAATTTCACCTGTGACTCCGAATTATGATTACACATTGTAGCTGTGATATCCAAAATTCTCAAGAATTGGATTTAAAACTTCAGATGGTTTTGTAGCTCTATGAGGATGCATCGAAAACCATTGGGCGTGGTACGAGGAAGACATTCAATAACACGCAACGCCGATTTGCGGGTTAGCTATAGGCGAGATCGATCCGTTGCTGATCTTTTTCGGTTTTGATGGCATAACGTCTGCATTCTTTGATTGGGCAAAGAGTGGAATGTACGTATTTGTGATCAGGGCATCAGTTCTTCTTCTTTTCGGCCCCTTACTCTTCTTATCAGTCCTGTTTTTTATTTTCAGGTTCGGAGAAAAATGATAAAGAGATTTTTGTCTAAAAACTATTATTACCTCAAGGCTAAGCCTAAAGGCTAAGCTAGAGCCAAAAGTTGAAAGTGTAGAGCCCGAGTTGACGGATCCAAAGATACCTCGTAAGGCAAAAGGCTCTAGCGGTCCCGAGCACTTGTCCGGTGTAAACGAGAGGTCATATTTTGGATCCCTGCTAGCTACCCAGTTTCAATTGTCGCGCTTTGAAGATGATTGATCTGCTGATCAGTCAGATTGGGGAAGTGTTTTTGATTTTGATGGTAACGGCCTTAGTGGTGCTATTCTTTTGTTGAAGGTCTCAAAGTGCTGCTGGGTCGAGACTCGGTGCAGTTTAATTAAATTGAACTCCCGGTCTTGTTTAGTTCAATTCCAGATTCAGATCAAAAAATCGAGACCAAAACATGCCAAACTGGCCTTTGTTCTATTCCATTCCATCAGTTCTATTCCATCAAACCCCGTCCTTCCGGGAGAAGCGTCGAGAACGAGAACGCCAGGACGCCGAATGGCAAATCCCGTCTCTTCTGCTGGAAAGACCTGGCAAAGCAAAAGAAGTCAATTTCTTGATTGGCTCCAATTCTAAACTCTTTCCAGAACGAAGAGAAGAGTCTGTATTTCCCTTCACTCTTCTCGTTCATCCAAATCCTCGACTTCAAAATTCTCCGTGAACAGCAAAAGTGGCTCAACAGATCTTGCCTATTTTACATGAATGGTGAGCTGAAATTTCAAAACTTTTCTTAGATTTCGTCGGAATGAGCCGGTTTCCGCGTACAAATACAGAACTCTGCCCAGATTGACCCATGAGGACTTTGCCGAGTTCAGGATGGTGAGAATCGGGTAGATGGTGCTAATAAATCACTCAAACAATTACTCACTCTTTTTTTTTCCTCAAAAACTACTCGATGACATCCAAAATTACAGCTCCGAAAGATGGAGCACGATCCGTGCACCGTTTCATCAGAATCTCTGCCTCGATCACGCGCTATTGATGTCCATTTTGAAATACGCAGCCACGGGAACGCTAGAGAGTACTGTAGCTCTTTGTTAAAGTCAATTCTCAGACTGTACTGACCTGACTGTACTGTGCTGACTGTACTGTACTGTACTGTACCTCTCAATACTGATTCCAGGATGTCATCCAGAAAGGATCAATCAATTTGGATGCTTTCTTTGCCCTGTCATTGATTCGAGATCTGATTGCGGGACTGCAATTCATCCAGAACTCGTTTCTTGTTTTCACGGAAATTTGTGGTTTTGTAACTCTTAGAATTCGAGAATGACATCCAGTTTAGTTATGCCAGCGATTCTACAGTCATTCCAGTACTCGGGAAGGTTATCATGTCAAGGTCGAGTTTTCATCACAGTGGATTTCTGACTCTGCTGGAGTTTTTCTGGAACCTTTTCTGTAACAGGGGATAACTCCTACAAAATCTGATCACTTTTTCCGCTGGTTTACCGAAGCTTTTTCCTCATCACTTTCTCATCAAAATTGTTTGTGGAACTAAACAAAACAAAAAGTGGGCAGTGAAGGGATTCGAACCCGGGCAAAAAGCCTAAACCACCTCGACCACTAGGTCATCAGAAAACATTTATTTTTTGAGGAGTTTTATAATTTTGTATACCCAATATCTCCCATTACAAGAAAAACTAACAGCAGAGCCAGGTCCGGATGAAAACTCGACCTTGACTTGACAACATTCCCTTCAAGTATGATATCCAGATTGGGCATTTCGGTTCTCAAGCTTGTTGGATCGACGAGAGATGGGTGTTGAAAGTGAGGCGGATTGGATGCACGACTTTTCGAAGAGGCGAGAAGATGGAGAGAAAAAGTGGGCTCAGTTTTGAGATTCAACCATCACATCCAGATTGGCTTTTCCAGTTTTCAAAGCAATCAAAAACGATTCTAGGACAACTCTGGCTAGCTCCAGAGCTTTTGCGACATCCCACAAGCCGGGGAACGAGAGAAGCCGATATCTATGCTTTCGCGATAATCTGTTCCGGAAGTCGTCACTAGGAAGATTCGTACGATTTGGATAATCGTGACGAAAAAGTCGAAGGTTTTGCGTATCCTGGAAAGCAGAAACCTTTTGAAATTTCAAGAAATCTTGGCACATGAATTAAACATTAGGTCGTCCACATGTACTGGTTCGTCCTGAAGCTAAACGTGAATGAAGAGAAATGGAGCTAAACCCAGCTATGGTAAGCTAGGAGGCAAATTATTGTGCAAAAGGTTTTTGGCTCCAAAGTTTCCAGCTATTGTTTTAGCCATTGTTTCTGGCTTCTTGTGAGCTCTGGTCGCCAGATGGCTCTTGTGCGTTCCAGATCGTTCAAGATCTCGAAAGAAAATTCCATTTAGCTTCATATGATCCGCGATTGTTGGTCCAAGGCCGATGGCGAAACCAACATCTCTACCGTAAACACAATCATCAAATCTATAGTAAATGACTTTCAATTTAAAGGGAAATCCTGAAAAGCTGAAAAGAGAAAAACCTTCACAAAGAAAAATCTTTAGAGTCAGGAAACAACAGGGTCAACAAAATTTGATGGATTCCGTTTTGGAGTTAATGGAATCGTATGCAGAGGCCATTGGAAAAGAGTATGGATGGAATGGATGGTTTGGTGCATTAAGTTACAGGTGAAGATCGGATGGTAGGAGTGGTGGAAGAGAAGAAGAAGAGTGATTTGCTGTTGCATAGGATGTTACCCAAGTGAGTTGGGGTTTTAAAATTTGAAGAGATAGAAGATATTCAGTCATCTGGTTATTTTTCTTATATTAATAATGATTCTGAGTAAACAGGAGCTTTCTAATTCATTCACAATTCAGAGAGGCTTTCTAATTCGAGCTTTTATTAATTGGGCTGAGTTTAAAAATTAGCATATTTAAGATATAAGATATTCAGCCAATGTTATCGTGCACCTAGTTTTTATAGATTACTGTAGATTTACTGTAGTAATTACTGTAGAATCATTACTGTAGATTACTGCTTGGAGACAAGCTAGGGATTACTCCCCCTTGAAGACAAGACAGGGGTACTGTAGCTTTGCGGCATGACTAAAGGCTTCTGTAACTTCTTTTGCAGCCTTTCCAGTACTGTATTGCTGTATCGGCTGTTACCAAAGTAAAAACTGGATTTCACAGCAGGTTTTCAACAATTTTTAGACAAGTAGCTGAAAAGCTGAAACTCGGACAATCGGTCGAGCCGGAATCTTTCGACAGTGTCACAATTTTTCTTCTCCGATGTGGTTCAATTCACGCGGTGGCTGCAAAATGCACGCCCTTACAAGTAAAAAGGGCCAGTTGCTTCTCTCTTTCAGCTAAATCTTTTCAGATCGTCAACCTCCTCAACGATCTCTACACCACATTTGATCAGATCATCGAGCAACATTCTGTTTACAAAGTTCCCCCCCCATTGCTTAGGATTGCTCCCCCCCCCCCCCCCCCCCCCCCCCCCCCCCCCCCCCCCCCCCCCCCCCCCCCCCCCCCCCCCCCCCCCCCCCCCCCCCTTTTTAGGATTGCTTAAGATTTTGCTTAAGTTGCTTAGTGCCTCAAAAACAAGTTCATCTCTGGATTTCAGGTGGAAACAATCGGTGATGGCTATCTTTGTGTCTCTGGTCTCCCCTACCGAAATGGAGATCCAACACGTGAAAGAAATCGCCGAGATCGTTGAACTTTTTGAGAGCAGTGGAGTAAGAGAGAAAATAGATGGATTTAGGAATATAAGAAGACCAAACCCCAGGCATCACAAGGCCTTGGGTCCAAGCTCCTGCCCAGGCAACCCTTTGAAGTTACATTACAGGAACGTTCACAGTGTTAACGGCATCCAGAAACCGAATCTTACTTATCCTAGGCTATTTTGAGAAAGCCTCCACAGTTACCTGCCCATCTTTCTGCCCATGCCAAAGCACTGCCCGCAGGCTTTTTGAGATATGGTCATATCAGAAACCTCTTAAATGATATTAGTTTGATGTGACACATCTTCTGAGTTTGGATAATTGACCCAACAGCCTGCTTTTTTGCGTAGATAGGCCTACACTGTTCTCTAGCCTGCTGGCAGTGCAAGATTAACAGAAAACTGTGGAAAGCACCCTCATAAGCTCTGCCTGATAGCTACAGGGGATTTGCGCGGTTTCGGGATGTTCTCATCTCCAAGTCAGATCGCTCCTGAAATTCAACTTTAAGGGGGTTCCCTGATGTATCATTTAAGGAGTTTCTGATAAGAACATCAAACTTATATCATTTTAAGAGGTTTCTGAAATGCTGACCTATCCTCTCAAAAGACCAACAGACTCATGTACCTTAATAACCGTTCAATTTTCCAGCTCTTCCGTTATCCCTCACCTCCCCTCTGAATCAATTAATCTCCGAATTGGAATGCATTCGGGTTCTTGTGTGGCTGGAGTAGTCGGATTAGCCATGCCAAGGTATTATAATTACCGTAAATACTTTGTAATAGCCCACACCCCCCCCATGACGGTGCGGAGCGTTGCGTAGTCTGGCTTTGAACAAGTTTTTCTCAACACTGGTTTTATGCTGCAATGCGCGCTTAGGTATCAAAAAATAGCCTGAATTTTGTGTTTTTTGCGTACCAAGAACGCATTTTTGAACGAAGCATTGTAGCATAAACAGGCGTCCTTGCGTTCAAGCCCACGGAGCAGACGCTCCGCACCTCATTACCGGCTGTACGAGGGGGATGGGGTACTATTATAGTGTTCCCGTATTCTGACCCCAGGTTGATTTGGACTAAAACGCAAGGAATTCCATCGTAATGCCCTGAATCATAATCTCTTAAATGACAGAAAAAGTGTTCGCTTTAGTGCCGTATCACTCAAATCCTGATGTTTTCAGATATTGTTTTATTCGGTGACACAGTAAACACAGCATCCAGGATGGAAAGCAACGGGAAACGTGAGCAAAACATCTTTTCAAGAACCTCAAAGCTGGCAGCTTTTCAGCTGGCAAAATTCACATGTCGAATGACCTTGCTCTCTACTAAGATCGAATCGGCGGCTATGAAGTTGAATCAAGAGGAGAGTGATCATAAAAGTGAGAGATCTTTCAAATCACAGATGTCATTGAATCGATAATCTAGGGAAAGGCGTGATGGAGACGTATTGGTTGAACGCTCGTTCCATCGGTACAACAACTCTACCAATCGATGCCGTGAGGAAGGACGATTTACCGCCACCGCCAAAAGCACAGGAACCGCCACGTTTCTCGACGAGAACCCCGACAGCTCCGCAATGGATCATGGAGACGAAAGGCCGGAATCATTAAAGAACACCGGAAGTACCTGAGTATGATGAAATTGAATGAGATTTTTGATTGTAATTTTATATATTTTACCATAAAAATTCGAATATTTCGATAAATTTGATGAATTGTGAGAAATGGCAAGAAGCATTATAAATGTTGCGCTGGAAAGTATGAGGATACAGTAGCTTTTCAAATGGTAGCTTTTTATTGTAGTAGTATGCAAATCTAAAGCAGACTCAAACTTTAAGAGCCCCGATTTACATTCAAGTTACCCCCGAACCGCCACGTTTCACGACGAGAACTTCGACAACTCCACCAATGGATGGAGAAAGACTTCGACAACTCCACCAATGGATGGAGAAAGACTTCGACAACTCCACCAATGGATGGAGAAAGACTTCGACAACTCCACCAGACGAGAATGGAGTCGTCAAGTACACAAGAATTACCTGATGATGATGCGATTGAATGATTTTGATTGTTAATTTTATATATTTTACCAGAAAATTCTATTATTTCTCTTGAATTCTATGAATTGCGAGGAAACGCCAAAGAAAACATTGTGATTTTTCCACAAAAAAGTTTAGGCACACGGTAGCTTTGTTTGCAAAAATTGAAAGGGATTTTCATTGTGGCAAATTTAAAGCATAGCAATGGCCACGGATACCAGATTCAAAGAGCCCCAGAAATAAGCTTTTCCTTAGAAAACGTCTTAACAAAAGACCCCTAGAATACATCCAGCCATCCAGCCATCCAGCCATCCAGCCATCCAGCCATCCAGCTATCCAGCCATCCAGCCATCCAGCCATCCAGCCATCCAGCCATCGTATCCAGCTATCCAGCTATCCAGCCATCCAGCTATCCAACCATCCAGCCATTACTAGTTGTAATGCTTGGATACAACAAAAACGAGCTCAGCGGCTCAGCGAAGAGCTTACGTTTTATGATAAAAGAAGACAAGCAGAACTCAGTTGCAGACAGCAGACAAGCAGACAAGTACGGTAGAGTTTAAAATTCAATCCAAAGTAAAACTCAAGGTCCATTTCCACAGTTCGAGTTCAAGAGCTGATAGAGTTGATCCCAGAGTTGATATTGACCATGGAATCTTTATGTTTTTTGGTTTTAAGGTCAAAAACCAAAAAATTCCATGAGTAAAAACTAAAATGTCGACTTTTTCTTATGGGTATCCAAGCTGTCGGTTTCACTGATCTCTCCCACTTTTTATGACTCATTTACCAAAACTTCTAACTCAATTTGAAACTTTTGCACCCAGGATGCCTCAAAAGCAAAAAAAAAACACGTAACGAGAGAATCACAAGTTTGAGAAGCCATACAATCGTAAAATCTTCAAAAATTCCCCCCTGCCAAACTTTCCACTTTTTACAAAATCTATTTTCCAGCTTTTTTCTTTTCAATAGATCGAGAGTTAAGCTTCATAAATTGCTTCCTGAAGCTTTGCTTCCTGAAGCTTGCTTCCTGAAGCTTTACTTCCTGGAAAACTACTTCTTCCCCCTGAAGCTTTACTTCCTGAAGCTTTACTTCCTGAAGCTTTACTTCCTGAAGCTTTGCTTCCTGAGCTTTACTTCCTTTGAAGCCTGAAGCAAAAAGTTGTTTCAACGCAAAAAGGAAAGGAAAGCCTTAGTTATCTGAATTCTTTGATAATATCAGAATCAATATTTTTAAATTTAACAGCGATAGATGTGGATTTAAATTATAAAAGACTGAAAAACACTCACTAAGGACTGATGCCAGCTGAAAGTGGCCTTTTTGATTCGAGGAATCCATCTTATAGAAGTCGGTCATGGGCAACTCGAATTCGCTTTTTAGTTTTTTTGCAGAACGCTTTTACAATCGCGAGATATCTGGCATAGAAAAGGGCCTAAATTTCCCCAAAATGAAGACGCCACCAAAACCAAAGAAATACGTCGGCGGCCTAGTGGATCGTCTGATCGACTATCCGAAACTTATCACTTTCTTTGCCCCAACTTCGAATCCTACCCCTGCAAACTTTCCACTTTTTACAAAATCTATTTTCCGGCTTTTTTTTTCTAATCAATGACTAATCAATCAATGACTAATCGACTATTGACTAATCAATAGTCGAGGTTAAGCCCCATACATTGCTTTCTGAAGCTTTGAAGTTGAAAAGTTTCAACGCAAAAGAAAAAGAAAAAGTAAAAGGTTATCTGAATTCTTCGAGTGATATCAGAATGAATATTGTAAATTTAACAGCGATTGATGTGCATTCAATGTGTATGACAGTCAGCTAAACCTCCAACTAAACGTACCGTAAATACTGTTTTAGTACCCGACCCCCCTTCGTACAGTCAGCGTAGTCATAAAAGTTGTTTTAGTATTTCATTGTTTTTCTTCGCGCCAAATACTTTCAAAAAAGTACGTATTGGCCATGAAAAAATAGCCCTGAATTTCAGCTATTTTTTATACCTAAACGCCCATTGTAGCATAAACGAGTGTCGAGGAAAACGCGTTCTAAGCTAGACGGGCGCAACGCTCCGCTCCGCCCCGTCATTATCAGGGGTGGGTACTATTACATATGTTACGGTATATTGACAGCAATATTTGGTTTTAATTTGTTTCAGGATCAAACTAAAGTGGAAGAAGGATTGCTGTTTCTATTGAGTTTGATTAGAAAGATTAACTAACACAGAACTTTGCTTATGGTCTAGCTTTGAACGTTTCGTGATGATCTGAGCTTTGAACATTTCGTAGTCTAGCTTTGAACGCGTTTTTCTCGACTGGCGCTCGTTTGTACTACAATGCTCGTTCAAGTAATCATTGTCAAAATATTTGAATTCAGGGCTATTTTTTGATACCTTCCCCCGCTTTGCCACATTAGCATAAGCGAGTCAATAGAAGAAACGCGTTCACCCCTGGAACTACAAAGCTACTCATTTCAAAATCATTATGGGGATGGGGTACTATTACAGTATTTACGGTGTGTTTAAAAAGTTTTTTATTTAATAGAAATCGAATCGTGTTCAGATTTTTCATCAACAATGCCAATCGAAGAATTTGTTTATTCAAAATAGTGGAAAGATTAATGTTACCCTGTTACCTTTTATTAGTTAAAAACTCTAAAATGTCAAACGCTATTAAATCAAGGTGAATCTATTATTTGTTTTAAAATCACGAAAATCATTGAAATATTAACACAGAACTTTGCCACGGTCTCTTTTTCAGAAAGTCTACTCCGACTACGCAACCATCCCGAAAAAACAAGTTTTCTCGACACTCGTTTATGCTACAATGCTCGTTTAGGTATCAAAAATAGCCTGAATTTCACCGCTATTTTTTGACACCTAAACACATTCTTGCTTTATAAACCAATGTCCGAAAAATGCCTTTAAAGCTAGACTACATGGCACCCTCCCCGCACCGTCATTATCGGGGTGGGTACTATTACAGTATTTACAGTAGTCTGATCGATAACTGAAAACTGGTTGTGTTCTTCGTTCTTCAGTGTACCCAAACAAATTGACTCTGTTAATGCTTCTTGAGGGTTGAGAACAAATCACTTCTGGCTACTTCTGACTTCTGACTAATCCCAAATCTTAAAGACATTTGAGAACTGTATGAAATCATCTATTTGAGTTGCAAATCCTATTGCTACCCTAGGACCCGTTCGATTGTTGAACTTGAAAAACTGGAGAAATGATGGTAATGGCCAAAGTTGATCGTTATTTGAATGAAAACTTTGAACAAGAAACCTCAAAACTTGGATTAAAAAGTTGAAAAAAGTTCGTCCAGGGTGACGAAGATCGAAAAATGCGGCCAGAAATGACATTTCAATCAGAATCAACAAAAGATGGGAGGAGGGAACTCTTTTCGAAGTCTTTTCGAAATCCCCACTGAAAGATTCCCCCTTCTCTGATCTTCTGATCTCATCCGAAATACTACCTGTTTTTAAAATCTCCTTCTCAGGTTTATAGGAATTTAGTTTTCTCCGTTTTGTTATCTGGTACTCACACAATGCTTTGGCTTTTTAGTTTTGTTTCTTCTTCCAAGAAACGGTAGCTCAATCCAGTGTGACTATTGGAGGGATTACGGTAGGTTTTAAAAGCTAAATTGATCAATCTGGATGTCACGTACACTGCTATTTGGTGCATCACAATGTACCCACATCAAAGTTACCACAGTTTTTGTGTTTTTTCCGACCACATTGAGGTCAACGACTACTCCAACTCCAGCAACTCCGTCTCCAGCAGCTCAATATCTCGCGACTCCCCCAACTCCAGCAACCCTAGCTCCAGCAACTCCAGCTCCAACTCTAACAACTCCACCTCTAACAACTCCAACATCTGGAAATGCGACTAGAGCAACGTATCTCGTTCGAATGATTGTCACCCCGAGCCAGCAAGCGAATATCGGCTTCTCAGTCACTGGAGGAGTGATCCCTTTGGCTCTACAACAAATTCCATCAGCATCTACTGGATAAACATGTTGTTTGGTGAGTCAGTGTTCGGGAAACAGATCCGTAAGCTAGGCTCTACAATTTTCTTATTTATTACCACAAGCAAGCCTCTAGATTTGAATAGACCTGGAGCCAGTTCGTTAACATTCTTGAATTCTCCTAGCTCCTGCAGTTGTTTGCATTCTTTTTGTCTTGTAAGCCACGAAGCGAGGCAGCCCACCTGTTCCCCTATCTTCGGTGGGTGTTTTGAAGATTCATAATGGTCGATCTTGATCTTTCAGCCCAGCTAATAAACGTTTGAATTTTCAGATTCGTAGTCAACTACACCGATTGCGCCAAGCCAACGCAGCGGGGATTACCAGTCTATATGATCAAATACCGACAAGTCGATGTGATTATTGGACCGGCGTGTGCTACTGGTGACTATTTCAATTCTTGATTGGTGAAAAAACGATTTCACGCTTTTAGCGATTCCACCAGTCGGCTTTCTCAGCTCATACTTTCAAACAGTTCAGGTTAGAAAAATCCAGTAGGCATTCATTTTATTAAGTCGATCAATTGAAACTCAAAAAATTTTAAAAATGCCTACCGTAAATACTGTAATAGTACCCCACCCCGATAATGACGGTGCAGGTGCTGCGTAGTCTAGCTTTGAACGTGTTTTTCTCGACACTGGTTTATGCTACAATGCTACAACATATTTATCAAAAATAGCTGAAATTCAGGGCTATTTTTGATACCTAAACCAAGCATTGTAGCATAAACGAGTGTCTTAAAACGCGTTTTTTCAAGGGATAGTTTGCGTAGTCTAACTTTAAACATCCCGTTCTTACGCTCATTTTATGCTACAATGTGCACTTTGGTATCAGAAAATAGCTCTGAATTCGGCTATCATTTGATACCTCGGCACCTTTGTAACATAAACCAGTGTCAAGAAAACGCGTTCTAAGCTAGACGACGCAACGCTCACCACCGTCATTATGGGGGTGGGGTATATTACAATATTTACGGTAGCTTTAGGGCTGGTAGTGAGATTTTACAATATCTTTACATCTGGCCCAAAAACATCTAAGCTTTTGTGACACCATCTTCCAGGTTGTTTGGGGTTTCGCCTCAGCAGCGACTCTTGCTGACAATACCCGCTTCACTACGTGACTACAGTAGTCCCAACTTTTCGACAGTGAGTTATCTGTTTTTTATATCTGAACTAACCATTTTTTAGACTCGGCTACTCATTCGTCGCCTTGACGCAATGTTCAGATGGTGAGAATTTCCGAATTTTCTTTTAAAAATAATTCTAGGGACACGTGGCTCTGATCTTTTGGAGATGCACTCAGTTTACAACAATTGCCCAACAATGATGAGCAGTGACGGTGAGAAAAAATGATAATTTGTGCAAGCCTGAACGCACAACACATTTTTAAACCATTTTTTTAACCAAATTTTGAGATTTAGGATACTGTGAACGATCCGGCGTTCAACTCATCAACGATCACAAGCAGTCAACGGCTGGAAATTGAACATAGCCAGCAACAAATGGTTGCAGCGCTTCTCAAGATCAAATCAGAAAGCCAGAGGAGTTGGTTTGTTTACGAAATTGTTCATTATTTTTGTAATTTTTGAAACTTTTTTGAAATCCCCATCCTCCATCGTCACAATTTTTTTTATTCTCAAGATCAAGAATTTTTCAAAATTCTCAGAATTCTCAGAAAAGAAAGCCTCGAGGCTTCTCGGGGAAATAAACAGGATTTAAACTTAAAACTGATTCATTTTATTATTCGTTATTCAAAAAAAAAATCGAATGTTTCAAGGATTTCAATTTCAAAAATAGTTCCAAATCCCAACCAGAGCAAAGATTTTGAGATTTCCTTTCTCTAACAGTGATAGATTCCTTGCGTTCCCTTGTTCCTTTTCCAGAAACGCTCTTGAAATGACTATGAAGTGTTACAGACGTGCGAAAGTGACGATCGTTTTTCAAATATCATATTTCATTGTCCAGTAGTGTATATAGGCTTAGTTTATCTAGTTTCCGAAGCCAGTCACCAAGTTTTTAATCCAGTATCAAGCGGTTAAACATCAAGGTATAAGGATTGATTTTTGACCTCAAACTAGTTTACTAGATTTCTCGCGTTTCCGAATCATTTTGCAAAAACGGATAGCAGCATCGGAATCAGTGTCATTTGGCAATGCCATTTGACAATGTCATTTGGCAATGCCATTTGACAATGTCATTTGGCAATGCCATTTGACAATGTCATTTGACCACCTCAGCCTTGTGACCTTTTCTTCTTCCGTTTCCAGAAACGTTCTTGAAATGACTATGAAGGGTTTGAAGTTGAAAAACAAAAGGAAGAAACGAACCCGAGCAAAGAGCAAAGATGACTTGCTTCGGAAACAATATCCACTAGACCAAAAGCTGAAATTTCGAGACGGTGAAAGAAGCCTTATATTTGTATAGATTTTTGCGCTGAAACTTATTTTGATAAGCTTCTGAAACTTATTCCTTGCGTTCCCTTGTTCCGTTTCCAGAAACGTTCTTGAAATGACTATGAAGTGCTTGAAGTTCCCTATCGATTACGAACATTTCACTTCTTTTCAGTAATCGCCGTTTGTTTGCCAGAAGGTCGCTTTAAGAGGGACTTTCTCATCGCCACCACTTTGACCGGGATGAATACGTGGGTTGAAAAAAGATTGAAAGATTGAAAAATTGAAAAGAATTTGAAAAAAAGATTGAATTTCACCACAAATCCCGTTCAAATCTTTCCAAATTGAGGGATTTCCCTCTGCAAAACTAATGCCAAAGAATTTTAGCTCCGACTACGTGTATGTTTTTTGGATCTTAAGGAGGCTTTGGGATGGTCAACTGGGACAAGGACCACCGGGAACACAAACTTGTGAGAGGTTTTCAGATTTGATCAGGTGAATTTAGACCAAATTATTTTCATTTAGGTGTACGGTAGTGATCCAAAGCTCTAGAATCCAAAAAGCCAGAAAGCTATTGGGCCTTAAGTCAGGGCCTTAAGTCAGGGCCTACTTTCACCCCCCATCAGTAACATTTATCCAAACATTTTAGTATCGAATGGGTTGACCCCGATGTGGATCGATACAATCAACAATAATCAAGATGGAATGAACATTGTTGCGCAAAGGGCTGCCACGAGATTCCTTGTGGTGAGATTTTTGGGATTGGCCCAAAAATTCAAATTTGAGCTTTCAAAAATTCTTACAATTTTCTCGTGCATTCCAGGACAGATTTTCCAGGTTCAAGGCTGAATCCTGAGCAAGTTAAGAGCAAGATAAATGGTCGATCCTTAAATCCTCAAATCTTGCAGATAATCCAGATCTAATAGTCATCTAAATCTGAGAAAATCTGACCCGAAATCTGAAGAGACCTATCCTGCCTCCAGTACGAGATTTCAGATCGGATCGATTTGAACAACCAAGGACAGTGAAAATCAAGGAAAAGACGCTCAGAATTTAAAGTTAGTTATTTATTGACCAAACCCGAGTTTGAATTGGTAAACTCAATAAAATGAATAGCTCCAATCGATTCTCCGTCCCCGAAAACCTTAGATTGCAATTTACAGCTGAATATCTTTGGCTTTTATGCCATTTACAATGCAAAAGATAAAATCGTAAATGTGCGAGGTGTTCTTTGTGCGGCCGGGGTAGTCGCTCGCTGCCCTGGCACCCGGGATCTCGATAGATTCCTTGAGAACGTCTCATTTGGCCCTCACCAAGCAAGGTATTTCTTTGTGCGGCCGGGTAGTCGCTCGCTGCCTGGCACACGGCCCCGATACGGGATCCCTCGCCACCAGCGTCTCTCTTCCCCCTCTCCAAGGGAGGTGTTCTTTGTGCGGCCGGGTCCAATCGCTCGCTGCCTCGCACAGCGGGCCCGTTCGAGTCCCCTTGACAACGTCTCTTTGACCCTCTCCAAGCGAGGTGTTCTTTGTGCGGCCGGGTAATCGCTCGCTGCCTGGCACACGGGCCCGATAGAGGTCCCCTTGACAACGTCTCTTTCACCCTCTCCAAACGTGGACCTGTGGTGTAGTGGATAAGTGCCTTGTTTCAAAACAAGCTGTCGATTGTTTGGCTTGGGTTCGATCCCGCCCTTTGTTTCATTTTACATTTCGTTTACTTTGTGTTTAACCGCTCGAGTTGCACTCTATTTTAACCTTACGATAGTATTATGACAGTTGTTTTGGGCGCCGTTGCCCTGTATTTCTGATACAAATGCTGCGTTCTGTTAAGCTATTCTAGAGATTTGTGCAAGATTGATTGGGCGCTAAATTTGAGCATCTGTCCCCGAGATTTTTAGGATTCTGTGCTCCGGTTTCAATGAGACAAGCTCAAATCAGAATTCCCCAGGTCGGTTTGACAACCAAGGAACAGTGAACAGCATGACAACAGCTCAATTGGCTCCACAAGTGCTGGCGAACATCCGCGGAGATCCATTCTATTGCGATACGACAGACTGCCTCAACAACAATCAATATAATGGGGTAATTCCGAAAGAAATGATCAAAAATGATCCGAAAGAAATGATCCAAAATGCCTTTCTACAGATCGGTTCATTCGCTCCTCAACTCTACGATGCTTTCATGTATTTCGCCTATTGTTTGAATGCATCTTGGGCACTTGATCCGATAAATGGCGGAAGGAATGAGACTGTGTTCAACATGGTTCGCACGACTGTCTCGTTCCCGGGTAAGACTGGTGACTAAAGCAACTTGAAGAGCTACCGGGATACTGCTTAAGCTTCTGCACTACGAACTACAAACACTTCTAACTTGGCTTTAAATCTAGTGGGTTACTTGCACGATCTATAACTCAAAAAATGAGAATCTCAGAGCTTTTGAGTGAAGTATCTAAGTACACCGAAAAGTGAATTCTAAAAAGTTCAGTGGTTTAAATGTGGTTTGTAGAGATCCTGATTCGATCGTCTAATCTAATCGTTGCTCATAGTAGTTCAGTGTAGACTATTGTAGCTTGTACTGTAGAGAAGTGTCGACTGTAAGAGTACAGCTCTCTACTGTAGTACTATATATAATTAAACCGTGAATCTATGATTTCCAGGCTGGTCCGGGATGATTCAAATGACACCAAACGTGACTCGAGTCCCCCGTTTCTATCACTATGGAATGATGTGCCGATGGACAGTCGACGACGAGATTTATGAACTTTACCTGGACCGGGACAAGGGTTACATGGTGAGTGGAATTTGGAGCTTGCAATTGGAGTTGAACGCTGTTGAACGCTTCTATGGGCAAAATGGGATTCACCACGGGATTAACGAGATTAAAATCCGATTCTTGAAGCCTGAACCCAGCTCTGGCTCGTACTTGTAGCTCATCAGAGTTCGAATAATGACTTTAGGTCGCCACTCCGCTATATCTCGACGAAGCTTCCTCGATTTGGGCTTTACGAGGCGGTGTCAGACCACTAGCGACTCCGGCTTGCGGGTTCGATCTAGTTGCTGTAGCTGTAGAGGTTGCTGTAGCCATTAGGGGGTTGCTGTAGCTGTAGAGGTTGCTCTAGCTAACTAGGGAGGTTGCTGTAGCCTGTACTATAGTGTACTACAGACTTCTGGACTACGGTACATATCCAATTTCTCCATTCCAGCTTTCTCGGCACCGGTTGCCCATTGTCAACATGGCAACAAAACGGGTTGTACATTTGTATCGGAGTCGGCGTCGTTTTGATTGTTCTCATTTTGTTCACATTCCTTGGATGCTATGTTTTGAGGTGTGAAATCAAGAATAAAGGGAACAAGAGAAATTTCAGAGAAAGAGCGCAAGGGAGTGGAGAGAAGAGATTCCGGATGGACTGTGCCATATCTTCCAGTGGAGAGACCAAATGGAAGGAACAGTAGGGTACGGTAGTTTACTGTAAATTTTCCTAGAAGGGTACAGTAGCTTGGCCAGTGTCTACTGGGTGCCCCTAGCGGCCAATGTTGCCTTGGCATGCCCAATGTACCTTGGCTTGGCCAATGTGCCTTGGCTTGGCCAGCTTGGCCAGCGGTACGGTAGTAGGGTACTGTAACACTTGTCTTAACTTTTTATAGAAAGCGATTTTGCTAGAAAGTAGAAAGTAGGCTTGTAACGGACGAACGAACGAAAACTAATGATCAAGTACTCCCCAATTCTATCACCAAATCTCAAGTTGACATCCAGAATGAACTTTCAGATGGAAGAGAAAGCATGCACTCTCCCCTGCGTTCCTCCAAATCCTCCAAGTCCTCACATTCGAAATTCTCAGTAGGCGCAAAGGGTGAAGCGGAAATGCTTCTTGCGTATTTCTGGTTTGAAGGTTACAATTTTCCATAGCTTTTAGAAATTTCCGCTTTTCAGGTGAGCCGGTGATGGCGTACAAGTACAAAATGCTGCCAAAGCTGACGAATGAGGATTTTGCCGAGTTCAGACTGGTGAGTGACTTTTTTTCTTGATGTGGATAGACTGATCCAGCCTCGAAGATGTAAGCAACGTTATTAGTAGCTTTATATACTGGGGATTAGCATTTAACTGCCGGAATATGTATTAGGTTGGAAAGAAAGTTCTCGGAAAAAGTTTCTGCACGATGATTTCTCAAAAAAGCGTTTTAGAAAACCCATATTGGGATTTTCGGGTAAAGCTTTTTATGGGTGATGAAATAAATAGTATAAATTAGAGTTCGGCAAACAAAACCAAAACAGACCAAAACCAAAACCAAAACCAAAACCAGGACCAAAACAAACACGACCTCGAAATTTCGAAACAAAAAATAGCCTATGGGATAGATTTTTGGATGCTGATTTCAAATCTGCAAACAGATTTTCGCTAGCTCCTCCCAGTCGCGAGATATTGGCGAGTTTTGGTTAGTTTTGGTTTTGGTTAAGTCTTGTTTTCCGAAGTCTAGTATAAATAGTAATTCCCTAGTAATAAATAGTATAAATAGTAACCAAAATTGCCCCACAAAAACAGTGAACAACTATTTCTGACATCCAGAATTTCAGCTCCGAAAAATGGAACACGACAACGTGCACCGGTTCATCGGGATTTGCCACGATCACTCTCCAATGATGTCAATTTGGAAATTTGCCAGTAGGGGAACCCTTGAGGTTGTTTATTGGCTTTATTGCCTTTAAATGTGGAAATTTCAAGTTTCAGGAAGTGATCTCAGAATCTACAATCACTTTGGATGCTTTCTTTGCCATGTCATTGATTCGTGACCTCTCGGAGGGGTTGAGCTTCATCCACAAGTCATTCCTGGGTCTCCATGGGAATCTAAAGTCTAGAAATTCACAGAAACCCAATCTGGAACTCATCTTTCAGCTCATCGACTTGTTGGATCGATGAAAGGTGGCAGTTGAAAGTGAGCAGCTATGGATGCTCGAGTCTGAGGAGAGGCGAAAAAGTCGACAAGCGAAGTGAGACAGATATGGTGAAAATATTAAATTCATATTTCCAGAGCAATTATGGCATGCACCCGAGCTTCTCCGCTACTCAGATGGCCTAGGAAACAAAGAAGCCGATGTTTATGCTTTTGCGATAATCTGTTCGGAGATCGTCACTAGGAAAGGCGTGTACGATTTGGAGAATCGAAATGAGAAGATTGAAGGTAAAGGAAATTGATTTGGGTTTAAAATCGGGTTCCAGAACTCCTAATGACCATCTCTGAACCTTGAATCTTCTCATTTCGATTCACCAAATCGTTTACGATCAGATCAGATCAGAGATCGTTTACGATTTGGAGAATCGAAATGAGAAGATTGAGGGTAAATGCGAATTTTGGATAGAAAGAAGATAGTCTTTAGAAGAAGATGGTCTTTAGGAGATAGTCTTTAGAAGATTAGAAAGAAGATAGTCTTTAGAAGATAGTCTTTAGAAGAAGATAGTCTTTAGAAGATAGTCTTTAGAAGATTAGAAAGAAGATAGTCTTTAGAATGAAAGATAAGAAAAAAGTTAATTTTAGAGCTCTTATATATGATAAAGAAGGGCGGATCGATGCCGATGAGACCCGATTTGGATATACCGGAGGATATCGAACTCAATCCAGCACTGGTATCTTTAAATGCAAATTCTTTCATTATTTAAATGATTCCCAGATACATCCGTCAATAAGTATATAAAGTACTTTTTGTCATAAACTTTTGATAAACTTATCAAATTTTTACGTGACTGGAGTGTTAATAGATAGCAAATGTGCATAGAATGACATTAAAGATCAGATCGACTAGAGAAATCGGGAGTGGGACAAATGCGACCTTTTTTTTGCGCACCTGGGACATTTGCGCACCTTTTTTCCGCACCTTTTCCTATAACAACGACTGCCCTAGACCCATATAATCATTTTGTTAGATTCCTATTAACGTGTAGTTTTAAGGGATTGGCGCGAAAGCGGCGTGGTGCACTTTCCAAAGCGTGGATGCGCTAAAAAAGCTAAAAAGTGCGCTAAAAAGGTACGGAAATGTCCCGGGTGCACCAACAAAAAGGTGCGCAAATGGCCGGGTGCGCAAAAAAAGGTCGCATTTGTCCCACTCCCGAGAAATCTGTAAAAAGCTATAGCCTGAAAGTACGTTTGACATCTATAGACGTTGGACACCTATAGACGGAAGAGAAATGTCTAGAAATTGTTAGCTTTGACTAGAAGTAGTTCTTTTTCCTCTCAACATCTCCTGTGCGTTCCAGCTTCACATGATTCGCGACTGTTGGTCGGAAACCCCGCAAAGTCGGCCAACAATCACCACCATCAGGACAATCATCCGATCGATGGCCGAGATAAACGGAAGTCAACAGAATTTGATGGACCATGTCTTTCAAATGATGGAATCTTATGCGGAGACGTTGGAGAAAGAGGTACGGTAGATTTGGGGTTTAAAAGAACTTTAAAAGAAAAAACCCTATTTCAGGTCGAATCGAGAATGGCTGAGCTCGTCGAGGAGAAGAAAAAGAGTGACATACTGCTGTATCGGATGCTGCCAAAGTAAAAATTCGATGTCACAACGGGTTTTAAACGATTTTTTTAGACAAGTGGCTGATCGGTTAAAAGTCGGACAATCGGTCGAGCCGGAATCATTCGAAAGTGTCACGATTTTCTTCTCCGATGTCGTTCAATTCACGAATTTGGCTGCTAAATGCACACCGTTTCAGGTAAAACCAATTGGGTTGTTTTGAACCAAGCCTAACCATAAGTCAGCTGGGTTGAGCTGGGCTGGGCTGAGCTGAGCTGGGTTGAGCTGAGCTGGGTTGAGCTGAGCTGGGCTGGGCTGAGCTGAGCTGAGCTGGGTTGAGCTGAGCTGGAGCCTGGCCAGTACCTGGATCTAATCTAGCTCTGTTTCAGGTAAAACCCTACAATCAGCCAGAGTATAGTGACAACAATACCGTATTTCACGTTGTTCTAGCTTTCCAGCTTGATCAAGGTCTGGCTTAGGCTTAGGCTTAGGCTTAGGCTTAGGCTCAGATTTTAACCTAAAATGGTCACAAAATCAACTACCGTATTCCAGACCCTTCTCTGACTTTGTCCAGACTGGTTTGACTTATCATAAACCATGGTTAGCTTATCATAAACCGGGTAACGGGTAAAAAAAATGGTCACAGAATCAACTACCGTATTCCAGATCGTCAACCTCCTCAACGATCTTTACACCACATTCGATACAATCATCGAGCAACATTCTGTTTATAAGGTAAATCTCAGAGTTGATCAAGGAGATATTGATTGAAGTTGATCGGGTAAGTAAACGATAGATATCATAGAAATCATAGATTCTAACCAGATACATTTATCGTGTGACATCCAGAACACCCGAAAAACTCAATATAACACCAAATAATTTTGACCTTTTAGGTGGAAACAATCGGTGATGGTTATCTTTGTGTCTCTGGTCTTCCCTATAGAAATGGAATCCAACACGTGAAAGAAATCGCCGAAATGTCACTCGATTTCTTGAGAGCTGTTAAGGTAATCGCATCCGAGACAACGCATTTGTGCACTCAATCAATTCTAGATTTTCCGGATTCCCCATTTACCCACAGAATCGATCAATCTCCGAATTGGAATGCATTCTGGATCCTGTGTGGCTGGGGTGGTCGGATTAGCAATGCCAAGGTAAATGGCATCCAGAAGTGTCCAGGAAGCTAGGCAGCTAGGAAAATGTCCAGAAGTGTCCAGGTCTTGGACTGGTCTTGGCATAGCCTTTGCAGACAAAAAGTACCCGGATGCTTTGGTGCTAAATTTATCAGAGCCAACGTACCTGCGGAGTCTGATAATAGGTGCTGAGATAATAGATAGATAATAGATGCGGTTGGGATGATTCCTGAATGGCTTTTGACTGGCTTTTGTTTTGAATGGCTTTTGACTAAAACCTAAAACCTAAAACCAACCGTTGTTTTCAGATATTGTCTTTTTGGTGACACCGTGAATACAGCATCCAGAATGGAAAGCAATGGGAAACGTGAGACCTAAAATAAAAGTTTTCAAAAGCAAAAGCATGTTCCAGCTGGTCAAATTCACATGTCTTGTGATGCCCAAAATTTGCTGCAACAAGTTGGCGGCTATTTGATGGAATCTCGGGGTGAAGTCATTATCAAAGTGAGTTCTGGAAGGCATTAGCACATTTAAAATGTATCAAAGTGAGCTCTAGAAGGCATTAGCACATTTTAAATGTAAAATCAAAGCGGAAAACTTGATTTCAGGGCAAAGGAGTGATGGAAACATTCTGGTTGTTGGGACGATCTTCATCCACTTTCCAACCAAAGCAATCGGATCCGTTGGACGAACGAAAGCGGCCGGAAGAGAAGAAAACCTTCCGAGAAATGGAAACGAGAAGAGCGTCGATTGACGAATCAATGAAATCGCTAGATTATTGATCTCTTAACGTTGATTTGAACTATTGATTTGATCTAGTTGATTTGATGGATTAGTCATAGGTGTACAAAAGAAATATTTTATCCATAAATGTTTTCAAATCACACAAAGCTCACATCATAAAGCAGCGCCAAGAAGCACCGTTTTCTAGTGCTAGACCCATCTAGGCCGATTTTTGATTGACAAACCTACAGCCGACAAACCAGCTAAAATCAGTCAGTTAAAATGAGGTCAGGTTCTGATTCAAAAGCAGTACCAGACCAACAGTAATAGTACTACAATTCAGGTCCAACAATCGGACTGAGTACCCAATCTGGACTAAAGACCGTAATCCAGCTAAAGTAGACTGAATACCTTATTCTAAGCTGAATATACAATCTACACTTAATACCGTAATCCAGCTAAAGTAGACTGAATGGCCGATCTGGACTAACTACCGCAATTCAGCTGAACCAATTGACTCTGGCTCTGGGGAATAGGCTGGTGACAGGTACAGTTCTACAGGGTCCCGCAAGATTCGGTTCAGTCAACAGTTTGGTTACAGTGTCATAAGGAATATAAAGAAGAAACGCATTGGTTATGAATTTGAATGGAGATGAAAATCAAAGAACATGATCACAGGAACATGATTTAAGGAAACCCTATTTACAACGAAGATCTTCGTCTTTTGGCTCTATGGTAAATAGACGATAGGGAAAAGATCAAGGATGAGAGCGGGGGCAACAGAGGTGGACAGAGCATGTCAACAGTTCAGTCACGGTCTCATGGCCAGAGTCGTTGCAAAAATGCAATAATAAGTCGGGGAAATGACTGAAAATGAACTAAAAATATGCTGATTCCAGATCTGAAAGAGTTTTTGAAATCCGTCTTGCAGATTTTTACTGAAATTTCTGTGTTCTATGAGATCTGAGGGTCCGAAGTGGGTCAAGTCAAGCCTCACGGCTACTCACCACTATCTTCGGCTAACTGAAAAGATTTCCTTCCTTCGGAAGCCAAACCCAAGCAACAAAAGTTTCATTGTTTGTGATTATATTAGATTTGTAAATCCCTATAGTAAATAGACGATAGGGAGAAGATCGAGGTAACAAAGGTGGAACAGTTCGGTCACGGTGTCATGGCCAGAGTCGTTGCAAAAATGCAATAAGTAGGGGAAATGACTGAAAGCACGAGTGTGGATGTAAACAACAATGTTCTCACAGAAAATGAACTAAAAAGATGCTGATTCCAGGCAAAAAATTGGAAGTTTTTCAAGCACTTCAATTATTAAAAGTAAACCACGATCTACGTTCATTTATTCTATTTTGTGGACCAATTTCGTCAAATCTCGAACGCATCTTTATAGCATTGGGAAACCTACAAATCGAAAGAAGAGATGGTCAAATCGTGGCCGATCAGATAGAAATTTGGATAAAACCGTATGTTGGCTTGTCAATGATGTTTTTAATTGTGGATGACATTTTTTTTAAATTAAATTATTCTGGCATAATACAATCTGCGCAATACTCGTACAATTTGAACATAAAATATCCACTTCACCGACGACTTTGTCGGAAACTTGCACATTTTGCTGTACAACGACGGTGTCATGGCCAGAGTCGTTGCAAAAATGCAATAAGTAGGGGAAATGACTGAAAGCACGAGTGTGGATGTAAACAACAATGTTCTCACAGAAAATGAACTAAAAAGATGCTGATTCCAGGCTCAAATCTGAAAGATCTGAAAGAGTTTTTGGAAATCCGTCTTGCAGATTTTTTTGTGAATCTAGTTTTGCTAATTTGCTAAATTTCGGACACTTCTCAATTTAAATCGGTTTTAGCAGTGAACTTTAGCAAAAATTCGATAATTTCTCCGATAATTTTTATTCTATTGGGTTGGGGAGAATGAGTCGGCGCCGAAATTTAAAGAAACTTTTTGCACCCATAAAACCTTCTTTAAATACACGTTTTGTTTCATCAAAATCGTCCACTATTTCTTTACAAAATGGCTTTTGAGAGATTCCACAAAGCTGACCTTTTTTGGGATTTTATGGATTCCCAAACACAGCTAATCAAAATGACAAAAAGTCCGACTCATAGCAATGAACAATTTCTTCCACATAAACCTCCTTTGGTGTTTATATAAAAAAGATAGAGCACACTCAATTACATAAGTTACCAAATTTTCAGGAAGATCCCTCCAACCGTTTACTCTAGATGACAGTTTATCGATTTTGTGAAATCGATGTGAAATCGATCCTTTGTTGAGTTGAGGCGCTGTTTGAGTTCTCTTTTAAATATTATTTTGTAGAGAATTAAATATTATTTTGTAGAGTTACCCTTCTACGGATATCATGCGTTTTCTATCGGATTTTTCTGATAGTACCTTTTTTAGATGCGGAAAATTGTGCTGATTCCGAATCTGAGGGAATTTTTCAAATCCCTCTGACAGAAATTTTTTAAATTTAGTTGTAGCGGTTTTTTGGTCATTTTGTATGCGAAATTTTGTGGTACCCTGCAGTTTGGAGCTCGTAACTCGACAACAAGGGTCTAGAACCAAAAACGAAGGGACAAGTTTTATTCTAGAGACTCTTACGAACATTTTGATGCAAAAATCATCAAATTTGCTCAACTCTACAAAAGGTTATAACATTTTTTAAAAAAGAAATGAGAATGTTTAAGAAAGAAATGAGAAATGAGATTTGTACTTAACCTTAAAAACATATCTTTCTGGGGTACTACCTTCGCTCTCTGATGGAAAAAGTTCGTTACTAACAAATAAAATAAATCCAAAATCTACTAACAATTCTTATTTTTTAGCAATTTTTTAAAAAATGTTTTCACAGATTTGAAAATACACTGAAATCTTTTCCTCGTGACTCTGGTTTTGACTCAGATTCTGATCCTGACGCTGGATGTATTAGGTTGTCCAGTTATGAATGCGCGCCTGCTCTTGAACAGCATACCTCAGAGCTATACAATTTTATCAAGCCTAATCCTCTATATGCTGCTCAGATTTCCTTATTTATTACAATTCTTTCGTGTTTTTGACAAAATCAATTAATTTTTGATTTAATTTCTGTGTTTAGATGTCTCCGTACCTTTGGAGACACAAAGTTTAGTCTCCGTGCCTTTGGAGACACAAAGTTTAGTCTCCGTGCCTTTGGAGACACAAAGTTTAGTCTCCGTACCTTTGGAGACATAAAGTTTAGTCTCCGTGCCTTTGGAGACACAAAGTTTAGTCTCCGTGCCTTTGGAGACACAAAGTTTAGTCTCCGTACCTTTGGAGACATAAAGTTTAGTCTCCGTGCCTTTGGAGACACAAAGTTTAGTCTCCGTGCCTTTGGAGACACAAAGTTTAGTCTCCGTACCTTTGGAGACATAAAGTTTAGTCTCCGTGCCTTTGGAGACACAAAGTTTAGTCTCCGTGCCTTTGGAGACACAAAGTTTAGTCTCCGTGCCTTTGGTATAACTTCAAATTGGGCAAAAACGCTGCTGAATCTCCTCGAGATCTCTGAAAAATATTTGGGAAAGATGCTAGCCAGTGTCGTCAGTTCGGAAAGCCAGTGTCGCCGATGGTTTCAACGATTTCGAGAAGGAAATGAATCTTTGGAAGATCAGGACCAGCAACGACAATCGTTGCGTCGGTTAATAGAAAGGTTAATAGAAACCCTCTATTTATTAACTCTTATCCGGGACGGATAAGGGTTAATATCAAGAGAGAACCAAGACTGACGTCTTGCCGAGAGACATTCGGGGCTAGAGAGCATGCAGCAACCTTAGGTCCTCTAAGGCGGGCATAAGGTTGCTGCATGCTCTCTAACCCCGAATGTCTCTCGGCAAGACGTCAGTGCTAAATTGCCGATAAATTTTATTCGCGCCGGATAAAGGTTAATAAAAAGGGTCTTTTTATTAACCTTTATCCGTTTCCTAAAAGTTGCTCTTTTCGTCTTTTCCTCTCTGCGTCTCTTCCCTCTAGCTTAGATAGATAAATAAGCTTAGATTTATAGACATAAATTCCAGAATCTAGGCCTATAAATAAGGCTAGATTTATAAACACAAAAATCAGGATTTATGTCTATAAATAAGCCTTTATTTATAGACACAAACATCAGGATCTATGTCTATAAATAAGCCTTTATTTATAGACATAAATTTTAGAATCTATGTCTATGAATAAGCCTAGATTTATAGACACAAATATCAGGATCTATGTCTATAAATAATAAATAAGGATTTTAGTATACTTTGGATTGCAGAGTTCTTCCAAGTTTGTTCGCTAGATTTGTTCGCTAGGGATTGTTTGTCAAGTTTATTCGCCAAGTTTATTCGCTAGGTTTGTTCGCTGGGTTGATTCGCTAGGTTTGTTCGATAGGTTTGTTCAAGGTACAAGATCAGAGCTGTATGCCGGATGGGCCATCATCTCCCATCCAAGGGAGTTTAGTGTAGAACGAGTCATCTTCAAAACATGCATCGCTAGCAACATTTCTCCCATGTTCTGGAATGATTTTCAGCAAAAGTTGCCAAAATTTCGAAATAACAAAAAGTGAGGAAGTTTGATTTTATTGTTTTTTTTCGAAAAGTGTTCTTGACTCGTGTTCCACGCAACAGCCTTCAACCTCTGTTTTATTAGAGATCAATGTGAAGAATAGCGACATTTCATACCCACCAACTCAATATAATACTAACTTACGTATCTAAAATCGATTTTTTCTTGGATTTTTATAGTCTTGGATTTTTATAATGGACTTTCATAAACAACATTTTAAAACTTAACTGAAGTTGATCTGCTTACGGGAAGTCGAGATGTAATCAATTCATGCATCGTGACATCTAGAAAACTCTTGAGACTGAATTTTATCTTAAGGAAAACTTTTTTACAAATCGCAGATTTTAAATGGTTTTGATATGAAAAGATACTTCAGAACTCTAATTTGTAAAATTCGAAACAATATTGTAAAAATGTTAAGAAAAAAAGAAAAATTGAAGTGTTATTGCAAAAATTTGTTTTATTTGTGGGAAACTTGGGTAATTAAACCACCTGTACCACCCGAAAAAGGTTCCATGTGCCAGACGATGCTTTTTTGAAGTCGAGGTGATTTGGACCCTCTGGGACCAATAAACGCGCAGGTTATCGCTTATGGCCACAGAGGGGGTCATAAAAAGCAGGAGTCACCGACCCACTATCGGCAGCGGATGTCCTCCGTGCGCCACTGTAGCGGATGTAGGTCCGTGAGGTAAAGGAGAATGGCACTCCTAAGTACCCGGGTACTTTAAAGCCAAGGGAATTGTCGGAAAGCTGAGGGGTACACAGCTCAATCAACGCTCAGTCAAAGCAAAGACTCTAAAACTCGGAGACCCAGGAGCCTGAGACTGGCTCTGAAACTGGTGGCGACTGGTGGCGCGTCTTCGTCAGAGCTTGAGGTAAGGGTGATTCCTCCAAGATAGCTCAGGGTGACCCCCTCCCTCACCGGGGAGTGCTTGGGGGGATTTGGGGGCTAGAAATAGCCCCCCCCCCCAAGTGCTGCACTTTTTTACTCTGACTTTTCATAAATCCAAGCCTGATTTGAGGTTTCCTTAGTTTCTAGGTTCCTTAGTGATTAGATTAGATTAACTGGTTTATGGTTAATGGTTTAATTATCGATAAGCAATTTTATGGATATGTCAACATGGTCAGAATAGTTGTATTTCTCCTCCATAATTGCTTTTTAAAGTATGCCGGACCCTTTAATATCTTTTTAAATCACCTTTTGATCGACTCGTATTTCCTGATGTGTGCTATGGCACGATGAATCGGAATCGGCTTTTATTACAAATATGATTTCGCGATGAATCGAAATGAAGAGGGGTTTTATTAGAAATATATTACAAAATTAAAACTGCGTTTTTGAATTTTTATTTTTGAAGATTTTTTCAATCAAGAACTTCAGAAGAAAGTCAGCGGGAAGCGGGTGTCGAGAGTTGAGACAAGCTCTCCCGTCACTTCTGTTCAGAGCCCCAAACAAGCTCTCTAGTCACTTCTGTCGAGCCGACATCTCGAGGGCGATGAGCCGTGTAATCTTCTTCTTGTTTTTGTTATTGTGAAAAAGCCAGTGTAATTTTTGTAAAACGTTCCAAAGCTTTTGTAAAGATCGAGCATTTTCTTCTATAAGACGAAATTTATTTCCATGTCCCTCGTTTTCCCGTTTCTTCAAAATTTCTCCTTTCCCCCATCAATGTTTAATCGTTTTGAAATAAGGACAATCGCCGACCGTACTGACAAGAAAAGGAGCTTATTCGTGTTCGTTTTGGGAAAACGTGTGGTTGAATAAAGTGAAAAAGACAGAGGAATTAACGAGAGTTAAACCCTTCTCATACATATTTTTGATAAGGGACAAAGTCAAGAAGTTCCTTTTCTTTCAGCTAAAAGCCTTCGGGGAGACTGTTTTTGACTTTATGGTTCTACTTTTTCAACAATGCCGCGACACTTCCAGCTACGAGATCCAAGTAATATCGTTTTAGAGTGCCACATGAAAAGTCCCCCGAAAAAAATGGGTTAATTGAGTTTGCAGCAAATAACTCTATCCAACAACACAGAAATCGATAGTTATCAAGTTTCAGATGACGATTCAACTCTCTTCAACTACGAAAAAGATTCCCAGGTTGTATAAAACTAAAGCAATATCCTTTTTCAATGTCGGTCTTTACATCAAATCTCACATCAAAAGAATAAAGAGATTTTCAAAGGCTATTCCCATCCTGTAAAATCTGTGATTCCCCATGTAATCCTCCTTTCAGCACCCCCTTTTTTTTTTCTCTTCCTGTTCTTTGTGTAGGTGAGGAAAGTGTGGGCGAACAGCCAGCAACCATCTTTTCTATGTCCGTCCTTTCCATCAAATTTTCCAGAAACTATTCTCTTCCTGTTTAAATCTGTGAATTCACCCCGTAATCACTCCTTTCAGTAATCTTCTTCGTAATCTTCTGATCTTTGAGTGAAAAGAAATTGAATTTTAGAAAGTGTGGGCGAGGGAAAGCTCCTTTCGCCTTTTAGAAATATTTTGCGAAAGATTTCGAGAATATGATACCGTTTTAATCAATAGCAGGAATCCTTCTCCTTTGCTTCTTCAAAACATCTTTATTTTACCTATTAAAAGTATTTCCGTGGCACATCATCTTGAAAACAATGAAGAAGCGAACTAACTTTCTTCCTCCAATCCTTTTCCTGCTTCTCCCTATGCTCTGTGGTGCGGAGCTGATAGATGGAATGCAAAATGGCTGCTTTGGGTATACATTGACCAGAATCGCTCCCATTCCCCGCAATTATCTAGTGATTACTTTTTTGGGAGTGTACCAGGTGGGGAACGTGATATTAAAAAGAAAGTTTGGCTAACTTACAAAGCTTCTTGTTTATAATAATATAACTTTTAGCCTTTTGTTTCGAAATTATTCTTTTGATAGGTGCTCTTTTGGCCTCGATTTGTCGCCTATTGCCCGACTACAGAAGTGAATAGTTTTATAAACACGAATGATTTGGATTAACGCCTATTCCTAGTTGATATTTGTCAGGTTTTATTAAAAAGCATTTGGTAGAGAATCGCATATATCTTTTGCGTTTGTTTCGAAATTGATGTGTCTGCGATAAGGTGCACTTTTAGCTTCGGTTTTGCCACCTATTGTTCGCTTAAAAAGTGAATAGTCACCTCGAATTATTTTGGATTAACGTCTATTCCTGGTTGATATTCACCAGGTTTTATTGAAAAAGCATTTGGTGAGAATCATATATCTTTTGCATTTTGTACAACACAAAAGTGAATAGTTTTAAAGTTCGAATGATTTTGAATTAACACTTTTAGCATTTTCCTAGTTGGCATTCATTGATTATATTAAAAAAGCATTTGGTAGAAATTTCTGATTAATGGATTAACGCTTATTCCTAGTTGATATTCGCTAGGTTATATTAAAAAAGCATTTGATAGAAAAGTCTTAAAGCTTACTGATCAATCAAACCATAGAGTTAGAAAGCCTTTTTTCAAAGAAAACTCTTTTAGATTGCGACAAAGACATATTCGTCAGTCCCAGTAGTCAGTCAGTATCTTCTTTTTCAGGATCAGAACTATTTCCTATGTGATCATCCATCCACCATGGAACTCCTTTCACTATCGATGAGTTAGAAGATCATCGGTTTCAATGATTGATAAATAGGGTAGTGCATCTTAAACGTCTTTATGGTCCAAACTAACAAGTTTAGGGAAAATTCGATGATCTCAAGCTGGTCAACTATTAGCGTGGCGTTTTCCACGAATCTCACCAAGTAACATTTCGCCCCAAGATCTTCAAGAGATTCACTCGTAGGCAAAGTTCTGTAATGTCTGCTCTAATGCTCCACGTAAACGAGTGGATTGATGGTTTCGTTCCAACAATTAATTCAGTACCTTGAGTTTTTAGAAAGCACAACTTATCGACTATTCCCGTATCCCTATAATCTTGAATCGATCACTCTTCAGATTGGGATCGAGATGAGATGTGTAGCTCGTATTGGCATTTATTTATTATCCAAAGACTTTGGAGGTTTTAATTTCGGTGAGTTGGGAAAGGAGAACAGGTGAATCGAGAATAAAATCAGAGAATCCGATCAACAAAGACTGTGAGTACGAGTTGGGAATTGCGGGTCCTCCCGGAGCGTGCAACAATGATCCCAAATTTGGGCTGCTCGCCTTGCGTAAATTCTAAAGATTTGCATAAAATTAGGGTCAGTTTGAGCTCGACATTAGATGCAATGCTTTCATGAACACTTAAGTTTTGTTCTCCATTTTCGATTTCCAACTTCTTTAAGTTAAAGGACAGCGGAAACGAAATTGGTACAGGAAGAACACCGAAAATTGAAGCGAAGTGAAACGCAATCAACAACCAAAGCAATCTTTCCAAGAAAGCGATGAATTTGCGACTCAATTTCTTGACACCAGTCACTACAGTCTCCGAATCTCCCCAGACTGCTCACCAAATCTTCTTCTCAACCAAGAAAAGAAGGGGACTATCCACAGTTCACCCGTAAATCAAAACGCCATTCTGCATTCATTCAGTAGATTTTCGATAAAACGAATTCATGGAATCGTAGTTAATTGTAACCCTACAGTGCCGCTCCAAAGGTAATGACCCCTCAAACTTTTCCCAGGTTTATCCCATATAAAACAAATGCCCAAGAGTAATATGTTTAAAAAACAAAATGTAGATTTTCATTAAAATGCATAAATATTTTGGTTTCAGCTCATTTTGGAATGCTTTCACAAAACATGACATAAAAAAGAAAGAATTAAGGTCATCGAAAGTACGCCAGCCCTAAGCGTTTGTAATTGAACCAAACTTTCATAAATCAATCTTTTTCTAATTTATAGTTCTCGTTCTAATTTATTTTGATTTTTTTCAGATATGGAGCATAAAATGTATCCACTTGCTGTATGCCAAATTCTTCTCACGACAAGGTTTCCTCTGGATCGAGTGTCAAAAGAGCAGCAGAAAGCTTTGGAATCATACACTACGGCAAAGCGCTGGAATCAAGGAGGCCTACAAAAAGAAAATGTTTTTGGAGTTCAAGTACAAGAAAGGACGCCACAGAGTTACAGCCTTGAAAGATATGACAGGAAGGCTTTTTCTCGAAAGTAAATCAGATCCCCGTTTAATGGCGAGAGAAATTCCCCAAAAGACTTCACATCCCGATGGTGCAAAACCATCCATTTCTACTATAAGCGAAGACTTGTTGATTCTGGATTATTTAATCGACATGGCTCAGAACCACTTATCTCAAGAAATCAGAAGGAGCTTTGGTTTGGCCAAGAATTACCGAAAGTGGAATGTGAACGATTGGGCGAGGATTTTGTTTTCAGACAAAATGAAGGTCCAACTTCTTTTCTTCTGACGGAATACAATGGGTTAAAACGACCAAAGAACGCATTGGTTGTTCAGGCGCACAATATTCCAACATGATTAAACACAGGGGAGGCTCGGTACTTCTTTGGGGATGTTTCTCGGAGGTTCAGGAGTTGGTCCACTCATGCGCATAAAAGGCATCATCAACGCCGAAAAGTATGTGGATATTTTGGAAATATATATATTGCCTTGTGTTAGCAAAAATTTTCCTAACGGATGGACTTTTCAACGAGATCGCGACCCCAAACACACAGCCCAACGGATCAAAACTTGGTTCATCGAATCGCGTGTCCGTTCTTCAATGGCCTGCTCCAGAGTCCCGATGCAAATCCTATTGAAAATGCATGGAATTGCCGGAAGAAACAATGCCCAGGACATAAAGCAGAAAATTCTGATGATTTGTACCGGAAATTACAAGAGAAATTGGGCAAAAAATGATGCAGGAGTTATCAAAAAGCTTATTGAATTAATGCCTCAGCGAAGTTGAAGCTATTATTATTGATGCCCAAGGTCAAAATACAATTTATGATTCTTTCTCGATTTTGATTATATTTATACTTTCTTTATTGAATAAAATATCCATAGAGCTCAAAAAACTTTACAGCATTAGCAACGGGGGTCATTACTTTTGAGCGACCTTGAGTGCTTCTTTTTTATGTCATGTTTTGAAAGCATTCCAAATGAGCTGAAACCAAAGAAATATTATGCATGTTTATGAAAAATCCCCATTTTGTTTTGAGGCAATTACTCTGTTGCATTTGTTTTATATGATAAACACAAGAAAAGTTTGAGGGGGTCATTACCTTTGAGCGGCACTGTATAATAGAAAACAAGTAGCTAGCGATGTTCCCACAGAAAACAAGTATTTCTGCTCATGGAATGATGAGCTTTAAGCGATGGAACGATGAGCTTTAAGCGATGGAACGATGAGCTTTAAGCACGATGGAACGATGAGCTTTAAGCTTGATGGAACGATGAGCTTTAAGCTCATCGTTCGTGCCTCAATCTTAAGTCAGTCAAAAAGCAAATAGAATCTTGTAAATGCAAATAGAATTTCAAGAAATATAAATGAGACAAAAACAAATGTAACGTAATTTGTTATACTAAAAACAATTTTTGTAACTTTCTATTTTTTGTCGTTCTAGAGACATAAAGAGGTTTGCGATGGAGGTCATTTTCGTGACTTTTGGATACCTTGACTACACTTTTTGAGGAGTTTCAAACTAACTATTCTCTCGTCTGAAACATTTTTTTGTCGTAAGAATTTTTATTTTATTTAAACATTGCACAATCTAGATCAATACATGAATGTAACCATTGAAATCATCAGAAGTTCTCGTTGTCGATCTTCGGTTCAATTTCTTGGATGAAAATTTGCAACCGAAATCGGAGAATCCGTGAGTCACTTTGTTGGAGTTGATTTCGTTTTTTAAAAGGTTTTCTATCCAGTAAGGACAAAGTTCAAAGTGAATTTAAACTTGCTATAACTATAGTTAGAATCTCCAAGACTTCCATTTCAGAATAACGATCAAAGCAGGCGCAAAGTCCATGAATTTTTCTTATTCGAAGTCATCGGCATACAGGTGCATTCTTTTTATTTCCTAACATATTTGCGACAGAGCTTCTTTATCGTTGTTCTTTTCATCTTACTTTAAAAGTTCTCAGGCGTTCGATTTACTTTAAGTCCGGAACGATCCCCCCCCCGAGAATCTCGATCGCCAATGATTTGGCTGATCCGCTGTTTAGTATAAATCCCGATTTCAACTCTCTCCAATTCAATGTGGAAATCCGTTCATCCCAAATGCAGAGACCGCTGACGCGGAGTGTATAATCAACCAACTATCAAAAGCAAGAACGATCAGTGGAAAAATGGTAGAGAGAATCTTTACAAAAGAGATAAAAATTGCGTGTAGATATCAAAAAGGAAAACACCTCAACATCAACTTCCGTAACACTCCGGGACGAAAGTTTTCCGAAAGAGTATTGAAGATATTTTTCAATCAAAAGAAATTGCAATTTTGTTTTAGTACAAAGTGTATCATTTTTCCAAAGAAAGCACAAATCTGTGTTGTGCCCGTGGACGGAGTGTCCAACCTGCTGCCCCTCCAGAAGAGAGAAAAATTTGGTAATTTGGTATTTGGACTTTTTGCATCGACGAATTTTCAGGTACTATATTCTCGCTGGCGCTCTGGGACTCGTGGCCATTTCTCTTCTCATCACTTTCATTTCGGTGTATTTCTGTTGTCCGAGATATTGGTCGATCAGATATTTGTTTGTTTTGTTCAAATGCCCATGTTGAAATGCTTTTATAGAATCGACACTCGAGGACAGGCGACATCTACGCAACCACCTCAGAACAACTCAGGTTTCGATGAAAAAGTAAGCAAATGCGCAAGTTATATTTTTTTAGATTCTGGAAAGAACATTAGAAATACTTTAGTGACGGCTGGGAGGTGGATATCTTCTCGATTGAGATCTCCGAGAAGAAGCTCGGCTCGGGAGCTTTTGCTGTGGTGCATAAGGACCTCAAGGAGTTACCTGGTTCGGCCATTGAATCGGCTCCGATTTAAGGTGAGAGGAAAAACAGATTCATTGTGGTAGTAATTTATTATTTCGTTTAGTCAACACTTCCCGAGAAGTGGACGCCTTCTGAAGTGGCCATCGAGATGTGTCATACGAAAGCGAATAATGGAAGCCAAGTAATGAGTTCGGAAGTTATCACTGATCGTTGTCTTTCAGGGAGGAGATGCTGAAAGAGATTGATTTTATGATGTCCGTGACGGTGAGTGATTCCATCTTTTCATTTGCCCATTTAATTCAAAGGATCAGCCCATTTATTGATCTTTTTGGGCTGTTCGAGGAATCCGAAAATCCGGTATTGATCACGGAACTGTGTGTGAGAAGGGAGAACTCTTGACGCTTCTCCGAAATCCAAGAACAATTTTTTGAGGTATTTTTGGGAGGGAAGAAGAGTTGGAGGCCCCAAGCCACTTCAGAGTCGTCTTCGTGATGTCGATCCGACGCCAATTGCGTGGCAAATCCGGTGATGCCCTGGTGGGTGTTTTGGCTATTCAACAGCAATGCTTTTCTAGCTGTTCCTCGCCTCAAAGCGAATCAATTCATCAGGATGTTACGGCCCGAAATGTTCTATATTGACAGCGGAGGATGGCTAAACTTGCGGGTACAATAATGAAAAAGGAAGTATTAAGTGTCGAATTCTCTTTTCAGATTTTGGTCTATGTCGTAAAAGTGAGCAATTGTTTACACATCGAAGAATTGGACTGTTACCGATTAAATGGATGGCTCCCGAATCGATTAACTCTTTCGAATTCTCTGGAAATCCGATGTGTAAGTGGGGAGTAATAAGACCTACAAAAGAAGACTACAGTACTAACTTTAAGAGGATGAAATTCGACTCTGGATTCGGAGTCGAACTCTAGTTCAAACACGGAAATGTTTGATTGTCTAAAGCCGACTCTAGTTCGCTATTTCAAGCATCCCTTTCCAGCTGGTCATTCGGTGTTTTCCTCTTCGAATTGTACACTTTCAGGAGTTCCCCCGTTTGTTTCGGTGTCAAACAAGGAAATGTTGGATTGTCTAAAAGGCAGGAATCGTCTGGGATTCCCTAACGAAACTGACGAAGTGATGTGAGTGGAGATGGGAAGTAGGAAGAACCTCTTGTAGGTTGCCTACAAGAACCCAACCCATCAAATCATTTCCAGAAAACAACTGGCATCATCTTGTTGGTCATTCGCGTCAGATGATCCGGCCAAATTTCGAGGAAATCTCTTCCAAATTTGTACAAAACCCTCGAAGAAGAGCAGAAAAACAAGGGATATTACACGGAGTTCTTGAAGAATCTGCACGCAAAACATAAACGATCATCGACAAAATCCACAGTTGATCCATTTTTGAAACGTGTTGTGACTTTTGTGGAGAGCTTTGTTTTTTAGTTTTTTCATTGTTTGGATGTTTGTGAGGTCTTGCTTTGCTTTTCGCTTGCTTTGCGGTCTTGCTTTGCTTTGCTTTTCGTATAAACTCTCTATAAACTTAGAATTAGTCCCAATACTACAAACAAACGATCCAAAAAATCTTCTTTTCATTACATTTACAGTGCATTGCTAGTCCATAGCTGCAGGGTGTAGTGTTTATCGATGTGGTGATTGGGATCCCTCTTGAAGAACTAACAAATTATCCTATCCCTCACCACTGCTTTCAAGTCAATTTCTCGTTATTTTCCCCCATCCCAGATCCTTTTCAACTTCATCCCCCCCCCTCGTTTCCTTCAACGAGAAGAGTGATGCTCTGAATGAATTTTTACAAAAAAATGTGAATGCAAAAGCAAAAGCTGAAAGCTGTGCTGAAATGCAAAAGCTTAAATTTGTGACAAATTTTTAGAGTGTCGAGTCGTTTTCCATGTATGACAAATGAAGGAGCACTTGGGCTCAATTTGAGGATCGGATTCTCAACAGTAGAGACGATTGCGAGAAAATTGAAGAAAAAGAGTAATCCGTTGATTTTTTTGCCCATATAGGGACTCCTTTTGACTCCGTGTTTTTATCGCAATACGATGCACACACTGAGCAATATGTGTGGAAAGTTGAAGGCTTTGATGTTAGAGAACTAACTGTGCAAGTTGCGGAAAACAACCAGTTGTTTGTGGGTCCTCCGAAGATTTTGTGTGCACATTTAGCTTGTGTTGTAGCTGTAGCACATTTAGCTATAGCACATTTAGCTGTAGAACTCTAACGTGCTTCGGCTGCTAGGTGCTTGAGCCGGAACTTGATCTTGTTGAGATTGTTCAACCCTCGATCTGGTATCAGAACGGGAATGACTTTATGGCCTAATCATTTCATTAACAAATAAATCTTTCGATCAACTTCAACTACACTGGGCATTACAAAAAAGAAAAGTGCGTAAAATTCCGTTTTTTTCGTCGATATTTGACGCGAGCAAAGTTTTGTGATAAGAAAAGTCCTTTTTTGAAGGGCGATACGCCAACATTAGTTTCGTTTAGCCAACCTTTTTGAACCTTCAGTAGTATTTGGAAATGAAATGAAGCGTTGAAGTTGAGTGATCTATTTTGAGAGCCATGCTGCTTCATTGGATTCTGTTTTTCAATTTTCTATCTATCGTGACTTTGGTCAAAAATGCGATGATCCAATTGGTTCCCGATGCTCCCTCTTTTGCCATACATGGGAAACGGATTAGTAATTTGGAAGTTTGTGATTTAGGCTTTGAAACTCATTGCTTTTGCCAACGTCCTCAGTTTGTTACTGATTATTGCCTGGCGTACACCTGACAGGTACACAGCGTACACCACAACAGTACACAAGCATTACACACAACAATTTTACAGCGTACACCAACCAATTGCCGCACAACATTCCACACAACAGTACACACAGCGTCCACACAACAAGTACACCTGGCTTGTCCACCAACCAGTCCACACAGCGTACACACAACAGTACACACAACGTACACACAACGTACACACAACAGTACCACAACGTTCTCCAGCTTTTGTTGAAATGAGACTTCGTTCAGAGCATCACCCTTCAAGTGAACGAAAAATCGGATATTCTCATTGACTACACGCAGAATGGCTGCTCTAATCTGGTGCTCTCTTTGATATTGACAGAGTAACGAAGCGCGGTATTTGTTTTTAGGAGAAAGGCTACTGCTCTGATGCGCCCCAAGTCACTATCAATGGAGTGGGCTGGGAGAAATGCGGTGATGTCGAAGAAATGTATCGAAGCTATACTTCAAAACAGTTTCCTTCCTAAATCTAGACCCTTCTCCGACAAGAATGACCAACTTGGAGGCTATTTCTATCGTTCCTCCTCACAAATGATCGATCAGACAGAGCTAGTGATTGCGATGACCGATGCGCTTCCAAAAAACGACGACTTTGCCATTTCATTCCGAGTCCGTCAATGGGTTAACGGTCTGATTTAGAAAGGAAACTGTTTTCCCCCCCCCCCCCCCCCCCCCCCCTTTTTTTTTTGAAAATCACATCAATATCTCAAACAATCATTTACAGTATCAAAGAAAATTTTCGTTTTTCCTGGAATACCTTCGAATAATCAATTTAATGGTGATGGCTATTTTAAAGTTTTTGTGAATGAAGGTGTCATCGCCACCGTTCTTCCAAATCCCGATAACTACAACTACGGGTTTGCGGTCAAATTGTAGGAATATATGAGATTATTTTATAGTGCTTGGGATGGTGGTCCAGTGACGGTTCAATCGGCAGTGAAGTCAGTGACGAAATGCCCATATTTTTGGGTGAATTTCTTTATAAAGCATTCATCTGAATATTTCCAGCAAAATATCACTTGCCCAGCCGAAACCACTTACTCGATTTTTAGTGGATCCGATCCCGGGAATAAAATGGATTCAACCAATTTGTTGTTGAAAGCTGAGTATGTTGCTGTTATAGTTTCGTTTCTTTATAGTTCTTATTTAGTTCCTTTATAGTTCCTACTTGGTTCCTTTATGGTTCTGATTTAGTTCCTTTAGTGTTCCTTGGTCGTTCCTATATAGTTCCTTTATAGTTCCTATATAGTTCCTTTCTAGCTCTTATTCAGTTCCTTTATAGTTCCTATTGAGTTCCTTTATAGTGGTTGTTGTTGTTGTTGTTGTTGTTGTTGTTGTTGTTGTTGTTGTTGTTGTTGTTGTTCAACAGTTGTTCAAGAACAAACCAATTTGTTGTTGAAAGCTGAGTATGTTGCTGCTATAGTTTCGTTTAAGATAGAAACAAAAAAAGAGATTGAAATAACTAAAAATTGCTGATTGTTTGCGTTCTAAAAACTTACTGAACTTCATCGATGTTTTAGCGGAGACATTTTGGTGACAACAAGAACGACGGCTTCAACGATATTCACAAATGATGCTTGCTCTTTTTGTTTACTCTATGATTCTCGATCACCTGGTTGGCTCAAAGAACGATTTATAAAATATATATTATTGCGAAAGATAGGATTGATTTGATGTATAATATTTCTTATATTTACAGGCAAATGCTCAACATTGCTAATTTAACGCCAATTTCCATGAGGCTACCTAAGGATGGTCTCCTGTACCCCCATCTTCTTTAAGTTTTGAGTAAAACCTCTGGAATGAAGAGCTATTTGGGGCCCAGTTAGCTGACTTCATAATGGGGTTTAAGGAGACTCCCGCAGCAGCTTTACTCCCGTCTCGCGGCAGCTTTACTCCCGTCTCGCAGCAGCTTTACTCCCGTCTCGCAGCAGCTTTACTTTGTGACCAAGTGTGTCGAGTGGGCCGAATGCCTTATCTTTCTTACAATTGCTTAAGAATAAGAATTCTTTTAGCAGCCAACGGTCTCCTTTGATGTTTCTAGAAGCGTGGTTGTCATCCCCATCGTGGATTGCACCTTCCCGATCATCAAATCTTTTTTTAGGGTTCGATCCAACACCGGCGCGAGGGCAACTGGGTTATCGAGAAGTCCCTTCAAGTCGTTCATGCGCCATCTATTTCCCTTTGCGAGCTACTCGTAAAAAGCTTTGTCGCGCTTTCATGCAGCAGGCAACTTGGACATTCCGTTTGGATTTCTACTTTGGCCGCCATCGGAATGTTTTGCTCATCATTGTAGACCTTCGGGATCCTGTAATTGATGATGCCCTCCTTGTCTCTTTAGCTTCTCGAGCTTGATCGGCTCCTCGAGTGTCGTGATGACGAACGGCGTGACAGAGCGAGTTCATTGTCGAGGAAATGATCCGCGCTCTTCGGATCCCTTGGATTCTTCGTCGTCTTCTCGGCGACGACTCTCCCCAGCAGGCACAACAGGCGGTGTTGAACATACCTGGAAATAAAAAGGTTATTTCTTTCAAACAAAGGTCCCGAGGAGAGTGCGAGGAACGCAAACAAAAAGAAACTTTTAATGGGTCTTTGGTCTTTGGGTGACACCCGGGACAGCCCAGAAACATGGGGAAACATGAGCCCCCCCCCAACCCTGAGCGCGTGGTGCACACAGCAAACTTGTTGGGGGAAAGCCTGGGCGGCTAGTGCGCAACCAAACTTGTTGGGGAAACCTTACCCGTCCATTTCGCCCGCGAAGACAGGCTGTAAGAAAAAATCAGAGAAGTGGCACTTTCGCCGCAGCACATACAAACACTTGACGCGCTAAGGGTACAGTAACAGAAGTCACGGTTTAACTTTCGTCCCGCCCATGTAGGTTGAAAAGAGGTTGACGCTTTTTCAGAAAAATAAGCAATTGTTGGAAGGTAGCTATCTTTGCTTGTGTAATATAATGTCAACTATGCGCAAGGTCAATATTTTAACTTTTTAACAGTTTAGCTGAATGCTTGGATGGCTTTTCCCTTTGGACTCCCCTATTTTTACCCGTGGATTCATGATCGTTTTGAGCAGATTGAGGATGGAAAGAATAAACCGGAGCAATGTCTTCGCGGCCACGTTAGTACTTACGGTCTGATGCTTTTGGTTAAGGCAACAAACAAACTTATTTTAGAAGTTGATTGGCCGTAGCCCGACCATGGATGTGAAAAAAAGTTGAAAATGGTATCATCGAGATTAAAGAAATCAAATGCAATAACATTGAATGCAATTCTATCAACGTGATCGACTGGAGAAAGTTTCTACTGGAGAGAAAGATAACAGAAAACGTTTTTTAGCTTTTCTGGGTCATCAAATAGAAGCTTTACGAATTGTTTTTCATCTTTGGAATTAAATTTGAAATATTGTTTATAAGGTACGGTACTGGACAATGAAACCTATGATATTTGAAAGCGATCGTCACTTTCACGCGTCTGTAACTCCCTTGTCTTTGAGTTTAAACTATTATTGTATGCATTTTCTCACAAGCTCTTTTTCATTGACTACACAATGGTAATATTAATATTTAGAAATACGGTAAAAGAAAAGGGAGTTACAGACGCGCGAAAGTGACGATCTTTTTCGAATTATGATATTTCATTGCCCAGTTGTATTTATGTTTATTGTCCATTTTAATACCTCAGCCTTGTGACCTTCCCTTCTTCCGTTTCCAGAAACGTTCTTGATGACTATGATGTTTGAAGTTGAAAACAAAGAACAAAGGTTTTCCGATTTCCTTTCCCTGCAACTAATGCAAAATTGAACGGAGCGTTCAGTCGAGTCGATGTCGCAATTTAGCGAAACAAACCCTAAAGCGAGAACAAGTCTTACAAAAAGCATTTTTTTCAGGCATTACGGTGGGTAAGAAATAGAGTGTCGTACAGTACCGGACAATGAAAATATTATATTTAAAACGATCGTCACTTTCACGTACGTCTGTAACTCCTTTTGTCTTTGAGTTTAAACTATTATTGTAATACATTTTCTGAAAGCTCTTTTCAACGGCTACACAATGGTAATATTAATATTTAGAAATACGGTAAAGGAAAGGGAGTTACAGACGCGCGAAAGTGACGATCTTTTTTCAAATATCATATTTCATTGTCCAGTAGTGTAAATCTGAAATATTGTTTATATGGTAAATCTGAAATACGGTTTTATAAGTATTCAGTTAAAATGGTGTGAATGTAACAGAAGAAAATGAACCGTTCGGCTATATTCTGCACTTGTGGGAAGAACAGCACGTTGAGGACAAAACATCGACGACATTTCGGACGGACGGAGACACTACGGACGAGAATCCGAGATCTACAACAATTGCAAAAGAAGTGCGACTACTTGAACTCAGTGATGAGACTACAGGAACCGCTCAAACTGCTTCAGATTTAAGCTACTACTGTACATCGACAACCTCGACAACCTCGACAACGACCTCGCCAACAATAACTGAAATAATACGAACAGTTGAATCTACAACAGACAAGGAGACAACCAGTTACATAGAGAAACTCACAACGGGTAAGCAAAACGGTCATTTTGTCCATTTAGCGTTCATTTAGAGTGTTCATTTAGCCACCGATCCCGGATTAAGCTTAATATTCTTGTTCTTCGTTGGACTCGGCGTCTTTTTTGTTATTTTGTTGCTCAGTGTGTGCATCGTCTTGATTTTGGGAATAAAATCCGGGTTTCTTTTTCTTCAAGATCTATAGGCAATAATAAATTTTTTTAGCTTCTTTACCAGACTTCTTGTTCCTCTCGCTTCGGACAACATCGAAAAACTTCGAGCGGATTTGAATAAGGTTTTTGCTTTTTAAAAACATCAACAAAATAAATTCAGGCTTATAAGCGAAAGAACGGTGTTGAAGGAATCAACGGCGTTGAAGGAATCAACGGCGTTGAAGGAATCAACGGCGTTGAAGGAATCAACGGTGTTGAAGGAATCAACGGTGTTGAAGGAATCAACGGTGTTGAAGGAATCAACGGTGTTGAAGGAATCAACGGTGAATTTGAAAAACCGGTGGGGAACTTGATCTTTGTAAAGAAATACTAGTTGTTTAGGTGGTCAAAGGAGTGACCGATGAGAGGTATTCACACAGTCAACCCAACCCAACAACAACCGGAGTGTTATGATTGAGACTAGAGTGTGTTCCTTGCAGACAAGGCGTCTTCTAAAAAGCGCGCGCCAAGGATAAGCTACTGTAACCCTATGCTTTGCATCAGCAAATTTTTCAACATGCATATGTCCATTAAAATCTTGCGCTCTTTTTTTCTATTACCCTTTCCTCAACTCTATTACCCTTTCCTCAACTCTATTACTCTTTCCATAACTCTATTACCCTTTCCTTAACTCTATTACTCTTTCCTTAACTCTACTACCCTTTCCTCAACTCTATTACTCTTTCCTTAACTCTATTACTCTTTCCTTAACTCTACTACCCTTTCCTCAACTCTATTACTCTTTCGCTAAAACTTAAAAATTTTAAAATGCTATTTAAAATTAAAGAAATCATTTAAAACGGGAAAAGTTAAGAAGCACTATTAAAAAATGATATTATTTACCGTTTTTACCAGGCCTATTGTCTACATTTGCACTAGAGCCATTCCCAAAAAAATTTCCCGCCCTCCAAACCGAATCCTTTAAATAAAACTATCCATTACTATATTTTAAGAAAAGTTAGCTAATTTTTATGCCTTTATGGCTTTGCTCCAGCCCCTAGCTAGCTCTTTGCTTTCTTCTTAACTTTGCCTATTAGCTTTGCTTTGCTATTAACTTTGCTTCCCAAGCCGCATCCCTTTCTAAGAAAACCGCGTTGTTCGGAGGTTTGTCGGATCAATTGTCTGACAACAAGGAGCACACTCTAATTGAGACTGTTGTAAAATTCATTCTACGTGATGTTTGAGAAACTTTTTATATGTCGTAGCCGATTATGAATGAAATTTTTTGGCAAATCTTTCTAGTAGAGCAACCCTTTAAATGTATGAGGACAATATTATATCATCTTGAATTCAATTCTGCGTCGATTGGTACCAAATTTGTGAGGTTTAGGTTAAAATTGCCGGCGCCACAACGTTTCTCATTCAAAATCGGCGGGACCCCCGTAGCCGATTGAATGAGTCCACGTCTACGTCTAGAGTCCAGGTCTGGGTCTGGGAGTCTGGCTCCGGGTCTGGAGTCTGGAGTCTAGGTCCAGGTCTGGGAGTCTGAGTCCAGGTCTGGAGTCTGGGTCTGGAGGTCCAGGTCTGGAATGCAGAACCGGAATTGGGAATGCAGAGTGCGGAATTCGGGTGCGGAGTGCGGAATGGGGTGGAGTGCGGAATTCGGGTGCGGAATGGGAATTGCGGAGTGCAGGTGGAATTAAAGGTGCGGAATGGAATTGGAATTGGAGTGCGGAATGCAGGTGGAGTGCAGGTGCGGAGTGCGGAGTTTAAGATGGAATTGGAGTGCAGGTGCAGAGTGCAGGTGGAGTCCGGGTGGAATGCAGAGGTTTGGAGTCACGGAATTAAGGTGGAAGTGCAGGTGCAGGATTTGAATGATGCCCGTCAGAAGTAGTGAGAATGGAATCTTCCTTGAGAATCAAACAACAATTTTGTAGAATTTTTCGGGTGAAAGATTGGATGAAAGAAAAAAATTAGAGAGCAAAAAAACTATTTGTTCAAGAAGAAAACTTTGAAGCCCATAATTTTTCCTGCTCCTGCTCCTACTCAGCACATGGGGTTCTCTGCTTCTTAGAGTTGCGAAGTGTTTTGTGTACGATATTTGTACATGACTTTCATTGACTGACTTGTACTTTCATTGATTAATAAATCTTCCAATCACCCTACATCTTGTGTGGATATGAGAGAATTGAGCAACGTGGCTCTTGCCCTAAAATTTCTGACCGTCACTCTTCATTTCTTCCAATTTTTCATTTTGTCCATTTTTGACGATATTAATAAGGTTTTTGTGATAAAAATGAATACAAAAAGCAGGATTCTATGTGGGCGAAAAATCAACGGATTCCTCTTTTTTTGAAACCTTGACGGAATTTGACCTTGACGGAAACCCGAAAGCAGCCAGATTGACTAATATTTCGAAGGTTATGCAACTCCCTTGGATCTTTTTTCTTCAATTTTCTACTCAATCGATACTTTCCTGTTGAGAATCCGATCCTCAGAATTGAGCCCAAGTGCTCCTTCATTTGCCATACATGGAAAACGCCTCGACAATCTAAAGTTCGTCCCTTGGGGTGAGCTTTTTTGTAAAATTCATTCAGAGCATCCACTCTTCTCGTTGAAGAAGCAAAATCCGATATTCTCATTGACTACACAGAATTACTGCAACATTTAGTTGTTTTTAGGTATTTCTTAAGGTTGTACAGTACAATCCCGCAATCGTTCCCGTTCAAATCCCAAAAAATTATTCTTTTGCCAAGTGCAAACAACTGTTCGGAACTTCTTCCGATAAAGTTTATTTCTCTTTGAAATCTATCGATCAATGTTCCCTCTGAATCTGTCCTTTACTTTCCTCCAAAATCTTTCCACGATTTCCCCAACTGTAAACTAGCGAAAACATCGAATGGCGAAAACATAGACCTAATAAAATATTAGAAGTCCCACCAAACACTGTACCCTGCAGCTATGGACTAACCATGCGCTGTAAATGTAATGAGGAAGCCCAGCCATAAGCTAGCGAAAACATAGACCTAAGCCAAAACACATTTCTAAACATTTCCCCCTCAACTTGTCTGTGCCCTTCTGGGCTTCTGGCCTTCTGTGCTTTAATAAATAATCTGCCTGAACCAAGGAATAGAGACACATTTTATCCCAAACAACAACAAATAGTTGAACAAGTTTTCTTCAGCAAATTGAGCACTGCCAGGATCCGATTCCAGTGGCCGTCAATGGGGAGAGATTGGAGAGATGTGGTGGTGTCGAGGAAATGTTGGTTGAACTTTTAAAAGTAACCATTCTGTCAAATAAAGTCCCTTCTCCGACAAAAATGACAAACTCGGAGAATTATTTCTACCATTCTGTCGCCTTACAATTGATTGGCCAAACAGAGCTATTAATCAGTCCATTGGATGACATCAAAAAAGACGACTTTGCCATCTCATTTCGAGTCCGTCAATGGGTCAACGGTTGGATTTTATAACTTTGAAAGCAAAGCAAAAACAAAAGCAACCATTAAAGTGTCAAAGAAGATTCTCCTCATTCCCGGATTATTCAATTTTGGCCAATGGGACGGCGATGGATATTTGAAAGTTTTGGTGGAAAAGGGAGTTATTGCCACCGTTGTCCCGAGTCCCGACACCTATAATTACAAGTTTGGTTTCTTTTTTTACACAAAACTCTCAGTACTTGACAGCTCGTGGGATATGGGGCCAGTGACAGTCGAATTGACGGCCAATACTGTCAGCTCAGTCAGCAAATGTCCGTTCTTTTGGGTGAGACTTTCCAGGAAGTTGGATTTTTTTCTTATTTTAGCAAAATGTCACTTGTCCAATTGGTGTCACATATTCTGTCTATGCAGGATCCGATCCTGGAAATGAAATGGATTCAGTCAATATGTTGTTGGAAGCTGAGTTCGTTTAGTATTTCTTCTAATAGTAGTCTGGGATACCATTTTTTTTAATCACTTGGATTGGGTAGGCTACCATTAGAAGAAATAGAGTAACTTTATTAACGATCACCTGCACTGAGCATCCACTACTTTGTTAAAAAAGCTGGGCTGGTACCACATTAAAAATTAGCAGACAGACGGACAGACACGGACAGGCAGACGGACAGACATGGACAAACAGACGGACAGACGGACAGACACGGACAGGCAGATGGACAGACGGACAGACATGGGCAGACAGACGGACAGACAAGGACAGACAGGCCCGCAATTATAGATTAACGATGCCAAACATCGATCATTTAATTGCTCTTGGTGAACAGTTCGAAAAGCAGAGAACAGCTGAAGGAAAATGAAAACGAAGAGAAGGTTGAACTTCAGAGAAGGTCTGCCGGTTACGATCCGGACAACAGCTTCAACAATGTTCACCGCTGAAGCTTGCTCTTTTTGTCTACTTTTTGACACATGGTCACCGCGTGAGTTTTCGAGGAAAAGCAAATTGAAACAATTTTGAGAACAAGATTATTACGTATCAAGTACTTTAGCTGAATACTTGGATGACTTTTCCCTTTGGACTCCCTATTTTTACCCGTGGATTCATGATCGTTTTGAGCAGATTGAGATGGAAAAGAATAAACCGGAGCAATGTCTTCGCGGCCATCTTGGGCATACGGTTGAATAGCCGTTTTTTAATTGATATTGTTTAACTTTAGAATAAAGAAGCCCGCAACATCACTTTGGATGTTAAAAGGGTTGAACACAGTGTCATTGAAGTCTTTGTTTTTGATTCGACGGGAAGCGAATGCACGAGTTTTGGCCAAAGTGATCGGACAAAGTTGGGAAACACAGCTTTATATTTGTTTTCATTTCTAGTTTCACCGAGCCAACGAAAGAAGGGATTACGCATTACATGTCATGTTTGGAGGTGAGTTTCGTTCGAAGAAATTCTTAGTGACGGAAAAGTTCAGCTGAAATGAAAATTTGAAGTATTGGAACTGTATTGGAACCGTATTGGAACCGTATTAGATCAAAGAACCGTATTAGATCAAAATAAGAACCGTATCGGAACCGTATTGGTTGTATTATTAGGTTGGCAACTTAATAATGACGCGTTTATGTAACAAATCATTTATTTCAAAAAAACATAAAAGAAAAGCTTTCAATTCGAAAGGTATTTTCCATTAGTATCTATGATTTGTTCCCATTTTCTGCGCAAATCCCGGATCCCATCCTCGAAGAACTTGGGAGTTTTTGAGGCGAAGTAGTCATTGACTGCTTTTATGACCTGAGCATGATCATCGAACTTTTCTCCCTCCATAAAGTGCTTCAGCGACCGAAAGAAAAAGTAATCTGAAGCAGCCAGATCAGGTGAATGAGGCGCGTGGGGCAAAACTTTCCATCCAAGTTCCTCGATTTTCTTATAAGTGATCTTTGCAGTGTGAGGTTTTGCGTTGTCGTGTAAAAATCGTAAAAAAAAGGTAGTGACGCGTCATTATTAAGTTGCCAACCTAATAGGAACCGTATTGAAACCGTATTAGATCAAAAAAGGAACCGTATTGGAACTTGGAACCGTATTGGAACCGTATTAGATCAAAAAAGGAACCGTATTGGAACCGGAAAAGTTCAGTTGAAATGGTGGCCGAATATGGTAGACGATCAACCGTTTGGATACATTTTGCACTTATGGGAAGAGAAAAACAAGACCGAGGTGCTTTCCACAACACTGACAACAGAGAGTTCGAGGACTACGACTTTCGAGGCTGATCTGGAGAAGACTAGTGGTAGTCTCGATGTAAATTACTACTGTTCACCGACAACTACCACAACGACTACTACAATTACTACAACCGCAATCACTACAATTGCACCGACATCACAAGATTCGACAATGATTTCGGCATTGATTTCGACAACAACGGAGACTTTTCCAGATCTTCCAGACACCACTTTTACGACCACTCTCACGCCAGGTAGAACAGGCCTAGTTTGGAATTGGAAAGTTTTGTAGTTTAGCCAAGAAGCGATTCCTTTTCTGGATGTTCATTGGATTGATCGTCTTATTGCTTTTCTCTTTGATTTTTCTTTTCATTCTTGGCATAAAATCCGGGTTTTTTTTACAAACATCAAGTTATAATTTTAGTTTTTTTCTCAGATTTATTCTCCGACTCATTGCACCTCTCAATTCGAGCACCGCGGAAATGATTCGAAGGGATTTGAATGAGGTTAAAGCTTCTGAGCTTAAAGCTTCATCACTTTCGGGAAAGATTTAGGCCTATAAGCGAGAACAAGAAGCAAAAGAATTTCAAGAAAAACTGCAGGCACAAGTGAGAAATTTGAGTCTCGGCTTTTGAAAAATTTTCGATATTCAGATGGCAGAAGAAACGACAGAGGAGACATTTCGGCGATTCGCTTCTTTGAAGTAAAACAATTAGTGATTAATAAAGGAAGGTCAAGTAGGCAAAGTGGCCAAATCACTATATGTACATGTACTATATGCACATGTACTATATGCCATCCGACGTAGAATTTCAAGCTCATTTCGAATAGGGTCTCAGTTTTCTAAGTGAATTCGCGAGAGAGCTTTCTTATAAAATAAACCACAATTGGATATAATTAAAAATAAAGCAGAGAGAATAAAATTTGCAATAAATCAATAAATTTCCCATTTGCCCACCTTGCCTAGAAAATAAAATATTAGAAAAGGTCAAGTAGGCAAAGTGGCCAAATGACATGTGCTATATGCCATCCGAAAGATCCTTTTTATGATAAAAGGGACGGAGCCCACTTTGTATTGTCTCTTCATATTGCTTTTTCGTATCGCTATGAAACACTGAACCAACGATTAATTCTATTCTTTTATATTTTCTTTTATTTATACTTACTATATGCCATTCGACGTAGAATTTCACGCTCATTTCGAATATGGTTTTTGTTTTGTTTTTGCGCTACTCTATCAAAAGTTATATGAGTTTAAAGATTTGCAATTTTCGAGCTCAAGCTCAAAGTATGAGAAGTTAGCTTTCCAAATGTGTCGGGCAAGCTGTCTGGTGGCTGAGTGATAGTGGTTTAGCATGAAAGCGAACTGGTTCGACTCTGGCTCGAACGAATCTCTGGCTCGAACGAATCTCTGGCTCGAACGAATCTCTGGTTCGACTCCCTCTTCATTCTTTTTCATTGACCAACTTGGGTGTTCTCTGTTTCAAAATTAACCTTATTCTATCTACGTTTCAGAGGAAACTATTGGGTTGATGGAAAAGTCGTTTCCGATTTTTTGGGAGAGTACCTTAAATTTGTCGAATTTTGACGTTTTAAAGCTCATCCTAAAGCTGAATTCAAGACGGATCGATTGGTAAAAACCGTTGACTGCTTTTAGCCAAAAAAATGGCTGTTTTCACGTTTCGTTAGCGTTTTTAGCCTAGGTTTCTGCACGGAAAACTAACGAAACGTGAAAACAGCCCTTTTTTGGCTCTGCCGCCCTTTACTAAAATAGCTGTAAAAGCTTTTAGAAAAGAGAGATCGCAAAACCTTTTTTACCAATCGATCCGTCTTGAATTCAGCTTTAGGATGAGCTATAAAACGTCAAAATTCGACAATTTTATTCTCCCAAAAAATCGGAAACGACTTTTCCATCAACCCAATATTTAACTTTTAAACCCAATAAACATTAAAAAAAAGAAAAATTTAACAACCATGATACTCATCAATGAAATGAGAAAAACATTAGATAGCTGGCCATTGGCTGGCATTTGGCTGGCCATTGGCTGGCATTTGGAGATCATCGTTCCCTGCTCGGCTATTTATGGTGGACCAGATCACTTGCCATTGGATGAAGGGGAAATGGAGTCTGAGATTGTTCGCTTTCCATTCTAATTCACTATTTTTCGGCCACCGGCGCTTGCCATTTGGCCACCTTGCCGAATTGGCCTTGCCTAGAAAATAAAATATTAGAAATCCCACCAAACACTACACTCTGCAGCTATCGACTAGCAATGCACCGCAAATGTAATCCAAAAGAAGATTTTTTGGATCGTTTGCTTGTAGTATTGCGATTAATTCTAAGTTTATAGAGAGTTTATATGAAAAGCAAAGCAAATCAAGACCACAAAGCAAGCGAAAAGCAAAGCAACACCCTCACAAAGAGCCAAACAATGAAAAAAGTAAAAAACAAAAGCCACAAATCAAAAACAACAAGCAAAAACTTCAAAAATGATGAACTGTTGATTTTGTCGATGATCGTTTATGTTTTGCGTAGTGATTCTTCAAGAACTCCGTGTAATATCCCTTGTTTTTCTGCTCTTCTTCGAGGGTTTTGTACAAATTTGAAGAGATTTCCTCGAAATTTGGCCGATCATTCGACTCGAATGACCAACAAGATGATGCCAGTTGTTTTCTGGAAATGATTTGATGGGTTGAGTTCTTGTAGGCAACCTACAAGAGGTTCTTCCCCTACTTCCCATCTCCACTCACATCACTTCGTCAGTTTCCTCAGGGAATCCCAGACGATTCCCGTCTTTTAGACAATCCAACATTTCCTTGTTTGACACCGAAACAAACGGGGAACTCCCGAAAGTGTACAATTCGAAGAGGAAAACACCGAATGACCAGCTGCAAAGGGATACTTGTAATAGCGAACTAGAGTCAGCTTTAGACAATCAAACATTTCCGTGTTTGAACTAGAGTTCGACTCCGAACTAGAGTCGACTTCTCATCCTCTTAAACTCAGTACTGTAGTCTTCTTTGTAGGTCTTCTTTTACCCCCACTTACACATCGGATTTCTCAGAGAATTCGAAAGAGTTAATCGATTCGGGAGCCATCCATTTAATCGGTAACAGTCCACCCTTCGATGTGTACAACAATTGCTCACTTTTACGACATAGACCAAAATCTGAAAAGAGAATTTGATCCTTAATACTTCCCTTATCATAACCAGCCAGTTTAGCTACATTCTCCGCTGTCAACAGAACATTTCTCGCCGCAACATCCCGATGAATTATCCGCTTCGAGGCGAGGAAGAGCTTGAAAAGCATTGTTGTTGAATAGCCAAAACACCCACCAGGGCATCACTGATTTGCCACGCAATTGGCGTCAGATCGACATCACGAAGCCGACTCTGAAGTGACTTTTTTGCCTAACTCTTCTTTCCCAAAAAATACCTCAAAAAATTGTTCTTTGGATTTTCGGAGAAGCGTCAACAGATCTCCCTTCTCACACAGTTCCGTGATCAATACCGGATTTTCGGGATTCCTCGAACAGCCCAAAAAGATCAATAAATGGGGCTGATCCTTTGAATTAAATGAGTGAATGAAAAGATGGAATCACTCACTGTCAATGACATCATAAAATCAATCTCTTTCAGCATCTCCTCCCTGAAAGACAAGATCAGTGATAACTTCCGAACTCATTACTTGGCTTCATTATTCGCTTTCTCATGACACATCTTGATGGCCACTAGAAGGCGTCCGTTTCTCGTGGGAAGTGTTGACTAAACGAAATAATAAATTACTACTTACAATGAATCTGTTTTTCCTCTTCACCTTAAATCGGAGCCGACTAATGGCCGAACCAGGCAACTCCTTCAATGTCCCTTTATGCACCACAGCAAAAGCTCCCGAGCCGAGTTTCTTCTCGGAGATCTCAATCGAGAAGATATCCACCTCCCAGCCGTCACTAAAGTATACAAATTTCTTTTCATAATCTAAATGCTTACTTTTTCATATGAACCTTGTAGTTGTTTCTGAATTGGTTTTGTAAATGTCGCCTGTCTCGAGTGTCGATTCTATAAAAGCATTTCAACATTGGCATTTGAACAAAACAAACAAATATCTGATCGACCAATATCTCGGACAACAGAAATACACCGAAATGAAAGTGATGAGAAGAAAAATGGCCACGAGTCCCAAGGCGCCAGCGAGAATATAGTACCTTAAAATTCGTCGATGCAAAAAGTCCAAATACCAAATTACCAAATTTTTCTCTCTTCTGGGAGGGGCAGCGGGGTTGGACACCCGTCCACGGCACAACACAGATTTGTGCTTTCTTTGGAAAATGATACACTTTGTACTAAAACAAAAATTGCAATTTCTTTGGATTGAAAATATCTTCAATACTCTTTCGAAAACTTTCGTCCCGGAGTGTTAAGGAAGTTGATGTTGAGGTGTTTTTCCTTTTTGATATCTACACGCAATTTTTATCTCTTTTTGTAAAGATTCTCTCACCATTTTTCCACTGATCGTTCTCGTTTTTGATAGTTGGTTGACATACACTCGCGCCGCTGCCCCTGCATTTGTGATGAAGGGATTTCCACATTGAATTGAGAGCTGAAATCGGGATTTATACTAAACAAAGGATCAGCTAACTCATTCGCGACCGAGATTCTGTGAGGAACCTCTGTCGCAAATCTGTCAATGAAATAAAAAGTAAGCATCCTTCATCAAACTTAAGTAAATCGAACGCCTGAGAACTTTTAAAGTAAGATGAAAGAACAACGATAAAGAAGCTCTGTCGCAAATATGTTAGGAAATAAAAAGAATGCACCTGTATGCCGATGACTTTCGAATAAGAAAAATTCATGGACTTTGTGCCTGCTTTGATCGTTATTCTGAAATGGAAGTCTTCTAGATTCTAACTATAGTTATAGCAAGCTTTAAAATTCACTTTGAACTTTGTCCTTACTGGATAGAAAACCTTTTAAAAAAACGAAATCAACTCCTACAAAGTGACTCACGGATTCTCCGATTTCGGTTGCAAATTTACATCCAAGAAACTCAACTGAAGATCGACAACGAGAACTTCGATGATTTCAATGGTTACATTGATGTATTGATCTAGATTGTGCAATGTTTAAATAAAATAAAATTTCTTACGACAAAAAATGTTTCTGACGAGAGAATAGTTAGTCGGAAACTCCTCAAAAGTGTAGTCAAGATATCCAAAAGTCACGAAAATGACCTCTCCATCGCAAACCTCTTGCGTCTCTTTAAAAATAGAAAGTTATAAGAAAAATTTTTATAAGAATTCACTTAGAAAGTTGATTTTTTACGTCCAATTTACATTTGCTTAACAAAATTTGTTTTTTTTGACTATTTTTAAGGGTCTTGTTTTCCATTAGCCTTTTATAAGTTGCAGCCTTTTATAAGTTGCAATTAGCTACAATTCATTTCATCGAAAATCAACTGTATAAAGTGAAGATGAATGCAAACTGGTGTTTGATTTACCATTGAAATGTGGGTAGTCATCTAAGTTCGGATCTAAATTGAGAAGAAGATTTGGCGAGCAGCCCGGAGGGATTCGGAGACTGTAGTAATTGTTGTCGAGAAATTGTGTCACAAATTGATCGCTTTCTCTGAAAGATTGCTTTGTTGTTGATTGCGTTTCAATTTGCTTGCTTGTTTGCTTTGTTGTGCTTTGTTGCTTTGTTGCTTTGTTGCTTTGTTGCTTTGTTGCTTTGTTGCTTTGTTGCTTTGTTGCTTTGTTGCTTTGTTGCTTTGTTGCTTTGTTGCTTTGTTGCTTTGTTGCTTTGTTGCTTTGTTGTTGTTTGCTTTGTTGCTTCAATTTTCGGTGTCTCTTCCTGTACCACTTTCGCTTTGCTGTCCTTTAACTTAAAGAAGTTGAAATCGAAAATGGAGAACAAAACTTAAGTGTTCATGAAAGCTAGTTGCATTAATGTCGAGCTCAAACTGACCCTAATGAAAAATAATTTTATGCCAATCTTTTTAGAATTTACCGCATCGTGAGCAGCTCAAATTTGGGATCACTTTTGCACGCTCCAGGCGGACCCGCAATTCTCAACTCGTACTCACAGTCTTTGTTGATCGGATTCTGATTTGTATTCTCGATTCACCTGTTCTCCTTTTTTTTACTCACCGAAATTAAGCCCGCCAAAGTATTTGGAAAATCAATCAATGCCAACACGAGCCACATCTCATTCTTCGATTCCTCAATTCGAACAGTGATCGAGTGTTGAAACATAGTGGGATACCGAAATAGTCGATAAATTGTGCTTTCTAAAATTCAAGGTACTGAATTAATTGCTGTGAATCCACTCGTTTACGCGGACCATTATAGCAGAAAATGGATTCGGATAAATCAAGTTTTGAAGTGAACCTTTCGAGCGAAATGTTAGCTTGGTGAGATTCTGTGGAAAACGCCACGCACAGTTAACCAGCTTGAGATCATCGAATTTTTCCCTAAACTTGTTAGTTTGGACCATAAAGACGTTTAAATGCACTACCCTATTTGACAGTCATTGAAATCGATGCTCTCTAACTCATCGATAGTGAAAGGGAGTTCCATGGTGGATGGATGATCACATGGGAAATAGTTCTGATCCTGAAAAAGAAGATAATGACTGACTACTGGACTGACGAATATGACTTTGTCACAACTCCAAGGGGTTTTCTTGCAACAAAGGCTTTTTAACTCATGGTTTGCTTGATCAGTAAGCTCTGCGACTTTTCTATCAAATGTTTTTTTTAATATAATCTAACGAATATCAACCAGGAATAGACGTTAATCCAAAATAATTTGAGGTGACTATTCACTTCTTTAAGCGAACAATAGGTGGCAAAACCGAAGCCAAAAGTGCACTCATCGCAGTCATCAATTTAGAAACAAAACGCAAAAGATATATGATTCTCTACCAAATGCTTTTTTAATATAATCTAACGAATATCAACTAGGATGAGGCGTTAATCCAAAATCATTTGTGTTTTAAAACTATTCACTTCTGTAGTCGTACAATAGGCAGCAAAATCGAGGCCAAAAGAGCACTCATCGCAGACATCAATTTCGAAACAGAAGGCTAAAAGTTATATTATTATGAAAGAAGAAGCTTTGTAAGTTAGCCAAAGCCAAAGCCAAGTTGTGTTTTCTTTTAGGATCACGTCTCACCTTTTACACTCGCAAAAAAGTAATCACTAGATAATTGTTGAATGGGAGCGATTCTGGTCAATGTATACCCAAAGCAGCCATTTTGCATTTTCCATCTATTTTCAGCCCGCACCACAGAGCATAGGAGAAGCAGGAAAAGGATTGGAGTGAAGAAAGAAGTTCGCTTCTTCATTTGTTTTCAAGATGATGTGCCACTGAAATACTTTAATAGTTAAAATAAAAATGTTTTGAAGAAGCAAAGAAGAAGAATCTTCGTTAATGATTAAGACTGTATCATATTCTCGAAATCTTTCGCAAAATATTTCTCTTAGGCGAAAGGAGCTTTCCCTCGCCCACACTTTCTCTTTCTCTTTCACTTTCTTTTCACTCAAAGATCAGAAGATTACGAAGAAGATTACTGAAAGGAGTGATTACATGGTGAATTCACAGATTTTATCAGGATGGGAATAGTTTCTGGAAAATTTTAATGTAAAGGACTGACATTGAAAAAGGATAGCTGCTTTGGGGTTTTATACAACCTCTAGGAATCTTTTTCGTAGTTGAAGAGAGTTGAATGTCATCTGAAACTTGATAACTATCGACTTCTGTGTTGCTGGATAGAAGTTATTTGCTGCAAATCAATTAACCCATTTTTTTTCTCCGGACTTTTCATATGGCACTCTAAAAACGATATTACTTGACTGTAGCTGGAAGTGTCGCGGTATTGTTGAAAAAGTAGAACCATAAAGTCAAAAACCGTCATCACGAGGCTTTAGCTGAAAGAAAAGGAACTTCGACTTTGTCCCTTATCAAAAATATGTATGAGAAGGGTCTAACTCTTGTTAATTCCTCTGTCTTTTTTCATTTCATTCAACCACACGTTTTCCCCAAAATTCTCTACTTACTATACCTAAAACGGACACGAATAAGCTCCTTTTTCTTGTCAGTAATGTCAGTGATTGTCCTTATTTCAAAACGATTAAACATTGATGGGGGAAAGGAGAAATTTTGAAGAAACGGGAAAACGAGGCACATGGAAATAAAATTTCGTCTTATAGAAGAAAATGCTCTGATCTTTTACAGAAGCTTTGGAACGTTTACAAAAATTACACTGGCTTTTTCATAATAATAAAAACAAGAAGAAGATTACTCCGCTCATCGCACTCGAGATGTGGGCTTGACAGAAGTGACTAGAGAGCTTGTTTCATGAACAGAAGTGACTAGAGAGCTTGTTTCATGAACAGAAGTGACTAGAGAGCTTGTTTCATGAACAGAAGTGACTAGAGAGCTTGTTTCATGAACAGAAGTGACTAGAGAGCTTGTTTCATGAACAGAAGTGACTAGAGAGCTTGTTTCATGAACAGAAGTGACTAGAGAGCTTGTTTCATGAACAGAAGTGACTAGAGAGCTTGTTTCATGAACAGAAGTGACTAGAGAGCTTGTTTCATGAACAGAAGTGACTAGAGAGCTTGTTTCATGAAAAAAACTCTTTCAACTCTCGACACCCGTTTCTCGCTGACTTTCATCTGAAGTACATCTTGATTAGAAAAATCATCAACGATAAAAAAATCACAAGTTTTTACAGAGCTTACATTTTCCGATTCGTCATGAAATCCATGGCATACATCAGGAAAAACGAGTCGGTCAAAAGGTCGGAAGGCCGAATAAATAGTTGAATGTTCCCCAAATAAGCCCATTCAGGTAGGTGATGCCAATATTGAGTGCATACGGGAATGAGCTGATCCTGAAGTTGAAGTTCTTGATTGAAAAAATCATCAACGATAAAAAAAAATCACATGTGGTCTGTGACAGAAGCTTTGGAACGTTTACAGAAATCGGAAACTGGCTTTTTTTCACAATAAAAATGATAATGAAACCGATGACTACAACGTTGGGAATCAGCTACCCGATGATTGTCTGTTATCTAGTTCCATGAAAACCTCGTTCCTTTAAGCCTTTAAAATGGGGTATTAATCGCGTTCGGGTGAACATCAAAGGCATCAAATTTTTTAAGGCAACCACTTGTTTTTATATTTTAATAATGCTCTTTTTAATAAGATCTATTAGGGTGGTGCAAAAGAAACTGCTGATGGGTATCAGCTCTCATTTATCAGAAACGAGCGATGCTAACGGCATTATTTTTTTTATGTTTTGTTCGCATATTTGTTTGCCATTTATTTCGACATTTGGATTTTTTGGTTGTTGTTTATTTTATTTTAAAATGCTTATATTTTTTATTTAGATTATGGTCGAGCAAAAGTTTGTGCTACGAGCAGCATTACTGTTTAACTTCAAAATTGGAAAGTCTGCTGCCGAATCGCAATCGTTGTCTCGCAAGGAACCAAAAGAGAAAAGAGGACCAAATTTGTAGAGAAAAGGAACCAAGTCTGCTGCCGAATCGCATCCTTCTCTCTGTGCTGCTTTTGGAGATGGCAGTTTGTCTCTCAGGCAGTGTCAGACTTGGTTTCAACGATTCCGAGAGGGAGACGAGACTTTGGAAGATTACGAGCACGGTTCGAGGCCAGAAGTTGTGAATGAAGCCAAGCTGAGGGACGCATTCAGGCCGATCCATGCCAATCTGCTCGAGATCTTGCGAAAATATTCCATTGTGATCATGTCACCATCGAACGCCATCTTTTTTTTGAATTTACCGTCAAATCGGCAGTTTCTTTTGCACCACCCTAATATTATCCGATCATAAAATATATTTTATTTTTAGGGTTTCTAAACAAAATGGAGGCGGAAGATGAGCTAATCGAAAAGCAAGCATTTGTTATTATTGAATTCGTTCATTTGGACAAACTATTACAAATTGTAGATTGTAGAAAGAGATAAGTATTATACATGTTACAATGCTTTTTGCTGGTGATTTTTGACTTTCAACCAATTAGCTTCAATGTCTCGCTTTGTGGTGGGAAATCAGTTAAAAGTCTTGTCCGGTTTTTTTTGAAATTTTCTTTATGAGAAATGAGAAATTAGCCGATAAACCTGTGGTTTGCTTGAAATCATAAAGATTAGTCAATCTTTGTGATTGATCAATCTTTGTGATTGATCAATCTTTGTGATTGATCAATCTTTATGATTGACTTCATTTAGCTCATTTTTAGACAAATTTGAAGCAATTTTGAAGCAAATCCAAACGGAAATTCTCGTTTTTCCTTACAATGGACATATAATGAAAACGGCTTCGTGAAATATTATGAAAATTTGTCTATTTTTTTAACTTTTCATTCTCTATCTTTTGTCTTTTGACAAAATTGACAAAAATTTTGTCCAAAATAGGTTTTGTTGTGACATTTGTGCATTACAAAACATTTGTGCTCAAATCAGAACTTTGAGTTTCATCGCTTTTGACTCCTCGACATCAAATCTTTAAAAGAATTAATTAACGCGAGCTTTTCAGAATTTCTTAAAGGGCAATTTGTAAATAAATAATAGGACTTTCGGATAAAACAAATCATAGATCGATTGATTTATTATTCATTTCAAAAAGTCACTTTTAAGTAATCGGACAAGACGGACAATCGGACAAGCTCATTCCGAAGGCCAGTAAGGACCCAACATTAGCTCTCATCAAAAAATCTTTAATGCATTAATGATGCTGAGAATTAGAGCTTTTGAATGGTATCTAATACATGCTACTTTCTGTAGAAAGTTCTTTTGGAAGAGAATAGCTTTCCAATTACAATAATTTTGGACCACGCTGTATAACGAAATCAAAATGCATAGCACAATCGGCTACAAGTGATCAAACGGGCCTTTGATGGCCTCAAAGTTACAGATTAAAGCATAAGATTTACAAAAAAGCTAACAGTTAACGTTTCCTTTTAACTGTATCCATCAACCCATCAGCTAATTGCTCATCCATTACTGTACTAAAATCCAGTTGAGTTCAAAAATCGTTCTTATTCTCTCATGTTCCCCCGATTGTTGTGTAGAAAATCACCTATTTTCAGTTTCTCTTTTAGTAAAATCGTCGAAGAACGCTTTCCCAAGGGTACAATTTTTTTTCAGTGGTGCTCTCTGTTTTCAAAAACTTTGATCTTCAGCTTCATTTCCGAATGAGTTGGCCAAGTTTCCTTCCGCTTCCAAAACCAGATCCATTAAGGGATACCATCGAAATCATCGTAATGGCCACAGTGAGTTATGAATTGGAAAATTAAGTAAGTTTTTGAAGCTGGGACTACTCGGAGTTGGTTTTGGCATCGCTGGAATGGTGGTTGCCAATGGGAATTCGTATCTGAGAGGTTTGTTTGCAAAATTACAAAGATGAATAACGAGAAAAAGGTGCTAAAGTCAAGTTCAGCCAAAAGTTAAGGTATCGTCAAGCACTACATCGTCATTGATTTGCTTAACTTAACCCTGATCAATGTGACTGCTTTGAGTTGGGCGGTTCCAAGTGCGATTTGGTAGAGGATTTTCGGCGGTTTTCAATAATCTCTAGAGTTAATCTCTAGGAACATAAACGAATCGATCCCTTTCCTCAACAATCTCTTCTCCAATCTCGTCTTCACGGCCGTGATTTTCGGGTACAACTCGAAGGTTGGGATCTGTTGAGGGTACAGTGCAATCTCGTTAACAGACGTTAACAGACGTCAACAAACGTTAACAGACGTTAACAGACGTTAACAGACGTTAACAGACGTTAACAGACGTTAACAGACGTTAACAGACGTTGACAGACGTTAACAGACGTTAACAGACTAAATGATATCAAATGTCGAATGTCTGCGCGTCTAATGATACCAAAATCAACTCGAAATGTAATAAGTCATGAGGCAAAAGGTTAAATCCCGCCCGTAATGGACGGGCTATAGCTTTTAGCCCATAGCTTTGCGTAGATACCGGGGATGGGACAAATGCTACCTTTTTTTTGCGCACCTGGACATTTGCGCACAAATGCGAGCTTTTTTGCTGGAAAAGGCCTTAGGGAAAGTCGTAGAGCTTCAAAAACGTAGAAGGGAATCGTAGAAGGGAAATAGGAGGCAATCGTATGCGTAGATTCAGAATTTTGACAAATCAGACCTCGCTGACACGTCAAATTTGGGCTAAAAGGCAAAAACTACGCAACTTAACGCTTTTCCGCAGTTCTTGCCTTTTAGCCCAAATTTGACGTGTCAGCGAGGTCTGATTTGTCGAAATTCGGAATCTACGCATACGATTCCCTTCTATGAAAACGTTTTTGAAGCTCTACGACTTTTCCTAAGGCCTTTTCCAGCAAAAAAAAGGTGCGCAAATGTCCAGGTGCGCAAAAAAAAGGTCGCACTTGTCCCCGACCCCTTGATAAAAAAAATTGAAATCCCTTGCTCACAACGAGTTAATTTAAATTTTAGTCTTGATAATATACCACCCCAAGCCTTTTTTTCAGAATCCTTCAAGGTTTTATTATTGAGATTTCACTGTAGTTTATCAACGGTTTAATGTTAAAGAGCTTGAAAACGTCTCTATCTACTACACAGTGATTTTAAGCTTTAAATAACTAAAGCGGTGCTTAAGTTCTAATTTTATATACAAAAGTACGCACAAATACCGTTTACCGTAAATACTGTAATAGTACCCCACCTCCCTCGTACAGTCGCGTAGTCGCAAAAGTTTTTAGTATTTCATTTTTTTCAAAGCGCCCGTACTTTCAAAAAATGCGTCTTTGGTATCAAAAAATAGCTGAAATTGAGGGCTATTTTTTGATACCTAAGCGCGCATTGTAGCATAAACGAGTGTCGAGAAAAACGCGTTCAAAGCTAGACTACGCATCACACCACGCCGTCATTATGGGGGTGCACATCCGCGCGAAATAAGGCAAAAAATCGTTTTCTATAGGATTTTTACGTTTGAATAGCCGATTGACGCAGAAAAATGTGCTGAATACGAAAATAAAAGAATTTTTGAAATCCCTTCGACAGATTTTTTAAAAATAGAGTTTTAATGATTTTACTGTGTTAAATTTCAGCCTGATTTTATTGTCGAAGCAAAAATTTTGGAAACAAAAGCCTAAAACGAAAATGTAAACCGCAAGTTTTATTCTACGGGCTTTTCTCTATCTTTTGATACCAAAAGCATGAAAATTGATCAACCCTATAAAAAGTTATAACCTTTTGAAAATAAAAATGTGGTTCCTGGCTTATTTTATTATCAGACCTGGGGCATTTTAATTAATCTTGTTTTCAATGCTGTTGTTTCAATAAACTTTAAAATGTTATTTCAAAACGTTTAACATATACCGTTGCAAACTGTGCGCTCATTCCTTTCTTGGATTAATTCATGTCGGGGCCTGAAAAATTCAAAAGCAAAGCATCTGTTCATAAAAAAACAACTTTACTAAAATCCGTAGACATCGACGCTTCATCTTGAAAAGAAGAAAAATAGCGAAAGGGGTTTGATTGTAGCAAAAAAAGTTTAATTTTGCTCTTTTTCTCTTTCGGGTTCCGGTAGTCTATCCGTACCATAACCCAGGAATCACATTTTTATTTTCAAAAGGTTATAACTTTTTATAGGGTTGATCAATTTTCATGCTTTTGGTATCAAAAGATAGAGAAAAGCCCGTAGAATAAAACTTGCGGTTTATATTTTCGTTTTAGGCTTTTGTTTCCAAAATTTTTGCTCCGACAATAAAATCAGGCTGAAATTTAACACAGTAAAATCATTAAAACTCGATTTTTAAAAAATCTGTCGAAGGGATTTCAAAAATTCTTTTATTTTCGTATTCAGCACATTTTTCTGCGTCAATCCGCTATTCAAACGTAAAAATCCTATAGAAAACACATTTTCGCGCGGATGTGGGGTGGGGTACTATTACAGTATTTACGGTAGGTAAATCATTCACTTTAAAAGCCACAAATCTCTAATCATTTCTAGATTTTGCCCTGTTGCAAAATGATAAGACCTCCAAGTTTCTTTTTCATTTTCTACCTGTAATAACCATTTCTTTTGCGTGTTCTATTTCTTTTTTAATTTAATTTTTATTTTTTAGGAAGATGGGCGTGGAAAATCGCTTTCACAGATCGAACAGATGAAAATTGAAAATTGCGATTTTGAGAGGAAGAAAATTGTCGAATCGGAAGATCGCAAAGAAAATGAAGAGCTCGCGACAACTTGGTATTGTCGCAAATTTCTTGAGAGATCCTTTCAATTATGGCAAGAAGAAGTCTCCGGGACGTCATCGAAAGCGGTCCGCACTGAACGGCATATTGGACGTCTATTGTCGAATTCGGTGATGTCGCTACAGGACGTCAAGGCACAAGTTGGAGCTCCTGTCCACAAAAACACTCTTTCTCGAGCCATCAAGTATTATATCCGTTACATCAAAAGAGCAATCATGAAGAAAGCACCAAAACTGAAGCCGGCACACAGGATGTCTTGGGCTCGGGATCACATCACCATGAATTTCTGGCTTTCTGGTCGTACAATCTTTAGCATCAACTTATCCAGACGCTCTCCGCGAATGCCTGCGATTTCGTGGCTACATAGCAAACATTGAAAATGAATAGAAATGAATAGAAAATGAATAGCTCGCACCAAGTTGTCTCAAATTTCTTGAGAGATCCTTTCAATTATGGCAAGAAAAAGTCTCTGGGACATCATCGAAAGCTCACGGTCCGCGCTGAACGGCATATGGGACATCTGTTGTCGAATTCGGTGATGTCGCTACAGGACGTCAAGGTAAAAATTGGAGCTCCCGTCCACAAAAGCACTCTTTCTCGAGCCATCAAGTGTACCTCAAAAGAAATCAAGCCTTACATCAAAAGAGCAGTCATGAAGAAAGCCGCTGCACAGAGAAAAAAGGACGTCTTCGGCTCGGAATCACCATTGGATTGGAGAAAAGTAAACTTCTTGCCTTGAGTTGTTGACTAATTTTTTTCTTTGTAGGTCATCTTCAGCGATGAGGAAAAATTTAATTTTGATGGCCCAGACAGCAACAACAGCCAACAGCTTGTTGCCAGACAGCAACAAGTACTATTGGCACGATTTGAGAAAGGATCCAATTCTTTTTAAACGTCGAAACTTCGGAAGAGGTACACTGAAGGTATGGGGCTCTTTCAATGTGGATGACGTTCTTGATTTAGAATTTGTGACTTGTCGCATGAACTCGAACGATTACCAGGACAGTAGTCGACATTTTATCGAGTTTACCAAATTTTGAAGCGGTGGATGAACTGCTTCCTTTCCTAGCACAAACCCGAGGAAAAAAAACTACATTTTTCAACAGAATAAAGCTTCGATTCATACTACCAGCCAATCCACTAAAGCTTTTCTGGAACGTCACAACATCAATTTTCTCGAATGGCCCGCATGCTCGCCGGACTTAAACCCAATAGAAAACTTGTGGGACATCCTTGTGAGGAATATTTATGCTAATGGGATGACTTAGGACACGATTTCGCAACTCAAAAAAGCCATTTTGCAAGCTCAATTCCACCACTCACGCTTCAAAATTTGGTAAACTCGATAAAATGTCGACTACTGTCCTGGTAATCGTTCGAGTTCATGCGATAAGTCACAAATTCTAAATCAAGAATTTCATCCACATTGAAGGAGCCCCATACCTTCAGTGTTCCTCTTCCGAAGTTTCGACGTTCAAAAAGAATTGGATCCTTTCTCAAATCGTGCCAATAGTATTTGTTGCTGTCTGGACCATTAAAATTAAATTAAATGATTGAATTAATGAATTTATTGATTATTAATCAATTTTACGCTCTTGTTTTTTTGTTTGTTTCAAGTTTATTTTAGGATTGATTGTTATTTTTCTATGCGGATGCGGATTCTATGATTGTTATTTTTCTATTTTGCAACAGGTGTTAAATAAAGAAATCGCTATAATCTTGTTGTAATTTATTTGGTTTTCTTTATTTCTAAGATTTATGAGCCATTTAGCGTTGTTGCTTCATAGCCAAAAAATGTAAAATTTAGGAGTAGTCCTATCATTTTGCAATGCACTCTATTTAAAAGAGCAGTCCGTCCGTCTGTCTGTACGCAACTTTCATCTCAAGAAGCTAAGCCTAAACAAGAAGAGAGAAGCTAAACCTTGTAGATTTTGTAGATCAAAAACAACACCCTTGTAGATTTTCGGATCGGAAGTTCCATTTTCATTGAGGTAAAAAAATTGAGTCAAAACACTGAGTCAAAATTGAGTCAAAACACTATTGGGGTCGAGCCCGGGTCGTGTGGGCCGTAGACAAGCGTGTTCCCGACTGCGCCAATTGAATTCCAATTCAACAATTGAAGTTTAAACTCTAGCCCAAACCTCAAACGACAAAATGAAAATAAAACGTTTCCAGTTCTTCCTCGGGCTCAACCGATTATTTGCCGTGATCTTCAACGGTCGTTTCTATGCGGCTCTCGATCGGTGGAAACTCTTTCAATACATAATTCTAAACCTCTATCCGCTGGCTATTCTCGTGATATCCTTCACACGTAAGGGCTTTAGATGTACTTGCCAAAAATTCCTTCAGCAGGCTGCAATGGTATCTACTTGGCCCATGGGGTGAATTTGTTTTTTACCGAGGGAGCGTGCGGGACAAGGATGATTTATCTTACTGTGGTTGGTTTTTTAAAAATCAGCTTTAATTTTTATGATCTCAGGTAGTGGGCGGCTGGTTTTATCTCGTTTCCACAACACTTCTCGATTTTTCCGTTATCTTTCTCATCCATCGACGCTTTCGTGCATTCCATCGAGAACACGGGAAATGCGCGAGTGGCGAAAAAGTCAAGGAGTTGAGAAGGGAATATAAATTGGCCATAACGGTGTGTTTAAAAAAACGCAGCGGAAAAACTACGAGCTAGTTTGTAGCCTTAAAAATGTGAACTGACTCCCAAAAGCTACAGCTAAAGCTAGAGCTCAAAAATGCAAGCAGCAGAGCATACGGTGTGAAGATTTACAGTTAAGAGACAGCGAAACTCAAACTCCTTTTGAGTGGTGTCTTTGAGTGGTGTTCACCACTCAAAAGGAGTTTGAGTTTCGCTGTCTCTTATTCACTAAGTTTTGTAAAAGTGACACTTGACCTAACCAGGCGTGCTCAAGTGTTTGGTCAAGTGTTCTTGCAAGATCAATTTTAAAGTTGATATGTTTATGATCTTATAAACGGTCAAACGATCGAAAACTGAGGGTACAACAAGCTCTTTCAGATGGGCGCCAATGTGGTCAGTATTTTCGCGGTGAGCATAGCCTCTGGCTTTAAACAGTCGCTCTACCAATCGAGTTTTTGGCACTTCTTTGTCAGTACGGGTCTCTGGCAGCTGATGTGTGCATATTCATGGTAAGAAAGTCTACAAAATTTACAAAAATACGTGCCAAATTTCAGTATTTCTTATACTTTCCTGCTTCGAGAAGGCAAAAGAGAGCGGTTGTTAAAGGTTTCAACGCTCACAAAGTGATTTGTTAAAAAATGAGTGACATTAATGAATGACATCAATGAATGACATCATTTTTAGAATTGATTAAAGATCTAAGATCTATTTAAAACTTTTCTTTATTTAAAAACTTTATTTAAAACGATAAATTGAGGAATTGGTCGGAAAGTTTTTGGATTTTATCATGTCGCAAAGAGACAAGCAAAGAGACAAGCAAAGAGACAAGACAAGACAAGACAAGATACGTTGAAGACGCTTAAAAGCAAAATTAGAAACCAAAAAACAACGTTTACCGAACCGGAGCTTTCAAAAAAACACATGGACACAGGCTTTTATGGACTTAGAAGTTCATAAAGTTACTTTGATGGACTTAGAAGTTCATAAAGTTACTTTGATGGAGTTAGAAGTTCATAAAGTTACTTTGATGGACTTAGAAGTTCATAAAGTTACTTTGATGGAGTTAGAAGTTCATAAAGTTACTTTGATGGACTTAGAAGTTCATAAAGTTACTTTGATGGAGTTAGAAGTTCATAAAGTTACTTTGATGGACTTAGAAGTTCATAAAGTTACTTTGATGGAGTTAGAAGTTCATAAAGTTACTTTGATGGACTTAGAAGTTCATAAAGTTACTTTGATGGAGTTAGAAGTTCATAAAGTTACTTTGATGGACTTAGAAGTTCATAAAGTTACTTTGATGGAGTTAGAAGTTCATAAAGTTACTTTCATGGAGTTAGAAGTCCATAAAAGTAACTTTATGAACTTCTAAGTCCATAAAAGTTGCAAATAAATCAAACGGACCCTTGCTGCCGGCACAAATGTACCAAATGAGCTGATATTTTGCCAGGTCAAACGGATTGAAAGTGATCATTATATCGGGAACCACGACGAGCACCAGCTCGGCGGCTACAGTAAGACCTAGAAAGCGATACTTGTTTGGTGTACCCGGTCACCGGCCTATTGTCCTTGTCGTTCGAATGAGCTTCTTCGTTTAGTTTGCCTTGTTGACATTGGAAATGACACTCTTTAGCCGTTGCGAGACCTGAAGAGTAGGGTCTGTGCTTCGAATTGGTTCGTTGCAATGCGAAGTACCAAAAATTTTGTTCGGAAGTTCGTAGGAAAAGTTTGCACAATGATTTCCCAAAAAGCATGAATTCTTTCAAGATTTTTTGAGAAACTTGACTATAATTCAAAGAGTTTTTGACAAAAGAAACCAGAGTTGGCTTCAGGTAAAAAAAAAATAAGAGATTTCTTCAGCTAAAGTGACTTGATCACTTTTTGAGTGAGCAGCTTTTAGACAAGTTTTTAATGGGTTAATGGATAGGTAATGGATCGCATTGAAAACCTAAAATCAAGTACTTGAAACAGGGAAAATTCGCGATTAAGGCAAATTTTATCGAATGTTTTTTAACTTTTCAGAATCACCTATTTTAGCAAACTCTCAGTACCAAGAAGATGAAAGCAATTTTAAAAAAAATAAAGATTATAGAGCGTATTGCTCATTTATATTCGATTTACCTGAGAAGGAATCGTTTTTGTGCGTTTTGTGGTGCAAAAAGTGAGCTGAATTTAAGCTGGAAAGCTGGAAAGCTCTAAAATCTCTAAAATCTAGAAATTTGAACCCAAAGTACATAAAAATCGTTTAGTTAATGCTGTAATAAGATTGTTAAAACTGTAATAAGATTCTGTGAAAAATTGGCTATTTTTTGGTTATAAAAATGTATGAAATAATATCAACAAGGAAGATTTTAGAGTTCGAAAAAGGATAGAACTGTATTTGAAAATAGTGAAGCCACCCATTTTCGAAATAGGTCAACTTCCTTTAGATAGGTTCACGTTCTTTAGATAGATTCTCGAACTCGTTCTTTAGATCTTCAGAACTCATTGCCTACCCCTCATTTATAGCTCATTGGCTCGTTGTTTACATCAGCAACCTGTCTTTGACTTTAGCAACTAATGCGTCTAATAGGCAATTGTCTTGTTTGATTGCAACTTTTATTCACTGAATTAACTGAAGTTTCTTGCTAGATACTCGGCTTTTTATCCGGATCCATTTTGGTAGCAAGCTCCATTAGGGGTGGCGTAGCACTGAGCTTCAATTGTCGCATTGTTGTTAGCTGTCGAGCAACAGACACTGAAACATTTGAAGGTATTACTGAATGTACTACAGAAGGTATTGCACAAGCTATTACAGAAGCTATTCTTGGTAGACTGTAGTCATTCAACTCACCCAGTGTAGTTCGCGCCACTTGGATTCGCGCAGCTACCCAATCCGGCTTGACACCTTTGCCAGCATTCAGTGTAACAACCAGTGCCCACCCATCTGAAAGTTAGCTGTATAGCTGAATAGCTGAATAGATGAATAGCTAAACATTACAGTATTTGTGAAATCTTTAAACAAACTGTCCAGATCCTTGTGCAATCGGACAACTGCACAACTCCCATCCCTTTCCTTGGAAGTTAAAACCGGTTGTAGTTGAAATCGACTGACCCTTGCAATAATCCTAGACATTTCCTTGACAAATAGATCTATATTGTTTACTTGACAAGCTGATATTCTCATCGCAGTAGTATAGCTGGTCGGAAGTTTTGTGAATGTTCCATAAGAGACCATGAAGAGAGCGGAGACAACGAGGATTGAGTACGACTGGAATACGGTAAGCTTATCGGTATTTTGATTGGCTTACTTATGTCCTATATGTAAGTTCAGCTTTCAACTCACAGTTACCTCCTAGAATCGCTTTAAAGAGTTTTATTTTTGGCGCTGAACTTGGCCCTGGTTAGGGTGAGGCGTGCCCAGAGTCTGTATGCCGACTAGGTATAGCCGGGTGAGGCCAAACAACACCGAAACCAGGACTAGCCAGGGCCAGGCCAAGTCCTGCTGAAAATTCGTGAAAAGTTTTCTTTTAACTAACCATTTTCGTAGATTCGGAAGTAGCGAGACGAGACGAGAATGCCCGAGTTTGCTATGATTTTGAAAGTCTTTCCTTTCAGCCTTAAATATCAACAACTCTTCACCCACTCACATTCACAAACGCAACTAATCTCAGCTGTAAAGTGGAGATCCCAATCAAATTCCGAAAAAAAACCATAAAGAAAAAGCCAAAAAATGACCGCAAAAGTCGTAAAATTTTGAGCAAAACGACAAATGATCAAAAAAAGTAGAATTTGAAACGAGGACAGCTCACGTTTCAGTAAAACAACCATAAGCTTTGGTTTTGGAAAAAAGCACGTTTGTAGACTAACAGCTAAGAACAACGTTTCTCCAATACCTGAACCAGTCAATCAGACAGATCCAAGAAATAAAGCTGTACCAGGGAGATCTAGCTATGACGATCAGGGGTTTGAGCCTGTCAGCCAGCCCTGGACTGGTCTTACCTTGCCCAGACTTGCTTTGACTTGCCTCACCTTTGGTACAACTCTGGCTATTGGCTAGACTCCTTCTTGACTTCCTTGACTTGCAAACTGAACTTGAGGTTTGACAATGAGTCACAAAAAAGTTGCAGTCTAATAAGGCACTAGTAATACCGTGAAACACGCGTATAAAAGGAAACCTCATTTCCTTTTTAACGCCTACACTCGTCTCCTTCCCCATTTACTCAAAAAAGAATGTCAACCAGATGTGCTGGCCAAATGACATGAGCTATATTCGACGCCGAATTCAAGCCCACCACATCACTTTTGAGTGCCTTAGAATCTACTTGACACTGGAACATTTCAAGTACAGTACAGAAGGTATTCTACATGATTGACTGTAGCCATTCAACTCACCCAGTGTTGTTGGAGCCGCTCGGATTGTAGCTACACATCTCTGTCAACATTCAGCAGTAACAACCAGTGACAACCCATCTGAAAGTTAGCTGAACAGCTGAAGGGCTGAAGAGCTGGATAGCTGAATATCGTCTCTTTAAACAAACTGTCCAGATCCTTGCGCAATCGTACAATTGCACAAGGTCCATCCCTTTCCTTGAGAGTCGAAACTAGTCGAAGTTGAGATCGATTGACCCTTGCAATAATCCTAGAATGTTTTCATAGCCTTACATAGCTCAAACAGCAACCTTACTTGACATGCTGCTGTTCTCATTGCAAGAGAATAGGTGTTGGGAATGTAAACGATTTGAGTTTGATTTGAGATTCGGATTGTTCATAGCCAGATTCTATAAAGTCGACAAATAAAATATGTCTTCTTATCTTTAGTTCATGTTCCTTCCATAGTTAACCCTCAAAAAAATCTCTTCTTTAAAGCTTGATCAATCTTAGGATACACCAGTAAAATTTTGTAGTGGGGGACCAAAATCTATGATGACTTGAAAATGCCAAAAAATCAACGAGAAAATGCCATGATTTGTGGAAAAATTTGGGTGAATTCAAGGAGTTTTATCTATTTTCAATTTTCTATTTTCTTTATTTCTCTATTTTCTTTTATTTTCTATTTTCTTTATTTTCCAGTATACGAATGAAGGCTGGAATGTGATAAATGAACAATGTCTATCAACAGATGGAATCAATCCTCATTCAAAGTTCATCAATAACACTGTCCCCGCGTATCAATTGGGTTTAATATTTGTAAGTTTTAGAGAAAGAAAACGACTCAAATTGAAATTAAAATTGAATTCAAGATGAACCTGAATGGATCCTCAGTTGGGGTTGAGAATTTTCGACCAAATGGAAGAACTCCCCCCCCCCCCCCCCCCCCCCCCCCCCTTTTTTTTTTTTTTTTTTTTTTTTTTTTTTTTTTTTTTTTTTTTTTTTTTTTTTTTTTTTTTTTTTTTTTTTTTTTTTTTTTTTTTTTTTTTTTTTTTTTTTTTTTTTTTTTTTTTTTTTTTTTTTTTTTTTTTTTTTTTTTTTTTTTTTTTTTTTTTTTTTTTTTTTTTTTTTTTTTTTTTTTTTTTTTTTTTTTTTTTTTTTTTTTTTTTTTTTTTTTTTTTTTTTTTTTTTTTTTTTTTTTTTTTTTTTTTAAAAAAAAAAAAAACCCTTCTGGTCTGCTGTATTTTTTGATTTGCTCGTATCCGATTTTCTAGATAAATATCGATGAGTAATCTTTTCAATAACCCTTGTCAACGATTTATTAACTCAAATCGAATCTCTCATCTCTTTCCATCAAAAGCCTTCAAGTCCTTCACCTCCTTCAGCTCCTTCAACTCCTTCCAGTCCTCGAAAAGCTCCAGTTGTTATTGTCGTCAATTTGACTATCACTACCGAGCTCCCGTTTCCGGTCATTGCTGGTGACCATTGCTGGCCATTGCGGGTCCTTGGTATCTGAGATTCGATTTTCGGGCTTGGAGGCAAAGCATGCACTGGTATGCGACTCTTTTCTTACTTCACGTTACTGCAGTTACCGTACTCCAGTTACCGTTTGGATTCGGAGGCCCGAATCTCCCGGAGCTTAGAAGCGTTATAACTACCAGAATTCACATCTCAATTACATTTTCATTTGTTAGCTTATTTTTGAGTCTGCTGCCGAATCCCATCGTTCTCTCTGTGCTGCTTTCTCTCGGTGCTGTGAGAAAAAGCCGCCATCGATTTGTTTTCGGCAAATCTAAAGCTACAGGAGCATAAATCGCTGTTTTTTTCTTTATCAATTCGTTCCTTTTGTTCATTTTTTGCGACTTCTTTCTTTTCAAATATAATGGCCTATTTAGATTCAAATTTGTAAGAAAAAGCAAGTACAAAGATTGGATTGGAGATTGGGAAATTTCGGGATTTGTCACGAGATTCGGCATTGCAGCGCATTTTTGACGATTTTTGACGATTTTTGACTGTTTTTGACTGTTTTTGACCATTTTTGACTATTTTTGACTATTTTTGACCATTTTTGACTGTTTTTGACTGTTCCATGGGTACAACAATAACTTCATATAAAAAGCTACCGTATCCTCATAATTTTTGGCGCAATATTTATAATGTTTCCTTTATAATGATTGGGAAATTTCGGTTCGGCGAGATTCGGCATTGCAGTGCATTTTTGATCATTTTTGACCATTTTTTGACCATTTTGACCATTTTTGACCATTTTTGACCGTTTTTGACCATTTTTGATCATTTTTGACCATTTTTGACCATTTTTGAACTTTTTTTTGACTATTTGACCATTTTGATCATTTTGACCATTTTACCATTTTGATCATTTTTGACCATTTTTGATCATTTTTGACCATTTTTGACCATTTTTGATCATTTTTGACCATTTTTGATCATTTTGACCATTTTACTCATTTTTGACCATTTTTGATCATTTTTGACCATTTTTGATCATTTTTGACCATTTTTGATCATTTTTGACTGTTTTTGATCATTTTTGATCATTTTGACCATTTTGATCATTTTGACCATTTTGATCATTTTGACCATTTTTGATCATTTTTGACCATTTTTTGATCATTTTTGACCGTTTTTGATCATTTTTGATCATTTTTGACCATTTTTGATCATTTTTGACCATTTTTGAACTTTTTTGAGGAGCTGTGTGCACGCTGAGCCAAAAATCTTTTCGAAAGACATTTTAGACAAAAAAACATCATATTAGAAAAGAAATCAAGACAGAAATGTGTTTTTTTTTTTGAGGCAGAAAGTTGAGATCTCGTACAAAAAGAGAAGAAGAAGAAGAAGAAGAAACAAACGATCGTCTAACTCATTTTGAGCGTTACTTACACAGTTACCGTACTCCAGGAGTTCCTTGTTCAGACGTTTTCTAAAAGTTGGAAAAAGCCACCGTACTTGGGGCCCTTAAAACTTGATGTCTAAGCGTCGTGTGGAGGTGGTGGTCGCCGATTTGGGCACCGATTTCGTCTAAACAAATGCTAGTTTTGAAATCCAAACTCGAAATGGGGGAATTTTTGAAGATTTTACAATTGTATGGCTTCTTAAACTTGTGATTTTTTGTTTTTTTGTTTTTTTTTTGAGGCATTCTGGGGGTACAAAAGTTTCAAATTGAGTTAGAAGTTTTTTTAAATGAGTCATAAAAAGTGGGAGAGATCAGTGAAACCGACAGCTTGGAAACCCATATGAAAAGTTTTAGCATGGATTTTTTGGCTTTTTGACTTTTTAAACCCAAAAACATAAAGGTTCCATTGTCAATATCAACTCTTGGATCAACTCTATCAGCTCTCTTGAACTCGAACTGTGTAAATGGACCTTGAGTTTTACTTTGGATTGAATTTTAAACTTACCGTACTTGTCTGCTTGTCTGCTGTCTGCAACTGAGTTCTGCTTGTCTTTTTACCATAAAACGTAAGCCCTTCGCTGAGCCGTTGAGCTCGTTTTTGTTGTATCCAAGCATTACAACTAGTAATGTTCCCCCCAAAAAAAAAAAAAAAAAAAAAAAAAAAAAAAAAAAAAAAAAAAAAAAAAAAAAAAAAAAAAAAAAAAAAAAAAAAAAAAAAAAAAAAAAAAAAAAAAAAAAAAAAAAAAAAAAAAAAAAAAAAAAAAAAAAAAAAAAAAAAAAGCTGGATGGTTGATAGCTGGATGGCTGGATAGCTGGATAGCTGGATGGCTGGATGTATTCCAGGGGCTCCTTGTTAAGACGTTTTCTAAGGAAAAGCTATTTCGGGGCTCTTTGAACTTGCATCCCCTGGCCATTGCTATGCTTTAAATTTGCCACAATGAAATCCTTTCCAATTTTTTTGTAAACAAAGCTACCGTGTCCTAGAATTTTTGGTGGAAAAATCACAATGTTTTCTTGGCGTTTCCTCCCAATTCATAGAATCTATCGAAATAATAGAATTTTCTGGCAAAATATATAAAATTCACAAACAAAATCATTCAATTTCATCATCATCAGGCAATTTCGGTGTACTCTGACGATTCCATTCTCGTCTCATGGATAATTCATCCATTGGTGGAGTTGTCGAAGTTCTCGTCGAGAAACGTGGCGGTTCCTGTGCTTTTGGCGGTGGCGGTAAATCGTCCTTCCTCACGGCATCGATTGGTAGAGTTGTTGTACCGATGGAACGAGCGTTCAACCAATACGTCTCCATCACTCCCTTTCCCTAGATTTTCGATTCAATGACATCCAGATTTGAAAGATCTCTCACTTTTATGATCACCTCTCCTCTTGATTCAACTTCATAGCCGCCGGATCCGGATTCAGTAGAGAGCAAGCGTCACCCGACATGTGAATTTTGCCAGCTGAAAAGCTGCCAGCTTTGAGGTTCTTGAAAAGATGTTTTGCCTTACGTTTCCCGCCGCTTCCATCCTGGATGCTGTGTTTACTGTGTCACCGAATAAACAATATCTGAAAACATTAGGATTTGAGTACGGCAACATTTTTTAAAGTACACTACGGCAACACTTTTTTCTGTCATTTAAGAGACTATGATTTAAGGGCATTACGGTGGCCTTGCGTTTTAGTCCAAATCAATCGAATTATACCTCGGCATGGCTAATCCGACTACTCCAGCCACACAAGAGCCCGAATGCATTCCAATTCGGAGATTAATTGATTCAGCGGGGAGGTGAGGGACACGGAAGAGCTGAAAATTGGTTGGTTATTGGGTTGTTACGAGTCTAGGCCAGTCTTTGAGATATAGGTCATATCAGAAACCTATCAGAAATGATATTAGTTTGATGTCACCAGGGAACCCCCTTAAAGTTGAATTTCAGGAGCGATCTGATTCCGAGATGAGAACATCCCGAAACCGCTTTCAAATCCTGCTTATCATAAGGTATTTTTAAGAGAAAAGCTTCCACAGTTTCTGCCAATCTTGCACTGTCAGCAGGCTAGAGTAACAGTGTAGGCCTATCTATAAAAAAGAGGCTGTTGGGTCAATTATCCAAACCTCTAGAAGATGTGTCACATCAAACTAATATCATTTAAGAGGTTTCTGATAGCACCACATATCTCAAAAAAGCCCAAAGGCAGTGCTTTCGGTACTGGCAGAAAGATTGGCAGAAACTGTGGAGGCTTTTCTCCCAAAATAGCCTATAAGTAAGTAAGATTCGGTTTCTGGATGCCGTTAACAATTTTCACCTCGGAATCAGAACGTTCCTGTAATGTAACTTCAAAGGGTTGCCTGGGCAGGAGCTAGACCCGGCCTTGTGATGCCTGGTTTGGTCTTCTTATATTCTAAATCCATCTATTTTCTCTTACCTGCACCGTTCTCAAAAAGTTCAACTGACATCTCGGCGATTTCTTTCACGTGTTGGATTCCATTTCGGTAGGGGAGACCAGAGACACAAAGATAGCCATCACCGATTGTTTCCACCTGAAATTCCAGAAATGAACTTGTTTTTGAGGCAATTCTAGAGCAATCCTAAGCAATCCTAAGCAATCTTAAACAATCCTAGAGCAATCCTAAACAATCCTAAGCAATACTTTGTAAACAGAATGTTGCTCGATGATCTGATCAAATGTGGTGTAGAGATCGTTGAGGAGGTTGACGATCTGAAAAGATTTAGCTGAGAAGAGATGGCAACTGGCGCTTCTTACTTGTAAGGGCGCGCATTTTGCAGCCAAATTCGTGAATCGAACCACATCGGAGAAGAAAATTGTGACACTGTCGAAAGATTCCGGCTCGACCGATTGTCCGAGTTTCAGCTTTTCAGCTACTTGTCTAAAAATTGTTGAAAAACCCGCTGTGACATCCAGTTTTTACTTTGGTAACAGCCGATACAGCAATACAGTACTGGAAAGGCTGCAAAAGAAGCTACAGTAGTTCTTAGCTTGTCTCCAAGCTACAGTAACTCCTAGCTTGTCTCCAAGCAGTAATCTATAGTAATGATTCGGACACGTATAAAAACTAGGTGCACGATAACATTGGCTGAATATCTTATATCTTAAAGATGCAAATTTTAAACTCAACCCACTTGGGTGCTTGAATTAGAAAGCTCTTGAATTGTGAATGAATTAGAAAGCTCTTGTTTACTCAGAATCGTTATTAATATATGAAAAATAACCAGATGACTGAATATCTCTGCAAATTTTAAAACCCCAACTCACTTGGGTAACATCCTATGCAACAGCAAATCACTCTTCTTCTTCTCTTCCACCAATTCTACCATCCGATCTTCTACCTGTAACCGAATGCGATCGAAATCCCATCCATTCCATCCATACCTCTTTTTCCAATGTCTCTGCATACGATTCCATTAACCCAAAAACGTGATCCATCAAATTTTGTTGTCCCTTGTTTCCTTGACTCTAAAGGTTTTTCTTTAGAAGGTTTTTCTCTTTTTCAGGTTTTCAGCATTTCCCTTTAAATTGGAAAGCATTTACTATAGATTTGATGATTGTGTTAACAGGTGGAGATGTTTGGGCTAGCCATCGGCTCCTCCGACCAACAATCACGAATCACATGAAGCTCAACGGAATTATCTTTGAGACCTTTGAACGATCTGAAACGTACAAGGAACCATCTGGCTTACCAGAGCTCATATGAAGCTAGAAAACAATAGCTAGAAACAATAAAACAAAAACAAAACAAGCTAGAAACCTGGAGCCAAAAACCTTTTGTACACACAATTTGCCTCCTAGCTTACCATGGCTGGGTTTAGCTCCATTTCTTCATTCACGTTTAGCTCAGGACGAACCAGTACATGTGACGACCCACGTTTAATACATGTACAATATTTCTGAAATTTCTCAAGGTTTCTGCTATCCAGCATTTGCAAAACCTTCGACTTTTTCGTCACGATTATCCAAATCGTACGCCTCTTCAAAGTGACGACTTCCGGAACAGATTACATCGAAAGCATAGATATCGGCTTCTCTCGTTCCCCGCTTCTGGATGTCGCAAAAGCTCTGGAGCTAACACAGAGTTGTCCTAGAATCGTTTTTGATTTTGGAAAACTGGAAAAGCCAATCTGGATGTGGATGTTTAAATTCTCAAAACTGAGCCCACTTTTTCTCTCCATCTTTTCCCCTCGCCGGAAAGTCGTGCATCCAAATCCGCTCACTTTCAACACCCATCTCTCGTCGATCCAACAAGTTTGAGAACTGAAATGACCAATCTGGATAGCATATCTGTATGAATCCACTATCCCCAGGGAATGCCGTCAAGTCAAGGTCGAGTTTTCATCCGGACTCTGGCTCTGCTGTTAGTTTTTCTGTAATGGGAGATATTGGGTATACAAAATTACAAAACTCCTCACTTCATAAATGTGTTCTGATGACCTAGTGGTCGAGGTGGTTTAGGCTTTTTGCCCTGGTTCAAATCCCTTCACTGCCCACTTTTTGCCCTGATTCGAATCCCTTCACTGCCCACTTTTTGTTTTGTTTAGTTTCCATAAACTATTTTGATGAGAAATTGATGAGAAAAGCTTGTAAACCAGCAGAAAAAAAGACCAGATTTTGTAGGTGTTATCCCCGTTACAGAAAGGTTCCGGAAAAACTAGCAGCAGCAGCAGAGTCAGAATCCGCGATCTTGACTCGATCTTGAAACTCGATCTCGACATGACAACCTTCCCCAGTACTGGAATGACCCTGGAATCCCTGGAATAACCAAACTGGATGTCATGCTTGAATTCTAAGAGTTACAAACCACAAATTTCCGTGAAATCCAAGAAACGAGTTCTGGATGAATTGCAGTCCCGCAATCAGATCTCGAATCAATGACATGGCAAAGAAAGCATCCAAATTGATTGATCCTTTCTGGATGACATCCTGGAATCAGTCTTGAGAGGTACAGTACAGTACAGTACAGTCAGTACGGTACAGTACAGTCAGTACAGTCTGAGAATTGACTTTAACAAAGAGCTACAGTACCTCTAGCGTTCCCCTGGCCGCGTATTTCCAAATGGACATCATCGGCGAGTGATCGAGGCAGATTCCGATGAAACGGTGCACGTGATCGTGCTCCATCTTTCGGAGCTGTAATTTTGGATGTCATCGAGTAGTTTTTGAGGAAAAAGAGTGAGTAATTTTGAGTGATTTGAGTTGGGCACCATCTACCCGGATTCCTCACCATTCTGAACTCGGCAAAGTCCTCATGGGTCAATCTGGGCAGAGTTCTGTATTTGTACGCGGAAACCGGCTCATCTGGACGAAATCTTGGAAAAGTTTTGAAATTTCAGCTCACCATTCATTGTAAAATAGGCAAGATTCGTTGTTTCCACTTTTGCTGTTCACGGAGAATTTTGAAGTCGAGGATTTGGATGAACGAGAAGAGTGAAGGGGAATACAGACTCTTTCTCTTCGTTCTGGAAAGAGTTTCAGAATTGGAGCTTGTCAAGAAATTGACTCTTTTTTGTTTTGCCAGGTCTTTCCAGCAGAAGAGACGGGATTTGCCATTCGGCGTCCTGGCGTTCTCGTTCTCGACGCTTTTCCCTGAAGGACGGGGTTTGATGGAATAGAACTGATGGAATGGAATAGAACAAAGGCCAGTTTGGCATGTTTTGGTCTCGATTTTTTGATCTGAGTCTGGAATTGAACTAAACCAGACCGAGTCTGGAATTGAATTAAACCAGACCGAGTCTGGACCCAACAGTACTGACCCAACAGTACAACAGTACCCAACAGTGTCAAAGCACGGTCTAATATACCATTCTTAATCTTGATTCGATTGTTGACCGGACTTTAAAAAGATGATTGGAATTTGGTGGTTGGATTCAAATTCGTGACCTCTCGTTTACACCGACAAGTGCTCCTTACCGCTAGAGCCTTTTGCCTTACGAGGTATCTTGGATCCGTCAACTCGGGCTCTACACTTTCAACTTTTGGCTCTTTAGCCTCGAGGTAATAATAGTTTTTAGACAAAAATCTCTTTATCATTTTTTCTCCGAACCTGAAAATATAAAACATGACTGATAAGAAGAGAAGGCCGAAAAGAAGAAGAACCGATGCCCCGATCACAATGTACATTCCACTCTTTGCCCAATCAGTTAATGGACAAGTTGTGCCATCAAAACTGAAAAAGATCAAGGAATTATTGATCTCGTCGACAGCTACCCGCAAATCGGCGTTGCAAGCGGTTGAACGCCTCCTCGCACCGCCCAAACGGTTTTCGATGCATCCTCATAGGTCGGGTTAGCCAGCTGAAGGTTTAAATCCAATTTTTGAGAATTTTGGATATCACAGCTTACAATGTAATCATAATTCCCAGCCCAAGTGAAATTTGCAAATTGGGATGAGGTTCCAGAAGGGGGTGATTGCATAGAGATACATCTTTGGAATCCGAGTCATGTTTGGAGTCATTTGAATGGATCCCGACCACCCTAGGGTACCGTCATTTAGATGAATGAATGGGAGGGAAAACCTGTAAAAGCGACTGTCGACCGGACTTGGTTGAAAATTGATTGATTTCTCGAGCCTTTGACTGGATCCAAGGCAAGCGAGCCATTCAAACAATAGACGTACCACATAAAGGCATCGTAGAGTTGAGGGGCGAACGAACCGATCTGAGAGGAGGGTGAATGAGTGCTTGGAGTTTCCTAGGGTTTGTAAGCCAGGCAAAGCCAGGCAGGCCGGATTCTACCGGAGCCAGGCAGGCCGGACTTGAATCAAGAGGAATTAAGAACTTTAGATCAGTTTCCTAAGGTTTGTAAGTTGGGTCAAAGCCAACCAAGCAAATCAAACAAACAGAAATACAATTCTGCGGTTTTGCTCATCTAAAATCATTTTGACTGGGATAGAAAAGTAGTCAAAAATGACAAATTGCATGATCATACGATTTGGACACTTTCGTTGGACACAGCAGCTCAAATTTGCATTTCATGCGGACATTTCATGCAAATTCAATAAAATGAGTCTAAAAGCTTGCCCCGCTATATTTCTGATCATTCGTCAGGCAATCGGTTGTAGCACAATAGAATGGTGGGCCTCGGACATTGGCGCGGGACAATTGGCGCCAATTGAGTGGTCGTCGATCCGTTGACTTTGCCTTGATTTGTAAGATCGATCTGGAACATCGGATTTGGCTCTAGATGCCAAAGTATATAGGTTGAATATCAGGAAAGCTATACTTTTGAAGCTATACTCACCACCAAGAAATTCCTCGCTGCTTGTGCCGCCACAGCATCCAGTTCCCATCAGCATTCGAATTCACCGTGTCATACCAGAAAGGGGTTAAACCGCTAGGCACTAAATGGGATTCACGTCAATAATCATGGCTGCATTTAGAACTACAGTAAATGATTAATAAAGAAAAGCTTTGCTTACAGTAATCTCAAGTAATCTCACTAGACCGGTCGACAATCGCTTTTACAGGTTTCCCCCATTCATTCATCTAAATGACGGTACCCTAGGATGGTCGGGATCCATTCAAATCACCCCAAACATGATTCGCAGATCATAGCCCGGGTTCCAAAGATGTATCTCTATGCAATCCCTTCTGGAACCTCAGCCCATACTGATAAGAATACTGATAAGAAGAGAAGAAAAAAATCTCATTTTGACCTTTCCAGCCTAATACAGTAATCTCCTAACTGAACGTCGCTAGGACTTATAGAACTTGAATAAGTTAAAATAGCCTCATAAATATTCCTCTAGCATTTCTTTACCGTACATTTCATCATATTCGCTCCTCCTTGTGCCAACTGCCCGAATCCAAGGCCAAGCAAGGCGAGGACCACATAGACATAATCGGAGCTAAAACCATAGTTGACAATGATTTCAAAATAGAATGAATGGCTGAATCCGGAGTTGAAAATTGAAACATTGTCTCTTGCTCCTATTTGAGACTCTAGTCTGAGACTGCAGGAAGTCTGAGACTGCAGGAAGTCTGAGACTGCAGGAAGTCTGAGACTGCAGGAAGTCTGAGACTGCAGGAAGTCTGAGACTGCAGGAAGTCTGAGACTGCAGGAAGTCTGAGACTCCAGGAAGTCTGAGACTGCAGAGTCTGAGACTGCAGGAAGTCTGAGACTGCAGGAAGTCTGAGACTGGGAAGTCTGAGACTGCAGGAAGTCTGAGACTGCGAGTCTGAGACTCAGGGAGTCTGAGACTCCAGGAAGTCTGAGACTCCAGGAAGTCTGAGACTCCAGGAAGTCTGAGACTCCAGGAAGTCTGAGACTCCAGGAAGTCTGAGACTCTGAGACTCCAGGAACAAATGTCCCTGTCTTACTCACGTATTCCTTCCGGCTTCTGTGGTTGCAATGAGGAAATCTCTTCGGACTTGATCTGTCGGTAAGCAGACGCCGATGACTGTAAGAAGAAAATATCAGAACTTTGACAGGTTAGGCTTTTTGGATAAAAGAGATCTGGCTCAAGTCCACGGAAAAGTATATGACTTTCATTTATTTAACATATTCAGTTATTCAGGAACTTTGTTCAACGAAAATAAAGAAAAATCTCATTTTTAGGTATTCTCTAAAAACTGGATCAGTCACTATGCTCTTGATTTTTAGATTTTCTAAAAGCTGGACAACCTACAGCACTCCTAGCTACAGCATTTCTTTAAAAACTGTCAAAACTACAGTACTCCTGGCCCTCGATTTCACTTTCTTCAACGTTGCAATCATCGAGGCTCTTGTTGAGCCGACGTCGAATTTCTCAGTGGCGGCGATGATGGTCGAGTTGGAGGTTGGATCAGAGAAAGCTGTCTGAAAATATTAGCGTACGGTAGGGTGCTGTAGATTGGAAGAAATTGGAAGAACAATTGGAAGAACAATTGAAAATCTGCACGTAAAACACCTGAAAGCCTGAAAGCTGTCGGATACTAGGTCAGATCTCACTTCTGTGCCTTCCAGATTCAACTTTCATGAGCTTAAAGATGACTCAAACCAACCGTAACGTCCCCTATCAGATTTGGACAATTCCCGTAGCCGGCATTAGTGTAAATAAGGGCGATTACGTCCCTGAAAGCTTTTTTAGAAAAAGAAAAACCAACAAAAGTTACCAATCGTATAACTGACACAAAGAAACAAAGGCATAGCCGAGCCTGAAATGACAATTAGAAAGAAAAACTTGTTCTGACCTACTGTCGATAATTCGATGAGACCGTTGTCATAAATGGAAAGCGCGCAGAATCGGCGAGGGTGGCCGCCGAAGAGAAACCCCAAGCGATCTGCAAAGTTATCCATGGATTTTGCAAAGTTATCCATTAGTTATCCATGGATTGCTTCCAACCATCATTTTCTAATCGAGTTACTCTAAAGAAAATATTCTGGAAGCTAGCTAGGCATCCAGAAGTGTCCAGGTTGGCATAGCCTGTCCTGCTTGGCATAGCCTTTGCAGACAAGTACCCGGATACTTTGGTGCTAAATTTATCAGAGCCAACGTACCTGCGGAACCTGATAATAGGTGCTGAGAAGGCGGTTGGGATGATTCCTGAAAATGAGATTCTTTAAAAAAAATCGCTTATGATTTTACCTGAGCTACAAGCTGGTCCCAAAATCACGTCAACCATTCGATCTGTGAGCAGATAAACCACTAAACCGGAGACGTTTGCCTCGCTGCAATCGGTGTAATTGACAACAAATCTATAAAATGGCATAATTTATATTTAAAATTTTCTAACTCACTCAAACTCTATTGAATCCAATAAATGAAGGTCTGCGATTTGCTGAAGAGCCAATGGGATCACTCCGCCGGTGATCGAGAAACCGATATTCGCTTGCTGGCTTTCGGTGACTGAATAAGACTGAGTCATTGGTCGCGAATAGGACTGAGTCATTCATCAATTTCTCATTCATCTTTGCAATCCATCTATTCTACAGTTATGTTTATATACCGTATTTATTCTAATAGAAACGTTCAATCTCTATTAAAAGTAACAACTACCGGAAATACCGGTAAATACTGTAATAGTACTTACCGCCCTCGTACAGTCGCGTAGTCATGCAAAAGTTTTTTTAGTATTTCATTGGTTTTTCAAAGCGCCCGTACTTTCAAAAAATGCGTAGCCGGTATCAAAAAATAGCTGAAATTCAGGCTATTTTTGATACCTAAACGAGCATTGTAGCATAAACCAGTGTCGAGAACAACGCATCCAAAGCTAGACTACACAACACTCCGCACGGTCATTATGGGGGCGGGGTACTATTACAGTATTTACGGTATGGATATTCAGCTTAGTAGACCGAGTTTATCCCGAGTTTTCAGCCTTTAAGGATATGTAAGGCGTTTCCTGAAAAAGAATTTCTTTCTTTATCATCTTTGTCTTGCATCAGCAGTGGCAATTTTGTGCAATTTTGCATCAGCAGTGGCATCGGCAGTGGCATCAGCAGTGGCATCAGCAGTGGCATCAGCAGTGGCATCAGCAGTGGCATCAGCAGTGGCATCAGCAGTGGCATCAGCAGTGGCATCAGCAGTGGCATCAGCAGTGGCATCAGCAGTGGCATCAGCAGTGGCATCAGCAGTGGCATCAGCAGTGGCATCAGCAGTGGCATCAGCAGTGGCATCAGCAGTGGCATCAGCAGTGGCAAATTTCCCTCGCAATCAGGTACTAAGCTTCTATTGGGTCAAACTTGTCACTTCGATTAAGTATTTTGCTATTTATTTTGGATCTACAGTGGCGGACAATTAAATAGAACCGATGCTCGATTTGAATTTGAATGAATGGGTGTGAAAATAATGGAAAATTCGTGGAAATGGATTTCTTTGTGCAAATGGAGCATCGGTTCTATTTAATTGTCTAGATATCTTTGGAATAGGTTTCTTTATCACTTACCAATCATCCCAAATCATCTAGATTTTTTTGGAACAGATTTCTTTATCACTTACCAATCATTCCGACCACAAAAGTCGTTATTTCGCTTTTTGGGGAAGTTGTGATTGTTGGTGCTGGGAAATCGGTGAGTATTGTCGGGGTGGTTGAAGAGAATAATGGTTGTGCTCGTGCTTGTTGTTATCTAAAGAGTCCGCTGAAAGTTGCCGTGTAATTTCACTCAGAAAGCTACCGTAACCTTGCTCAAAAAGTACCGTTGTATTTGGGAATACAGTTGTTGGTGGCAAAGGGAGCGTCGACTGCGCATCGAGCGATTGAAATAAGATCAAGACGAAAATAAAGGGCAACATTTGGGGATTACGGTAGCGGTCGTCTGGAAATTGAAATATCTATGCTATAAATAACACAGTGTAGCGAAATTAGCCAAATCTGTATAGCCAAATTACTTTGCGTACTTTGTGTCCTGGTAAACACTCGCCTTCTGACACACAGGCGGGCGGTTTCTCTGGGTCCCAGTGAGCGGGGCGTTTACTGAGGAACTCAAAGTACACAAGAGCACTGCAGAATTGTGCGAATTTTCAGAACAGTATCCAGCTATAAATGACCACAAAAAATTAGAGATTTTGACCTGTCAGCTCCGAGCCAAACTGATATTTTAGTTACTATTGTTATTATTGAATGATTTTGTCTATTCTTATAAATGTGAGGACCCTTTAGTTATCCTCTTTATTGCGCTGCATGAGAAGTGGCGGTCCTTGGGATTGCCTAGGAGGACAAGGATTGCCTAGGAGGACATTTAGAGTCCCCCCTTCCCCTAAAATTGTACACCATATTCGTCCTATTATACTACTGTAAATAAAGATAGATATCTTCCGGGTCTATGCAACTGCAGTACAGGTCTTTCCATTTCACAGCGAATTCCCCTCTAAACGTTGGAGGAGTTGAGCTGGGCTGTCGGGGTGTTAGAGATGGCGGGATATCAACAGGGATCCACTCTCTGTAATCCTAACCCAAATTCTAGTCCACATCCGTTTATACTTAGGAACGTATACACCTTAGCTTTTCCTTTATTTTTCGGATACCCAGGATTTCGTGACTTTCAACCACCGTAATTCTTAACCAACTGATATCTATTTGGTTGTCGCTAGTCTCCATTTCCTAGTCTCCCTCCTAGACCCGTTCGAGATAAAACACTCAGGTAAGTAATTAGACAATGAAATATGATATTTGAAAAACGATGGTCACTTCGCGCGTCTGTAACTTGTTGTCTTTGAGTTTAAACTATTAGTGTTATACATTTTCTGGAAAGCTCTTTTCAAGGGCTGCCACAATGGTGAGAGAAATATTAATATTTAGAAATACGGTAAAGAAAAGGGAGTTACAAGACGCAAGAAAGTAACGGATCTTTTCAATTATGATATTTCATTGTCCAGCAGTGTAGGAACGGGATAGACCTGAGGAAATACCCCAAAGACCCTTGAAAGATCGAAAACTGGATCTGGACTGGAAAATCAAAAATCTGGATCAAAAATCTGAAATGAAGATCTCATAGGAAATGTCCAATCTTTAAATATCAAAGAAGTATTACGTGAAAATTTCTGGGTTTTCTGCCACAAATTGAGTTATTAGAGCGATATTGCGCTTAAAGAAAACACCATAAAAACGAAAAAAATCAGTGAGAAATTTAATAACCTTCCATACTTTTAATATCTCAAGCCTGTTCAAGAAGGAAAATTTATGAATATTTTATCCAATATTCATAAAACAGAATTGCGTATTTAGATTAATATTTGTAAGAAAAAGTAAGGGACTGAATATTGGATTAGAGATTGGGAGATTACGGGATGTGTCATGAGCAATTTGATCTCCTTTATAGTTCCTTTATAGTTCCTATTTAGTTCCTTTAAAGCTCCTTTAAAGCTCCTTTAAAGCTCCTTTATAGTTCCTATTTAGCTCCTTTAAACCACTACAGTGCTATTATTGACTTTAAAGTTGATTTAAAAGACAAAGACAAAGGTAAAATTTAAAAAGCTTGATGAATTTCTACATTTGTAGAACCAAATTTAGAGAGATAAGGAACCAGATCTAGGGAAAAGGAACGAAGTTTGGAGAGATAAGGAACCAAATTTCGTCGAACCGTCGAGGTCTCGGTCTGGAAACGAGCGCTGTACCACTTGGCGCTGTACCACTTGGCGCTGTACCACTTGGCGCTGTACCACTTGGCGCTGTACCACTTGGCGCTGTACCACTTGGCGCTGTACCACTTGGCGCTATACCACTTGGCGCTTTTGCAACTCTACAGAGCTGTTGAACCAAATTTAAAGAGATTTATAAAGAATTCCTTCAACTCCTTCAGGCGCTTCAAGATCCTTCCAACTCCTTCAAGTCCTTGAAGTCTTCCAAAAGCTCCAATTGTTGTTGTCGTCAATTTGACTGTCACTCCACATTGATCATTCTGTCCATTACAATAACAGAACTCCAGTTGCTGTCGAGTAACATTGAGCTTTCTTGTTGTTTTTGTTCGCTGTTGAGCAACATTTGCTGGAGCGACAAAGGAAATGATTCTAGCCATTGGACAAATCTACTTCTTCTTACCCTTTGTATAGCTTATTGGATACTTTGTTGAAAGCACATCGTCGATCAGTCACGAAACAACGTGCCAAACACTGTTTCCAACAACCAGAGTTTTCCCATCTCAAACAAAAGTGTTCTAGAACGATTGCTTGCAGAAAGACTTGATGATCTACAGACTTGGTCTATAGACCAAACCGTGAGCCAGATTCATGACTCCCTAACTTGTTCATGCGAGGCTAAGGCAAACCAAGACAAGCATCGGCTATCCCTAAACGTGCTAGGCTACCGTAATCCTGGCCTAGAACGGATCAATGATTAGTAAGTGATTCAGTGTGGTTTCTACAGCTATCTACAGCTGTCTACAGCTATTCATAGCTGGATCTACAGCTATTTACAGCTGGACTGTGGAGCTTCCCAAGCTCTAGAGTTCACTCTGGGTTTGAATTCAAATTCGATTCATTTCTTTCCATATCAGTTAGCATTATGTTAAAATTGAAAAGCAGAATATCTAAAATCATGGTTTCTTTTAATCCGCCAAAGCTTGGCAATGTCTGCAGAGGTCCACTACTTGTTTACTCCATCGGTTTGGCAGCGGGTAAACCCCATGACCGCCATCAACAACGAGAATAACATGAATTTGTGCATATTGTAGTAAAGAATTTTTGTATTTTCTAAACTTTAAATCAATACTTTTATAACCGATTTTTTTATAATTTTCAATGATTTTGACTGAAAAGCGACTCTTTAAAGCCGATTTTACTTTTGATCAATAACAAAAATAGAAGCGTTAAAAAGATGTTTAATGTACTGAAATTGGAATAAACGACAAGAATTAGGAACAGATTTAAAAGGATAAATGATTTATCCAGAGCTGCCAGAGTTACCAGAGCTCAACAGAGTTTGCTGAATATGAATATAATCAAAAACTTTATAAAGATTGATTTGTTAGTGAAAAATGAGAAAAATAGAATACTTTTCGTGTCTTTTATTTTTAAATCGAATTCTTTTCTTTAAATCGAATACTTTCCATGTCTTTTATCTTTTTCGATCTCTTTTTTACAATCTTTATAACCATATTTATCATTTAAAACATCTGAATTTCTCTTATTTTCTTCCAATTGGTCCACCAATTGGTCCACCGCCTGAATTTTGGGTCGTTGTTGTTGTTGTCACTGATCCACCGCTACATTGTGCATTTTGTCCATTACAATAACAGAGACCAGATGCTGTTGAGTAGCATTGAGTTCGAATTGTTGAATTCTTGTCAGCTGTTGAGCAACATGGGCTAAATTGAGATTGAGAGGATTGAGAGAGTACTGGACAGAGATTACTGGAAAGATTACTGTAATCTCTGTACAGTAGATCATCTTGCAGTACAGTAAGATGTCGTCCAGTAAACACTTGATTAGAAGCAAGGCTTTTTTTAAGCTAAAATTGTCAAAACTTTTCCAATACCTTTGATTTTTCTTGTTGCTTCTTTTCGGATCAGCACATTTTCCCTTTGTTGCAACGCATCGATCCACACATTCTCGCCAGCAACCACTGTTTGCCCATCTGTAAAGTTTGTATTTTTGATCTAGATTTGAAGAGGAATATCATTACTCACTGTCCAGATCCTTGTGCAATTGGACAATTGCACAGCTCCCATCCCTTGCCTTTAAAGTTGAATCCAGTGCTCGTTGATCGCGATTCACCGTTACAGAAATCCTGAAAGATTTATTGCTATTTGAAGACCATGTTGTTGTTTTTGTTTCAGAAGTGAATTCATCAAATCTGAGCCAAGTTCTAGTACTAATGCTGTACTAATGCTGCTACTGTCAAGAATGTACTATACTGTCAAGACTATGTTGTCAATGCTGTCAAGATTGTCCTGTCAATCCTGTCAAGACTGTCCTGTCAATATAATTAAAAACCCACAACACAAGAGGATGTCAATTTCTTTCGATTGCCGCCAGGCAACGGCTTGAACCCAGCCACCATAACCACGACGAGCAATGAGAAGACCACGAAATTTTGCATTTTCGAATTTTCCTGATCGGAAATGATTCCCTTTCAGTGTTTCCAACCTTTTATAGCTGAATTTGGCTCATTTCAAAGTCAAACTTTATGTGCGGTTTTACCCGCAAAGCTAATCTCCCATAAAACAAAACTCTCACTTCAGTTAGCTGACCCTTAGAAATACGATTTTAAAACCAAAGTTTACATCAAGCCAGCACATGGGAAAATGCAAAGTTGTAAAGCTTTAGAAACTGATAGACTTTAATTGGTTGATGTTTGGCTTTTGGGGTACGTACTGTAACTAAAGCTTCTCTTCGAGCAATTCGTTTTCTAAAACGTGACAAGTCCTTAGTTTTATTACTTGATAGCTTTTAAAAGTCAGGCAATTGAGTTCGTTATTTGTAAATTCTAGATTTATTTGGTATTTTATGAAAGAGTTATAGAATCTATTAGGTATTTCAAGAATAGAAACTGTAAAATGACGAGATTGCTGTGACATTACTGTACAGTCTTGGTTACGGGAAGTCAGATTAACTCGATTATGTGCCAGATTAGTTAAAGCTGTTGTGTCAAGCTTGCACTGCCAATCCTGTCAAGACTGTCCTGTCAATCCTGTCAAGACTGTCCTGTCAATCCTGTCAAGACTGTCCTGTCAATCCTGTCAAGACTGTCCTGTCAATCCTGTCAAGGCTGTCCTGTCAATCCTGTACTGTCAATCCTGTCAAGACTGTAACTAAAGCTTCCCCTTCGACCAATTAAGGCCCATTAAAAGCTTTGCAAATTCAAATGACTCTAATTTTTCTTATAGCCCACTGATCAACCTAAAAATTGGAATATAAATGTGAAAATGTTATAAAATTAAATGATAATAAGCTTTAGGTAGTTTGCCTTCATTATCAGCCACCGTTTAGGTTAGAATGACAATGGGATGGCAGTGGGATGACAGTGGGATGACAATTTCCCTTGTACACTATTATACTTACACGCTTACACAGAAAATTGTCAACCAATTGTCATTCCATTGTCGTTCTAACTTAAACGGTGGCCGATAATGAAGAAAGATTACGTTGAAACTTGTTAACATTTCAGCTAGTCGATGTTTTGTTGTTGATAAGTTCAAAGAAATTTATTGTACATCCATTAATCAAGTTTATCAGTTCATCATTTTCTTCCAAATCCTCCAATCACTGTCACTCCGCCGCCACATTGTGCATTTTGTCCATTGCAATAACAAAGACCAGTTGCTGTAGAATAACATTGCTCTTCGATTGTGGAATTGTTGTCAGCTGTTGAGCAACATGGGCTAAATGTTTGAGAAGATTGAGAGATTATGTACAGAGATTACTTTACAGAGATTACTGTACAGAGGTTACTTTACAGAGATTATTGTACAGAGATTGTTGTACAGAGATTACTGTACAGAGATTATTGTACAGAGGTTACTGTACAGATTACTGTAATCTCTGTACAGTAGATCATCTTGCAGTACAGTAAGATGTTGTTCAGTAAACACTTGTTGTAGGATTAGAAGCAGGGCTTTTTTTAAGCTAAAATTGTCAAAACTGTTCCAGATGACAGATGGACAGACAGACGAACAGATTTCTCTTAATTACTCACTGATGTGATCCTTGTGCAATTGGACAATTGCACAGCTCCCATCCGTTGCTTTTAAAGTTGAATCCAGTGCTCGTTGATGGCGATTCACTGTTACAGAAATCCTGAAAAATTTGTCATTTAAAGACGCGTTAGCTTTTTCAGAATAAAACCCGATTTTAGATCAGAGCCAAGTTCTGTTTGTCTCACTAGGGAATGGCCTTTTTGCCTTTTTTAAGTCGATTTTTGAATCAACCTTAGTTTATCTGATAGAGCTTTGAACGCTGATTTCAAATGTGATTTTAGTTTCATGAACGGAGCCCTATATCGTTAGTTATCTGGCAAACAAGTTTAGGTCGTTAATATAGAACTTTCAGAGCTAATATAGGCTTTCTTCCTTCCCGGAGGAGCTAAAGTTGCAGTAGTGTAGTGGATAGATGTGCCTCTTGTGCAATTGGACAATTGCACAGTTTTCAGTGCTTTTGAAGTTGAATCCGGTGCTCGTGCGTGCGGGTTTAGCAGTTTAGAGTTTAGCACAGAGTCTAGTAAAGGCAGAAAGCTAAAGAAATACGCCGTATAAAGTCTTCGTTTCGTTTAAATGATAAACTTTTATTCAAATTTAATAAATCGACAATAAATATTGCCAGAAGGTATGCGTTTAGCTAGAAGATAGCACAGAAGATAGCACAGAGTCTACATCAGAGTCCACATCTTGTCAATGTGGAGACGCTTTCACAATTCCTGAAAACAAGCATACTAATGTATTGAAAGTTTGTAATCATACCATAAAATAAGAAAAATATACAAAAAACCATAAAAACAGATAAGCAAAAAGTGAAATGGAGCTCATAACATAATACGACGTTGTTGCGGGAATTCTTGATCACCCTGTAGGTGAGTGCCGCTTGAGCTCAAGGATCGATTGTGGATGTGGAGACGCGGTCGATGTGGAGACGCGGTCGATGTGGAGACGCGGTCGATGTGGAGACACGGTCGATGTGGAGACGCGGTCGATGTGGAGACGCTTTCACAATTCCTGAAAACAACTATATTAATGTATTGAAAGTTTGTAATCATACCATAAAATAAGAAAAATACACAAAAACCATAAAAACAGTTAAGCAAAAAGTGAAATGGGGCTCATGCTCGCCGCTCGTCTGAACACCCTGCCGGTTGAGCTCAAGGATCGTCTTTTCTTTCGATTGTCGATGTGGAGACGCATTCACAATTCCTCAAAACTAGCATACTAATGTATTGAAAGTTAGCAACCATATCAGCAACCAAATTGAAAACTGCAGGACTTTGAACTAAAATTTATTCAAAATAAAACCATGAATTCATTCGAAATAATTTCCATTATCATTGACGTCTTCTGCCATTTTACAGACAATTTACGGATTCCTCTTTCGTGATAGGATTTTGGTTTTGGATCGAAAAACTTTCAAAGCCAATTTTTGACTGCTTCTTCCGAATCGAAGTGTTCTCCACTCCACAGTGTTCACCAAGCATTACTCATGGTCCGGAATAAATAGTAATCAGAAGGGGCGAGGTCCGGACTGTATGGGGAATGCGCCAAAAGTTCCCAACCGAGGCTGTTTATTTTAGAGCGAGTCAGTTTTGCAACAGGAGGGCGCGCGTTGTCGTGGAGGAGAACGATCTTTGACTTGAAGGACCTATTCTTCTTTAGGGATTCATTCACCTTCTCCAACTGTTCACTGTATTTGATTGCATTAAGGGTCGTCTTGCTATCCTCAAAATGTACTCAAATCTATTGGGTTGGTGAATTGAAAACCACCGGATTTTGAACTAAAATTTATTCAACATAAAACCATAGATTCATTGCAAATAATTTCCATTATTATTGACGACTTCTGCTCATTTTACAGGCAATTTGCGGCTTCCTCTTTCGTGGTGGGATTTTGGTTTGTGTGTGAGACAAGTGTGAGACTCAAAAATGGAGGACTGGAGATGGAGACTGGAGATCCCAGTTTGAGCACTTTCTTCAAAAGAAACCCATCTTGGTGTCAATAGAAAAGTTGTAGAGAATCAAAAATGAGGCTTATAGCCAAATTTCCAAAAAAGATACACTTAGTAGTTTCGCTTAAAATGCAAGTTTTGTGAAAATTCGTAAATTTGGCATTTCTTGAAAACCAGTATTTTGAATCGTTCTGAAAATTTGGATATAAGCTTGATTTTTGATTCTCTACAACTTTTCCATTGACATCAAAATGGGTTTCTTTTGAAGAAAGTCCTCAAACAGTGGCATATGACAATAGCCGGCAGTTTTCAATTCACCAACCCAATAATATGAACCAAATATGAACCAAATAGGAATGAAGTAGGAATGAAATATGAACCAAATTCACCTTCTCCAACTGTTCACTGTATTTGATTGCATTAAGGGTCGTCTTGCTATCCTTTGGAATCATTCAGTTGGGGTTTTACACAGGCAATTTGCGGATTCCTCTTTCGTGATGGGATTTTGGTTTGTGTGTGAGACAAGTGTGAGACTCAAAAATGAAGGACTCGAGATGTCCCAGTTTGAGCACTTTCTTCAATTGAATTGTATTCAATTGAAGCTTTGATTGTATTGAATTGTATTAAACAAAGTTTATTTAATACAATTCAATTCAATCAAAGCTTGTTTAAAAAAAAAAAAACTCAAAGAAACAATGTATTCATCTAGGAATGATTTTGATGAAAATTTTGAAAGAAAACAAACAAAAGAAACCTTTCACAAGAATATAGGAAAGAAAATTATTAAATAAACATATCCAATATGGTTCCAATATCTGAACGATATTGGAACGATATTGGAACCGTATTGGAACCATATTGGAACCGTATTGGAGCACTGTACTCAGAACAGCTGGATCAGGTCGGCAAACAAATCACAAGAAATCATGGAGAGGTATAGCATCTTGCATGACATGACTCTTGCATGACATTGCAAGACCTCATGTTGCCAATTTGAAGGAGCTGGGCTGGGAAGTTCTGCGCCGTATAGCCCTGACCTTGCCCCCTCTGATGTTCATCTTTTCCGGAAGCTGGCTGCAGAACTCGATGGGGATCAGTTCAGAGATAGCATCGAGGTCGAAAATTGGCTCCGCGACTTCTTTGATGTGCAGCCCAAGAATTTCTGGGATTCGAGCTCTACCTAATAAATCATCAATTCAAAACAGAAACATCAATTTTCACTTTTTTAAATGTACAACTTTGTGATGTTGTTTTTTTTTCTTTAAAATTCTTTTCTGATAAACGTTTCCTTTCAGAGCTATTGGTGACCAATTCGAGGAGATCTGCGAGAAATATTTGAGTGAGTTGAGATTGTGCAACACAGGGATTGAGGTGTATAAGCTTCTGCACTAGTAAAAAGAACTTAACAAACTTTTAGAAGCTCATCGATTTCGAAGCTCATCGAAATACAAACTGAGTTTGATGGCCAAATGACAAACGATTTGAATTGAATTGTATTAAACAAAGTTCAACAAACAATTCAATTCAACAAAGCTTGTGAAAATGTTTCAACAAAACTCAAAGAAACAATGTGACTTTGATGAAAATTAGTGAAAGAAAACCAAAGAAAAACAAAAGAAACCAACTTTCACAAGAATATAGGAAAGAAAATTCAGACAACGAAATACAAACTGAGTTTGATGGCCAAATCAAAAAACCATATTCAAGGCAAAAATTTCAAATTTCCTTTCCGTTTTTGTCTGTCAGTTATAACGTCTAAAGTTTTGCAATTTGCGAGTTTATAAGTAGATTCTAAGGCACTCAAAAGTGATGTGGTAATCGAGTGGGAGTGGGCTTGAATTCTGCGTCGAATATAGCTCATGTCATTTGACCTGCACATCTGGTTGACATTCTTTTTTGAGTAAATGGGGAAGGAGACGAGTGTAGGCGTTAAAAAGGAAACGAGGTTGATCTTAGTTGTTAGTTTGCAAACTTTCTGTAAAAATTGACTTTAAATTTTGACTCTGATCTTCGTTACCATCAAAAATGTTTCCGTGCTTTTCTCCAAAACCAAAGTTTATGGTTGTTTTACTGAAAAGTGATCTGTCATCGTTTCAAATTTTACTTTGTTGATCATGATCGTTTTGCTCAAAATTTTACGACTTGCGGTCATTTTTTGGCTTTTTTTTCGGAATTTGATTGGGATCTCCACTTTACAGCTGAGATTAGTTGCGTTTGTGAATGTGAGTGGGTGAAGAGTTGTTGATATTTAAGGCTGAAAGGAAAGACTTTCAGAATCATAGCAAACTCGGGCATTCTCGTCTCGTCTCGCTACTTCCGAATCTACGAAAATGGTTAGTTAAAAGAAAACCTTTCAGGACTTTTCAGCAGGACTTGGCCTTGCCCTGGCTAGTCCTGGTTTCGGTGTTGTTTGGCCTCACCTGGCTATACCTGGTCGGCATGCAGACTCTGAGCACGGTGGAGTTAGCTCATGCCTCACCCTAACCAGGGCCAAGTTCAGCGCCAAAAATAACACGCTTTAAAGCGATTCTAGGAGGTAACTGTGAGTTGAAAGCTGAACTTACATTCAGGACATAAGTAAGCCAATAAAAATAACAATAAACTTACCGTATTCCAGTCGTACTCAATCCTCGTTGTCTCCGCTCTCTTCATGGTCTCTTATGGAACATTCACAAAACTTCCAACCAGCTATACTACTGCGGAGAGAATCTCAGCTTGTCAAGTAAACAATATAGATCTATTTGTCTAGGAAATGTCTAGGATTATTGCAAAGGTCAATCGATTTCAACTACGACCGGTTTCGACTTTCAAGGAAAGGGATGGGAGTTGTGCAGTTGTCCGATTGCACAAGGATCTGGACAGTTTGTTTAAAGATTTCACAAATACTGTAATGTTTAGCTATTCAGCTATTCATCTATTCAGCTATACAGCTAACTTTCAGATGGGTGGGCACTGGTTGTTACACTGAATGCTGGCAAAGGTGTCAAGCCGGATTGGGTAGTTGTGCGAATCCGAGTGGCGCGAACTACACTGGGTGAGTTGAATGGCTACATTCTACCAAGAATAGCTTCTGCAATACCTTATGTAATACCTTCTGTAATCACTTCAGTACCGTACTTGAAATGTTTCAGTGTCTGTTGCTCGACAGCTAACAACAATGCGACAATTGAAGCTCAGTGCTACGCCACCCCTAATGGAGCTTGCTACCAAAATGGATCCGGATAAAAAGCCGAGTATTTAACAAGAAACTTCACTTTGCTCAGTGAATAAAAGTTGCAATGAAACAAAGCATTTAGACAATTGCCTATTAGCTGAATTAGTTGCTAAAGTCAAATACAAGTTGCAGCAAAAGTTCAATCCTTTTTAGAACTCTAAAAGCTTCCTTGTTGATATTATTTCATACATTTTTATAGCCAAAAAATAGCCAATTTTTCACATTATTACAGCATTAACTAAACGATTTTTATGTACTTTGAGCTGAAATTTCTAAACGCAACCTTCCTATTCGTCACTTTTCTCTCTCTCTCTCTCAACAACGGCTCAGAGAAAATTGAGAAATCCAGTGTGGCATTAAAGGAGCGTTTACAGGAGCTTTATTAAAGTATTGGTCAATCTCCATTTTTCTGGATGTTATTCCTTAAGTTTCTATTGTAATTGAAAGACATCGGTTTCTTTTTTTATCCGATAACTTCTGAATTTTGAAACTTTGGGTTCATGCCTCTCGATCATCAAAAATCCGTTTGTAGCCCGGATTTTGAAACTTTTGGAGCAACTTTTTTGAGCAAACTGTCACTCACGATACAAAAGGGATCTCTCTATGAACTTTTCTTTCCTTTTTATAGAGTTTTTTTTAACGAAAAATGATAAACATCAATGGAAAACGGCTATTGATTCTCTCTATTCCTAAAATGAAAAATATTTTCGAGAATTTTATTGATTTGAGCTGAAAATGTCTTATGAAATTGGTGGAAATCGAGAGTTTTCCGATTATCGAGTTTACCCGCATCGAACTTCATACAAAGCACCAGTGCTTCCGCTGAGGTAATCGAGGTTTAAAAGCTTTATTCTAACCAATATGTTATCATAAAAAGTTATCTTCGTTTTCTGAAAGAACTTGTTGTTTATAGCCATATATAACAAAATTCGGCTCTTGTCGGTTATCCGGGATTGAAAGCTGTCTAATGATTCGATTTCTCGTTGAAATTGTTGGGGATATCTTTGAGGAAATGATCGAGCTCTTGTTCGGCCACGGGGAATGAATCTCTGAAAAATCGCATTAGATGATCATTGTAACAAGTTAATTTAGAACTGTGACTTCCAGATAGATGATTGATCACTTGAGGGAGTCGAACCCTCGACTCTTAGACCTCTGAGCAAACACTTTTCGATTGAGCCATCTGAGACTGATATCTTTAAATTGTTGGAGAATAGCTATTAGAAGATGAATCAACCCTGTGACTTCCAGATCGGTGATTGGTCACTTGAGGGGGTCGAACCCTCGACTCTTAAATCTCTGAGCAAGCACTTTTCGATTGAGCCATCTGAGACTGATATATCTAAATTGCTAGAGAATAGCTATTAGAGGATGAATCAACCCTGTGACTTCCAGATAGATAATTGATCACTTGAGGGGGTCGAACCCTCGACTCTTAGACCTCTGAGCAAGCACTTTTTGATTGAGCCATTCAACTCATATCTCTAAATTGCTAGAGAATGGCTACCATAACAGGAATCAGTTATGTGACCTCCAGATTGCTGTTTTCAAATTTATTATTCGAGTATTTTGACTAGATGCGCCTTCTTTCAAATGCTATAACTTGACTCAGGCCGAATATTTTTCAAATCTGATTGCAGATTTGAAATCCATACATCGAGAATTACGCTCGGTGGAAAATCCATAATTCCAATTGTAAAAAATTGAAATGAAACAACTCGGAAATTACTAGTTTTTTTGAAAAGTTTTACAAGAATTTATCCAAATGTATGAAGCTTGAGAGGTCAATTTTCTAGTGTAAAATTTGATGCTGATTTCAAATCTGTTTGCAGATTTGAAAAATATTGACGCTGGGCCAAGTTATAGCATCTAGAAGGACAGGCATTTAGTCAAAATACCCGGATAACAGATTGATCTGAAAACCTAGCAAGTTTAAGGCGATAGAAACCAGGAAGAGCTGGAAATGATAGCAGTTTCTGATGGCTTGGATTCATTGTCAAAATTCTTTTAGATCTCAAGAGCCGGTCAGGGAAGAGAATGTTCTCGTGTTGATGAGAAGAACCCTACGACTGCAAATCTTCTCGTGGATTCTGCTCGCTTTTTCCATTGGAAGTCTCACCTATATTTGCTTTTTAATCGTTCGTGCTGCGTGAGTTTTTTTTTGTTTTTACTGTTGTTAGCACAAAACTTTTCCCTTCTCACATTTCATCTTGAAGAAATTCGATTTAAGAATTCAAATTTTTAAATTAGAAATAGAATACCCGAAACAGTTTTATTTGCATTAGAGATTTAACGAAAAAAAAAACATTTGAAGAGCATGGAAAATAGGAGAAAAACGATAAGCCGAAAAAAACGATAGCTTTAAGAAACTAGGGGTTTTATGAACTTATGAATCAAGTATTGGGTTGATGCATAAATCGCCGTTTCTCTGACTAGTCAAGTTCGGAATTAGTTTTCTCGAGAACTACTCAACCGATTCTCGTCTTCTTTTTTTCTTATTCAAAGCTAGATATATCAAAATATCTTTAAGCTATAAAAGGTTTCTGAAAATTGCTTGAAACTTTTTTTATAAGAGTTTGAGGAAAAAGTTGATTTTTTGGAACGAGTTAGAAAGAACGAGTTAGAAAGAACGAGTTAGAAAGAGCGAGCTAGAAAGAACGAGTTAGAAAGAACAAGTTCGTGGAAGTTGACCTATTTCGAAAGAAAATTTAAAAGAAGAGGAAAAAGTTGATTTTTTGAAAAAAATTTTTTTCACAAAAGAATCTATAAATCAAAAATTAGAAAGTAAACGCTTAGAATGGTTTAAAAGAAGATTGTTGGTGATGTAAACAACGAGCCAATGAGCTATAAATGAGGGGTGGGCAACGAGTTCTAAAGATCTAAAGAACGAGTTTATGGAAGGTGACCTATTTCGCAAATGGATGGCTTCACTATTTTAGCTCTTCTAACTTGATAATTGTTTCTCTTGCTACAAAACTTTGTAATAAAATGCAGAATTAAATTCAACACAAGATTACAATAAAACTTATTTTGTTGATTATTTGCATTTTATTGCAAAGTTTCGGAGGGAAAAAAAAACCTCAATTATCAAGCTAGGAAAGCTAAAATAGTAAAGCCACCCATTTTCGAAATAGATCAACTTCCACGAACTTCAACTTCTTTAGATCTTTCGAACTCGTTGCCTACCCCACATTTATAGCTCACTGGATCGTTTTTTACATCACCAACAATTTTCTTTTAAATTTTCTTTCAGAAATAGGTCAACTTTCACGAACTCGTTCTTTCTAACTCGTTCTTTCTAGCTCGCTCTTTCTAACTTGTTCATTTCTAACTCGTTCTCTCTAGCTCGTTCTTTCTAGCTCGCTCTTTCTAACTCGTTCTTTCTAGCTCGTTCCAAAAAATCAACTTTTTCCTCAAATCCTTATAAAAAAGTTTCACGCAATTTTCAGAAACCTTTTGTAGTTTAGAGATATTTTGATATAGCTAGCTTTGAATAAGAAAAAAAGAAGACGAGAATTGGTTGAGTAGTTCTCGAGAAACCTAATCCCGAACTTGACTAGTCAGAGAAACGACGGTTTATGCATCCCAATGGATATGAAAAATATGGAAACTGGATTTGAGCTAGTTTAATTTATAAATCTTTTATTCCTCTAGGCTAATTTTTGAATGATTTGAATCACAAAGTCTTTTAGGCAATTGAATGAGAAAAACGATGAGCTCCGAGGGTTGAATGAGAAACTCATCGAAAAAGTGAAACCACCTCCGGTCAAGCAGACTCTCTCACTGCCTGGATGGTACTATTCGGATATAACCGGCTACTATTACAGGGTTTGGCTTTACAGAATGGCACGATAATATATTTTTCCGCCTTTTATGAAGGCAGATTATGTTGGAGTGGATTTGGAAGAAAATGCTGAATTGATAAGCTTGATTAATGGCTGTACAATAAATTTCTTTGAACTTCTCAACAACAAAACATCGACTAGCTGAAATTTTAACAAGTTTCGACGTAATTTGCCTTCATTATCGGCCACCGTTCAAATTAGAATGATAATGGAATGACAATTGGTTGACAATTGGTTGACAATTTTCTGTGTAAGCGTGTAAGTATAATAGTGTACAAGAGAAATTGTCATCCCATTGTCAATTGTCAACCCAATGCCATCTCATTGTCATTCTAACTTAAACGGTGGCCGATAATGAAAGCAGATTACTTAAAGCTTCTTATCATTTCATTTTTAGAACATTTTCACATTTATATTCCAATTTTTAGGTTGATCAGTGGATATAAGAAAAATTAGAAGCTTCGTAAACCAATAAAATCATTGGGTCATTAGAAGCTTCGTAGATCATTAGAATCATTGAGTCATTAGAAGCTTCGTCAATCAATAAAATCATTGGGTCATTAGAAGCTTCGTAGATCATTAGAATCATTGAGTCATTAGAAGCTTCGTCAATCAATAAAATCATTGGGTCATTAGAAGCTTCGTAGATCATTAGAATCATTGAGTCATTAGAAGCTTCATAAATCATTAAAATCATTGGGTCATCAGAAGCTTCGTAAATCAATAAAATCATTGGATTATCAGAAGCTTCGTAAATCATTGCACAATGTATATTGTCTTATGAAAGCATATTTACCGGATAATTGAACCTGTAAGATGATCAACGATGTCAACTTTGATCAAGCGGTCGAACGATGCGAAGAGCTTGATGCTAATTTGGCCTCAATCCACTCCGATGAAGAGAATCGAATTGTTAATGGTAAGGTTTTAAAATGAGATTTTCTTCTTTACAAACTTGTTAACCCACAGAAAGCATCGTTCTCTTTTCGTTTAGACTTTTTTCGGATGGGTCGATTTGTCAACACAATCGCCGATGAGGGATTGATTGGAGCGAAACGGGTTTGTCTTCAACAATTAGTCTAGTTTTTCCTATACTTCTTGCCAGAATTTAACGCTATTGTATCAAAATTAGAATATCATAGATTCTAGACGAAATTCTAGACGAATCCTGATGCTGACGGGTGGATGTGGGTGGACGGAACACCTTGGGATTACACAATGTGGAATAGAAATGAGCCGAATAACGCGGGAAGGCACGAGAGTTGTGTACAAGTGAGTTCAGAAGGAAACTTTCATTCTGAAGCTCTCAAGTGAACACGGAATTGATCTCGATAAGCTTCTCAAAGCTTCTCAAAGCTTCTCAAAGCTTCTCAAAGCTTCTCAAAGCTTCTCAAAGCTTCTCAAAGCTTCTCAAAGCTTATCAAAGCTTCTCAAAGCTTCTCAAAGCTTCTCAAAGCTTCTCAAAGCTTATCGGCCAATTGTGAACTCAATTTTTCTCGATTTCTCCATTCTCGAGTTACTCTTAGTAATCTATTACTAGTACTGTTATAGGTTTTTTCTTACCCAACTGAATTCATTCATTCATTCATTCATTTCTTTCATTCATTTAAAGAACAGTTTGAGCCTTTAAAGTTGACAAAAATTGCTCGAAAATGAGCAAAATCCGTTTTTTTGCAGATCTTGTTGTTGCTCGAGAGAGAGAAAATTTCCTTGAGCTATTCACAATGACAAAACTTTCCACTCCAAACTTGCAATCCAATCCAATCCAATTCTATTTTGAGGTGAATGCAGACACTTGGGAAAACGCTCCACCGTATGCTGTAACAAAATGGAATGATGTATCCTGTGATAACAAATTTCGAGTCGCTCTCTGCAAAAGAAACGCCCTTCATTAATTTCACTTGTATGCAATGTAATGTAATGTTTTTATTAGCTTTTTTAGCAGTCCAATTTCAGTGTCTGTCTCGATGCCATTAAGCGGTTTTTTCCTGTGAAAAAAAGACACAAATTGATCAAATGAATAAATATTTGATTTGTAACCACTTGAAAACAATTAAAAGATACGTCTGAACTCACCAAATTACCTTTTTTTTGTCAAAAATCTCAGTCTTGTTTGTGGATTAGCCTCTAAAGACACAATCTACGGTCTAATAGTTGAAGGATCGCTAAATTATGTAAATCTGTTGATGTATAACCTATACTGGAAGTCACAAGGTCGATTCATCTTCTAATAACCATTCTATTGCAATTTGAGATTTCATTGTTAGATAGCTCAGTCGATAGATTGACTGGCTACAGACCTCTGAGCCAAAAGTCCGACTCCCAAAAGTAACCAATCATCTATCTGGAAGTCACAAGGTTTATTCATCTTCTAATAACCATTCTATTGCAATTTGAGATTTTTGTTTTGGATGTTTCAATTGGTAGAGTGCCAACCTAAAGTGCCAACCAGTGAAAGGTCAAAGGCTTGATGGGCTTAATTCCCAAAAGTAACCAATCATCTATCTGGAAGTCACAAGGTCAATTCATCTTCTAATAACCATTCTATTGCAAGTTGAGATTTCAGTTTTGGATGTTTCAATTGGTAGAGCGACAACCTAGTCAGTGATATGTCAAAGGTTCGACTCCCAAAAGTAACCAAAAATTTAGCTGGATATCACATGCTTTATTAAAGTATTAGTCCGCATTAAGTTTTCATTTTTCGTATTTGTGACTAGTTGTTTTGCTGTCGGTTATACTGACCGCTCAGCTGATAGCCTCTTTACTTTACAAGCCATAGCCTCATTGGCTCAGTGGCAGAGCGTATGTCTAGTAAACAGAAGGTCGCTGGTTCGAATCCAACATGAGGCAGCGGAATTTTGTGGAAACTCAAAATTTAAAGAAGTTCAAAACTTTAATAAGATTTCATTCTCTGAAAAAATTTTTTTGGCTATAAAAATGTATGAAATAAAATCAACTAGGAAGCTTTTAGAGTTCTAAAAAGGATTGAACTTCTGCTGCAACCTGTATTTGACTTTAGCAGCTAATTCAGCTAATAGGCAATTGTCTAAATGCTTTGTTTGATTGCAATTTTTATTCACTGAGTTAACTGAAGTTTCTTGCTGAATACTCGGCTTTTTATCCGGATCCATTTTGGTAGCAAGCTCCATTAGGGGTGTCGTAGCACTGAGACTGGATTGTCGCATTGTTGTCAGCTGTCGAGCAACAGACACTGAAACATTTGAAGTAAAGTACTGAAGGTATTACTGAAGGTATTACAGAAGGTATTGCACAAGCTATTACAGAAGCTATTCTTGGTAGACTGTAGCCATTCAACTCACCCAGTGTAGTTCGCGCCACTTGGATTCGCGCAGCTACCCAATCCGGCTTGACACCTTTGCCAGCATTCAGTGTAACAACCAGTGCCCACCCATCTGAAAGTTAGTTGAATAGCTGAATAGATGAATAGCTGAATAGCTAAACATTACAGTATTTGTGAAATCTTTAAACAAACTGTCCAGATCCTTGTGCAATCGGACAACTGCACAGCTCCCATCCCTTTGCTTTGAATTTAAAACCGGTCGTAGTTGAAATCGACTGACCCTTGCAATAATCCTAGACATTTCCTTGACAAATAGATCTATATTGTTTACTTGACAAGCTGATATTCTCATCGCAGTAGTATAGCTGGTCGGAAGTTTTGTGAATGTTCCATAAGAGACCATGAAGAGAGCGGAGACAACGAGGATTGAGTACGACTGGAGCACGGTAAGTTTATGGTTATTTTTATTGGCTTACTTATGTCCTATATGTAAGTTCAGCTTCAACTCACAGTTACCTCCTAGAATGGCTTTAAAGAGTGATATTTTTGGCGCTGAACTTGGCCCTGGTTAGGGTGAGGCATGAGCTAACTCCACCGTGCCCAGAGTCTGTATGCCGACTAGGTATAGCCAGGTGAGGCCAAACAACACCGAAACCAGGACTAGCCAGGGCCAGGCCAAGTCCTGCTGAAAAGTCCTGAAAAGTTTTCTTTTAACTAACCATTTTCGTAGATACGGAACTAGCAAGACGAGACGAGAATGCCCGAGTTTGCTATAGTTTTGAAAGTTTTTCCTTTCAGCCTTAAATATCAACAACTCTTCACCCACTCACATTCATAAACGCAACTAATCTCAGCTGTAAAGTGGAGAACCCAATCAAATTCCGAAAAAAACCATAAAGAAATAGCCAAAAAATGACCGCAAAAGTCGTAAAATTGGGCAAAATTTTGAGCAAAACGACACATGATCAACAAAGTAAAATTTTGAAACGAGGACAGCTCACTTTTCAGTAAAACCACCATAAACTTTGGTTTTGGAGAAAAGCACGGAAACATTTTTGATTGTAACGAAGATCAGAGTCAAAACTAAAAGTCAACTTTTGCAAAAAGTTTGTAAGCTAACAGCTAAGATCAACGTTTCTCTAATACCTGGCCCAGTCAATCAGACAGATCCAAGAAATAAAGCTGTACCAGGCAGATCTGGCTATGACGATCAGGGGTTTGAGCCTGTCAGCCAGCCCTGGACTGGTCTTACCTTGTCCAGACTTGCTTTGTCTTGCCTCACCTTTGGGACGACTCTGGTCATTGGCTCCTCGGTTCGATCCCCTTTAGCGGTTCTTGCCGTGAAAAAAGACACAAATTGATCAAATGAATAAATATTTGATTTGTAACCACTTGAAAACAATTAAAAGACACGTCTCAACTCACCAAATTAGCTGTTTTTGTCAAAAATCCCAGTCTTGTTTGTGATAGCAAAAACCCAACCCACGGTCTAAAATTTGAAGGGTGCTAATTTATTAAAATATTTTTTTTATAAATTATATAGGGAGTATAAGGGGGTTATTCTTAAAACCCCCCCCATTTTAAGTGTGGTTTTTTTTTATTTGGAGGGGGGGGGGGGGGGGGTGGGGGCGGGGCCCGCGGCCAAAGCCCCCCCCCCAAAAAAAAGATTAGCCTCTAAAGGCACAATCGGTTTAATACGGTCTAATAGTTGAAGGATCGCTTAATTGTGTAAATCTGCTGATAGATAACCTCTACTGGAAGTCACAAGGTCGATAATAATAACCATTCTAATAACCATGCTAATAACCATTCTATTGAAATTTGAGATTTGATTCTTGGATAGCTCAGTCGATAGATTGACTGGCTACAGACCTCTGAGCCAAAAGTCCGACTCCCACAAGTGATCAATCATCTATCTGGAAGTCACAAAGTCGATTCATCTTCTAATAATCATTCTATTGAAATTTGCGATTTCATTCTTGGATGGATCAATGGATAAAGTGACTGGCTAGAGATCTGTGGACCAAAAGTTCGACTCCCACAAATGACCAATCATCTATCTGGAAGTCACAAGGGCTATTAGAAGATGAATCATCTTCTAATAGCCATTCTATTACAATTTGAGACTTCATTCTTGGATAGCTCAGTCGATAGATTGACTGGCTACAGACCTCTGAGCCAAAAGTCCGACTCCCACAAATGATCAATCATCTATCTGGAAGTCACAAAGTCGATTCATCTTCTAATAATCATTCTATTACAATTTGAGATTTCATTCTTGAATGGCTCAGTCTGTAAAGTGTCACTCAGAGATCTGTGGACCAAAAGTTCGACTCCCACAAGTGACCAATCATCTATCTGGAAGTCACTGGCCGGTTTATCGTTAGAACAAGTTGAATCGTTGACCAAATTCTAAGTGGATGATCTGATTAGTCTTTATCATTATCCAGATCAGACCAGCGGATAGGGAATGTTTTGTGATAAAGAATGAAAGATGACATAGTCGTCTTTAAAAAAGATGATCTACTCGTCTTTTTCTCTTTTCCCTTTTCTCTCTCGAATTTCAAGGTGAAACAGTAAACATCATTGATCATAAAACGTTTCAAACGTCTGTCTGTGAGCCATTTAAGTCAGCCGATTTTTAGTCAGCCGATTTTTTGGTGGCTATCCTCAAAGACTAATTTTTATAGCAAGCATTAATTGTCTAGTAATAAGAAATTTAATTTTATCATTATCATAAGCACACTTTTGCTTTAAGTCAAAACATTATTGATCAGAAAACTTGCCTAGTTGGATGGCACACAATGTTTTCTTTTTGGAAAGATAAATTATCGCAATCTTGATTTCTTGCTAAAATGCTAATTTTCTTCTTGCTAATTTTTATTGTAATAGAATTTTGTCAAAATTTTCAAAGCTCTTCTTTAGTTGGATGTCAGTTTTAGCATATTGCTTTTTTAGATTGTTAATTTGGGAAAAAGTGTTAATGAGTTGAGCTCTTTAGAGATGTTTTGTCTTGTTGTAGATGTCTTGTAGATGTCTTGTAGATGTCTTGTAGATGTCTTGTAGATGTCTTGTAGATGTCTTGTAGATGTCTTGTAGTAGATGTCCTTTTGTAGATGTTTTGTTGCAGATGGTTTTGTCTTGCTGTAGTTTTTTTACTTGCCTAGTTGGTTGGCACACAATGTTTTCTTTTTAGAAACACTTTTTCTAAACCCGTATCAGTTTTATAGGTGAAACTTCAATGGCGTTCGAGGAGACAAAGACGATCTCTTGGTTAGATTATGGTGTTTTCGGTTTCTCCCTTTTACTGTCGATTGGAACCGGTGTCTATCATGCAATCAAGTAAGTCAACTAAGTTGGAATTGTTGAGATAGACTCAGAAGTTGAGCAGCTTTCAGCAGAAAGCACTTTAGACAAGACTTTACTATGTCCTATAGAATGATCTAATCTATTCATTAAATTCCTTCAATTCAGAAGTCATCTCATTGTTCACCGTGGTGGTCGGTCGGCGAAAGATGAGTATTTGATTGGTGGACGTCAAATGACGCCTTTGCCCGTAGCCCTTTCCCTGCTCACCACATTTCTCTCCGGGATTCTCATGTTGGCGATACCGGCTGAGATGTTTCAGAGAGGTATGGAGCTTAAGGCCTGGAAGCGAACCAGTGACTTCCAGCTGGATGAATTTCAGCGATGGGAGTTGAACCCTCAACTCGTGAGCCTTTAAACAGACCGTCTACCGATCGAGCCTGTCAAGGCTGAGATCTCAAACTCGCCAAAGAAAAGCTATCGGACCAGGAATCGAACCAGTGACTTCCAGCTGGATGAATTTCAGTGATGGGAGTTGAACCCTCAACTCGTGAGCCTTTAAACAGACCGTCTACCGATCGAGCCTGTCAAGGCTGAGATCTCAAACTTGTCAGAGGGTGGCCAGAATTCAAGGATTGAACTTGTGACATCCAGCTAGATATTTGATAACTGAATTGACTGAATTCATGACCTTTTCAGCGTCAAAAACAGCGTGGGAATACTTGGTGACATCGATTCGATTTTATCCACATCATCTCTTTCGATTTAGGCCCACAAATCTGGTTGAACCTTGTCGTTGGCGTTTTTGCTTCTCTGATCACCGCCTTCGTTTTTCTACCGATTTTTCACAAGATGCAAGCCACATGTTTACACGAATATTTCATTCATCGGTTAGTCCAATAAATTAAGCATGAATTTCACTTGTGATCTCCAGCTAGTTGATTGATCACAGTTTGGGAGTTGAACCCTCGACCCTGACCCTTAAATCTCCTGACCAGCTCTCTACCGTTTGAGCCATTCAATGCCGAGGTCTCAAACTCATCAGAGTATCTCTAAAATCGTTGAAATCGTCTATGTGACTTCCAACTAGATAGTTTCATTTGTAGAATTTAAACTCCCAACCATTTGCCTATCACTAAATCGTCAATCTCTTTCAGCTATCGATCCGTTCTCATTCGCCGTCTCTTCTCTACCCTTTTCCTTTCGATGACCATTGTTTACATGTCAATTGTCATCTACGCTCCCTCCGTGGCTCTATCAGCTGTTTTCGGTGTTAATAAATGGGCGCTAGTGCTGGTTTGATTTGTCATGAGTAAAGTTCAACTATCATTTCAGATGTTCGGTCTTTGTACAACTCTGTACACTTGTATTGGAGGCTTAAAAGCCGTCGTTTGGACGGATTCTTTACAAGTAAACAGCTTTTACAGCTTGCTTTTACAAAATAAAGAAAACCTAGGCAGTTTTCATGTACGGTGGAGTGGCGGCTCTGATCTACAAGGGATTGGCGCATCCACGGGTCGGCGGATTGAATAGGTATAGGCTTTTTTAAAGAAAGAATCTGGGAACTAGTGGCTTCAATTTGACATTCAACTAGTACAAAAAGCACTAGTACAAAAAGTACTAGTACAAAAAGCACTAGTACAAAAAGTAAATGTTTCACTTTATTTGACTTGTTTGTCTTTAGAGTTTTCCAAATCGCCTCGGAAAGCGGTCGGCTTAGCGAGATTTGGCGATGGAATGCCGATATTGCACAAGTTGGTTTCAGCTAGCTATGCTGCTGTTGGCTAGCAGTTGTCCAGTTGGCTAGTAGTTGTTTGCGAGCCATGCTAGCAGTTGTTTGTAAGCTAGTGCTCAGTTTAAACCCAGATCAGTTTAAACCAGATCAGTTTAAACACTCTCAACTGACTCATTTTCAGTACAGCTCAATTTGGATCAATATTTTCTCGGGTACAATCTGGTGGCTCATGTTTTTCGGGGTGAATCAATTGGCCATGCAACGATACGTCAGCCTTCCATCCGTTCAACACGCTCGCGTAGGGTCAAATCAAATCAATCATTTGCGTAATTTATTTCTCTTTAGGGAATCATCTTCTGCACCCTGCTCCCCTTTGTCATTCTCGTCTCGATTGTTTCCTTTGTCGGGTTGTTGGTGTTGGCCTATTTCCACAATTGTAATCCATTGGAGACGGGACAAATTCTAGAGACCGATCACATCACTATTCTCTTTGCCAGAGACGTTCTACGTAAGTTTGACTAACTCATGACAATAATCAGTCAGTGACATCCAGATAGATGTCAGTGACAAACAGTCAGTGACATCCAGATAGATGAGCGGTCACTAGTGGGAGTCAAAACCTTGATCTTTAGAGCTCAAAGTTACCCTTTACCGATTGAGCCATAATCCGGACTGATAGCTCAATCTTGTAATATAAAAATTAACATTGAAAATCGAGCCTGTGAACTCGAGTTAGATGATCGGTTACATCAAAGGCCCATCTTCCATTTGACCATCTAAAACAGATGAAGGGTTTTTCTTTAAGACTGAATTCAATCAGGATCTCTGAAAATTGCATCATATGATCATTGTAACAAGTTAATTTAGAACTGTGACTTCCAGATCGGTGATTGATCACTTGAGGGAGTCGAACCCTCGACTCTTAGACCTCTGAGCAGACAGTTTTCGATTGAGCCATCCGAGACTGATATCTCTAAATTGCTAGAACATAGCTTTTAGAAGATGAATCAACCCTGTGACTTCCAGATAGATGATTAATCACTTGAGGGAGTCGAACCCTCGACTCTTAGACGTCTGGGCAAACACTTTTCGATTGAGCCATCTGAGAATGATATCTCTAAATTGCAATAGAATAGCTATTTGAAGATGAATCAACCCTGTGACTTCCAGATAGGTGATTGGTCAGCGATATTCAATTAGCACTGTTTTTAGAGCCAACCCCGGGTCTCTTCGGTCTCTACGTGTCTTGTATCATGTCGGCCACGCTGTCCACTCTCTCATCAGGAATGAACTCAATGGCAGCAGCTATCTACGAGGATTTTCTCAAGAAACGGTTAGATGGAAAGATCACCGACACACAAGCGGCACGGATAAATAAGGTGAACAATGAGTCAAGGGAAAGAGACAATCAATACATCAAAATTGATCAAAAAATACACTCTTCTCTCAGTTTTTGACAGTGACAGAGGTCAATGACAGAGGTCAACGACAGAGGTCAATGACAGAGGTCAATGATAGAGGCCAATGATAGAGGCCAATGATAGGCCAATGACATTTTATTCGTCACAGTGTTTGCTCCTTTCTCTTTAAATAATTTATTTTTCAAGTTAATTGTTGTCTTGTGTGGCCTCATCGCTACAGCTCTCGCATTCACCTCCGAATCATTGGGTGGCATTTTACGAGTCAGTTTTTATTTACTCCAGCTCATTGCTCATTACTCCAGCTTACATTTGGACATTACAAAGTTTTAGATTCTAGCTTTATCTAGTTTTCTTTCAACAAACTACAACTTGCTACAAGCTAGAGCTTTAAGGAAAAGCTAGAATCTAAAACTTTGTAATGTCCAAATGTAATCTACAACTTAAGTAAGTTGTAGCTTGTAGCTATAGCTTGTAGTAAGTTGTAGATTTTTGAAAGAAAGCTAGATATTCGATTGTAATAACAAAAGCCAATCGATCTTTAGCTAGATTGGCTGTTTGCCAATCTATCTGTTCAAGCTCATTTTTCTATAGGTTTGCATGTCGGTGATGGGTGCCATGTCGGGTCCAATGGTCGCCATTTTTTGCATCGCCATCTTTTTCCCCAGATCGGGAGTGATCTCTTGTGTGATCTCGTTTATCGTCTCGAACATATGTAAGTCAATTGGCAGTCTTGCTTGTAATTGGCAGTCTTGCTTTCAATTGGCAGTCTTGCTTGCAATTGGCAGTCTTGCATTCAGCTAGCAAACTATCATGCTAAAGGTAAAGCCAAGCTAGCAAACTTGGGGATCTTACTACATCTTTTTTTTAGATCAGTCTGTAATCTCAGGGTCAAGCTCTCATCAATTTCTTCACCGAGCTTAACCCTGAGAATATTTAGATCTCAATATTGCAGTTTGCTATAGAAACTCTAACATTAAAGAAATCAAACACTGTGACCTCCAGTAAAGCTGGTTAGTCACCGATTGGGGTCAAACTCTCAACGTTTAGCTTTTTAAACCAACACTGCCGATTTGAGCCATCCAAAACTGAGATCTAAAACTTAGAACTGCCAGCTTATCAGCAATCAAACATGTGACCTCCAGCTAGAATCTCAGTGATCTTCAGCTATAAAAACTTTTAACCTACAGCTACAAAAAGCTTACCTAAATCTAGACTAAATCTAGATCTTGTTCAACTAGACTAAAAATATCAAAAACCCTAGAAAGAGAAATCGATGAAATTAACGCGTGACCTCCAGTTAGAAAGCCAGAGATGTCAATCTAGCCAGAGAATAGCATAATACAGTAGGACTCAACCCTGTCACTTTCATAAGTTCAGTGATGGCCATCATTTGCATTGTCAACTATTACGAAGATCCCTACAAAAATCTTTTCCTCTCAACGAATACCAGGTAATTCAAATAGTTTAAATTCTTACAAAAAGTCGATTCAGTGTCATTGGATGCAGTGGTTTGGTGAAAAATCCGCATAATTTTACAATTCGCCAACAGCCTGACTACGATGCACACTATGGACAACCGGGAACTTTATGGATCAGTCGGTGGGTGTCATTTCGGTCGGTCGGTCGATCGGTCGGTCAGAAAGTCGTCGTAGTCACAGGGTCGGTCGGTTTAGCATCATTCAGCAGTCGTTTAAACAACCCACTACTATCTGGCAGTCATGTGCTCCAGGCTAGCTTCTATTGCAGTTCTAGCGGGTTCCATTGCAAAAGTTTAATGGCTCTTCGGCATTCTGGATGTCACAAGAAATAATTAGCCAGTAAACGAGCCACTTCTCGGCTTACTTTTTGTTTCGTTGAGATCGGCATAAAGGGATTCAATAGAATTAAGCTATCAAAGAACTAATTAACAAATAAAATTCGTTCATTGGGCAAACTGGGTGGCACAAAGAGAAATAGTCAATAAATAAACCTTTCCCAGCTTAGCATTTCAAATGCTCATTGTGAAATGACTGAAAGCTCTTCAAAAAATAAAGTAACTTTCATTTCAGACTCTCCACACATGGCTATCCCCTCATCGGTTTCATCTTGATGTTCGCAATCGCTATTCCAATGTCGACCATTTTGAAAGAGAAAGAGATGAAGAATACGAGACATCTCACATGGGCTGGAAGAAAGTGAGTTGCAAGGCTGAAACTAGCCATGCCAGTAGTGGATTCGAGTGATAAAACAGCGATCTGGAGGTCACAGAACTGATTCCTGATATGGTAGCCATTCTCTAGCAATTTAGAGATAGGAGTTGAATAGCTCAATCGAAAAGTGCTTGCTCAGAGCAGGGTTCGACTCCCTCAAGTGATCAATTACCGATCTGGAAGTCACAGGGTTGATTCATCCTCTAATAGCTATTCTCTAGCAATTTAGAGATATCAGTCTCAGATGGCTCAATCGAAAAGTGTTTGTTCAGAGGTCTAAGAGTCCAGGGTTCGACTCCCTCAAGTAATCAATCATCTATCTGTAAGTCACAGTTCTAAATTAACTTGTTACAATGAACATATGATGCAATTTACAGAGATCCAATCCCCGTGGCCGAACAAGAGCTCGATCATTTCCTTAAAGAAATCCCCAACAATTTCAACGAGAAATCGAATCATTAAACAGCTTTCATTTTTGTGTATATTTATGTATTTTATCTCAAATAAATAATTGATTTAAATATTATATTTAGCGAGATCCAAAAAACCAATAGTTAATGCTCAAACTCTCCATAAGCATTACGCGTTTTAGCTGGCTTGCTTGCCAGCTTGCTTGCTAGCTTGCAGGCTTAGGCTCAGGCTCTGTATAGCACAAGAGCCTTTTTTTTCGGTAAGCGCATTCACTTCACCAATTACATGCTATTCAGCAAAGAGAAAACGAATGGCCAAAGATTGTTTACTATCTTTTCCCTGTTAACTTTATCAAATAATGACCAGAAAAACAATTCCCCATCGAAAATGTGCTCACAATCAGCTGTTGTTGCTGTTTGATTTTCGCTTTTGTGTTTAGAAAACTGGTTCCCTCGATTCTTTTCCTCTTTTCAAACAAATAGATTACTTTTTTTCAAATGAACAGCCAAGATCAACAAACTTTTGCTCGTTTACCAGAGTTTTCCACGATTTTCAACATTATCAAAGGATTTGTTGTCAGCTGTTGTTGCTGTTTGTCGGGTCAACTTTTGACCCGACCCGACCCAATCCGACCTGATTTCCTATACCTACTATCCACTACACTATCGGGGTGCTGGCAAGGGAGAGCAAGGGAAGCCACTTAACCTGGCGCGCCGGTTTCCCGAGTAGATGCCGAAGCTTGCAATGCGTTTTTCTCGAAAACTAGAGCTTCTTAACAAAATCCGAAAGCACCATCGTGATCATCGTATTCGACTTGTGTTTGCACTGCATTTTGGTGCCGAAATGTCACGGTCACTTCTGATCATTCCCCTTGTTAGAAAATGGGGCAAAATAGGTGAGCACTCAATTTTCCTACCAATATTCTGCTAGGAGTTTTCTCTTTGTTGAGAGCTTTTTCCTACAGGTTTCTCACCTTTTCCCCACCGATAATCGATTGATTTTTCTTGCCTGATAACCACTCGCCTTCTTTGACTCATTGATGCACCTATTCCTTGCCAAGTACTCTGACTCCTTAGCTGCCCCCTTTTGTGACTGTCCGTTCTCCTAAGATTTTCTAAATTGTAGGACTGCCAAGAAATAATAATTTTTATGTTAGCCATGTTCTTTTCGTTTCCTTAAAATAAGATAAGATTTTATTGCTCTCAGCCGTTTTGAAAATCGCTTCAAAAGCTCTGAAAGCTTCAAAAGATGTTAAGCCGTACAAATTCAGATGAGCAAAGAGAACGACACGAATAATGTGAGGGTGTTTGAGTCGTTAAAGTGTTGGAACTGCAGGGAAACAGTAACTGGAGAGATGGGCGCTGACGGGAAAGTTCAGGTGTGTGAGAGGGGAGGGCTAATCGCTAAATAGAGAAGTAGGGCTATTAACAATAAAGAGTTTTCACCAAGGGGAATCGAACCAGATCGATGCCGATCGAAAGCCCGGCACACTAACCCTTATCGGCCCTTGTGCAAGCTCTGAGTGAATCGATCTCAGCTCGTGGCGGTGAGACATTTAAATCAGACAATCCCGTCCACTGGATTGTCCACGTCTCTTTAAAGATTTACGTCAATATACTGACTCTGATTTAATACAGATAAGACAGGCACAATATTTTCTATATTTTCAAAGCCCTTCAGCCTATAAAGTCGCTCCAAGCTGGTCCGTTTTTTGCTTTATAATTGTTTACGGAAAAAATAGTAACTCATCAATACCCATTAGCTTAAATGGAAAATACACTTTATTTTTGAAACTGGTTAATTGCCAATATTTTTTTAAAAACGATAAACATTTCTAAATTCAGGGATTTCACCAAACGAGCTGCTCCACATTCATCTGTACTCCGTGCCATGCGCTGAGCTCGCGCGATCGGAAACGAATGCATTTGTGTATCGAAAAAGACTGCACCGTTGCTTCGCCGAATGTCAATGCGATCTGGTTGCGCATTTTATTCAGTGACACGGTGAGGCTGAGTCCTGACAAGAATGGGTACATTCTCGCAAAAGCGTTCACAACGCCAAAATGCCCGACTTGTGACGAGGGCTTCTCGGCCGCGATCCCAAAACGGCATCCAGTTGTTTTGACAAAGTGTGGACACACAATTTGCAGGGGATGCTTGGAGCGACTTCATCCCCAAAACCCTCAACAAGTGCTGTGCCCGGGTTGCAACACCGCTAGCAACAAGTGGGATTGTCGACGAGATCAAATCCTGTTTGAGCTTCTCAACGATGTGGAGGCTGATAAAGAGGTGAAATCAATTCGAGTGCACTCGTTCGACTCGTTCAAATGTTGGAGTTGTGCACAGCCGGCACTTGGCAATTGTAAATTGGGCGCAAACGGAGAACTTCAAGGGGTCTACCAAATGAAATGTGTGTCAGCGTTTCTCTGTGGTCGATGCGTTGCCAGTGATCCAAAGCGACGCCAACGAATGCATGTATGTGGTGAGACGGCTTGTGCCTCGGTCCCGCTAAATCCCTACTCAATTTGGGTGAAGCTCGTCGTGGATGGACTCGTGAAAATGAGCTCTGATTGCAGCGGTTACGTAATCGAGAAGCCGTTTCCTCAAATTCAATGTCCGATTTGTGCAGTGCCTTTCTCGGCATCTCCATCAGCTCGAGAACCCATCGATCTCCCATGCGGACACACGGTGTGTCAGGGTTGCTCGGGAAAACTGCTCATCAACGAGACACAAGTTCGGTGTGGAAACTGCGTAACACCAACCAACAGGGATCAGAATCGAAAGAACAGGATCCTTATAGCTTTCCTCAACGAGCTCGATTCCGTTCTAAAAAATCCCCAACAGAAGGAGAAATGCGAGAAATGCGACGTAGAACATCGATCAAACAAAAGCGTCCACTGCGAGGAGTGCCAGATGACGCTGTGTGCCATGTGTTTTCTGATGGAACATAGAGAACACGAGTTCACACGATTAGATGGAATAGCCATCGCCTATCAGATCAACGCCTACTCGAAAGCGGTTCCCATTCTTCAGCAAGAAGTCGACACTTCGATTCAGCTCTTCGAGAATTTGGTCGTCGAGAAGAGAGGAGAATGGCCAGACTGTCAGGTGTTTGGGAATCGATTTGAGGAAATCTCCGAGGAATATATCCCTCACTTGCGCACTTATGGCACCAAATTGAAGGAACTCTGCGACGAAGCTGCGGGAAAGGACATCGAATCATAGAAAAAAATTACAAAATGATCTTTCTGATTTTTTTTTGATACAATTCGTTTATGTTCTCACAATTTAAAAGACAAAACTATCTTCATTTGAAATATTTATCTAATTTTTATATTGCTTTAAGTTTCGTATAAAAAAAAGTGTTAGAATTTGCACAAAAGAAGTGAACAAGTGGTAAATAACCGAAACGACAAATAACTAAGCGAAAAATGTAAAGAAAAAAAGCTTTATGAAACAAAAAAATGGATGTATCCTGCTCGGAACCATGAATATTGACGAAGCTTGAAAAATACTGGAGCTTTAAACCGACTCACACACAACCGAAAGAACTTTAATGATATTGTCTCCCTTGCTGATCTTGAAATCCGGTTTGTTGGCTCGAATGTGATCGTGAATTTTTCCTATACGCCTTTAAATGGTTGAAAGAAGTAAACATCCAATGGTTCAACGAGTCCTGTACACCCAGCTCGTCTTGTCAATCATTATATTTAATTAAAGGCTTTCCTTTGGTTAGCGTGCCTGCGCTCGGAACTCTTTGATCTTGGTTCGGATTCGGTTCGGTCTAGCATTATACATTATACATTATATTACATTACATTATACAAATTTCTAATAATCAAAGCGGTTTTTTAATGTTTTTCAAAAAAAGCAAAAAGTTTTACTGCTAGCGGATCAAGATCAAAGAGTTCCGAGCGCAGGCACACTAACCAAAGGAAAGCCTTTTTTGTACACAAGTGAACAAGTGGCAAATAACCGAAGCGACAAATAACTAAGCGAAAAACGTAAAGAAAAAAAAGCTTTATGAATCAAAAAAACACAAGAATGAATTTTGTAAAGAGAAAAAGATTTCTTTCTTTCTCTTTCTCTTAATTAGAGAAAGAAAGAAGAAAAAAAGAGATTTCTCTTAATTAGAAAGCAAATTAATTGCTTAAATTTCTTTAAAAAACATTAAAAAGAATCAATTTTCGTGAATCGTCAATGAATGAATGAATCAAAGAACCAACATGAACCTCTCATGATCTACAGAGGACTTTATTTTCTTTATATTCTTGGTTTAACCCGTCAATTTGTGGCATTTCCCCTTGCAGAAAAACTTTTTGTTGTTCTTGTACCGAGGAAACGTCGCTCTGTCAGCATCAACTATATGAACTGAAAAACTACGAGTTATCGAATGTCACTTCTCACTTCTTTTGACTTCTCATGATCCAGTCTCCAACATCAACCTCTCATGATCCAGTCTCCAACATCAACCTCTCATGATCCAGTCTCCAACATCAACCTCTCATGTCCAGTCTCCACCCAACCTCATGACCCCAACATCAACCCCAGACAGTCTCCAACACAACCTCTCAGACCAGTCTCCAACATCAACCTCTCATGCACACAACCTCTCATGATCCAGTCTCCAACATCAACCTCTCATGATCCAGTCTCCAACATCAACCTCTCATGATCCAGTCTCCAACATCAACCTCTCATGATCCAGTCTCCAACATCAACCTCTCATGATCCAGTCTCCAACATCAACCTCTCATGATCTACAGAGAACTTTATTTTCTTTATATTCTTGATTTAATCCGCTATTTTGTGGCATTTTCCCAGTTCAGCTTTTTAGAATTTTAGAATTCTATCAAAAAGTGTTCGAATTTGACAAATGGCTATCAAATGCATAAAACAAATCGCTATCATGAAGCAAGTAAATAAATAAATGAGTAAACCGAAAATGGGAAATAATCGAACCAAGAATGCAAGGAAAAAAAAGCTACAAAAGATCAAAAGAAAAGCAAGAATGAATTTTGTAAAGAGAAAAAGATTTCTTTCTTTCTTTCTTTTTTTCTTTCTCTTCCTCTTAATTAGAGAAAGAAGAAAAAAAAAAGATTTCTCTTAATTAGAAAGGAAATTAATTGCTTAAATTTCTTTAAAAAAACATTAAAAAGAATCAATTTTCGAGGTGAATTCCTTCAACTGGTCAATTCCTTGAGTGGATTTAATAGAGATATTCTCGATTTCGATAGCCACAATGAAAGTCGCTTTGTCGTCTTTAAGAAAATTCTGAAACTTTAAATATTTTAGCAGAATTTGATTGTTATCTAAGTCGCTGGGTTGGGGAGAATGAGTCGGCGCCGAACTTTAAAGGAACTTTTTGCACACATAAAGCCTTCTTTAAACATACGTTTGGTTTCATCAAAAGGATCCACTATTTCTCTACAAAATCACTTTTGAGAGATTCCACAAAGCTTTTCTTTCGTGGATTTTATGAACTTCGAAACGCAGCTGGTTAAAATGGCAAAGAGTCCGACGCATCATTTGAACAGTTTCTTTCACATAAACCTTCTTTGGTGTTTATATAAAAAAGATAGAGCACATTCAATTACTTAAGTTGCCAAATTTGCAGGAAGATCCCACCAATGGTTTTTTCTAGATCACAGTTTGTAGTTTTTGTGAAAAAATGGCTTTTTCTTGAGCGGAGGCGCTGTTTGAATTTTCTTTTAAATGTCATTTTGTAGAGAATTAGTTAACCATTCTACTCATATCAAACGCATATTATTTGACGAAGTCGAATAGAAGTTTTAGACATTTTTTTCATTTTCGGCGCCGACTCATTCTCCCCAACCCAATATAATCAGAACCAAGATTTGAATGTTATTGTTACCTTGAACCAAAACTTGAAACTTCTCTCCTTTTTAGTCTACTGATTTGAATGTTTTATGTAATCATTTCAGTTGATACCAGTGATTTCTATATACTTGTTGTCTGACAAGGCTGAGATAGGAGTCTCTAATGATCTGACAAGGCTGAGATAGGAGTCTCTAATGATCTGACAAGGCTGAGATAGGAGTCTCTAAAGTTTGACAAGGCTGAGATAGCAGTCTCTAATGATCTGACAAGGCTGAGATAGGAGTCTCTAAAGTTTGACAAGGCTGAGATAACAGTCTCTAATGATCTGACAAGGCTGAGATAGGAGTCTCTAATGGTTTTACAAGACTGAGATAGCAATCTCTAATAGTTCACTCAGTAGAGTGTCCACGTTTTGCCCCTTCCCCCCTTTGGCTCGAGTTCGGTGCAATAACTTTTTCTTGTGCAGACAGAATTCAAAATTTTAGTTGTTTTTCTCTTAATTGGAACACACATAACAATTGCTAATAATATTTTTTGATCTATTAGCAAATATCTATTATCTATTAGATCTATTGATCTATTAGATCTATTGATCTATTAGATCTATTGATCTATTTTTGAACTCCTTGAGCTGCTCTCAAATGATCTAGTTGATGTTATTCTTTAATTCCAAAGCTTTTTCTATTTATTTTCTTACTTTACTTTATCAAACCTTGTCAACAAGGAAATCCTCCCATTGAAAAACCTCGAAAAAAACGAGCTCTGAGTCTTCGGGAGTGAAATGATGTTCAGCAATTTTCACGAGATCTTCAACACCAACCTTTTCCGATTTCAACGTGAATATAATCTAAAAATTATTCAATTTTTGATAGATCTTAAGTGCATTTTAGAATTTTAGAAGTAGAAGTGGAGGTTTTTCGAGCTAAAAACAAAGAATTCTTCGTTTCTGTGATGAAAACTTTTATGACTTATGGTTTAGCTTGTTAGATTGAAAAAAGTTTCGTCATTGAGGTCATTGAGGGGAGTTTTTGGATAGCATATAGGGTTTTTACATATAAATATAATAGTAGGTATTTAGGGTAGCTTGCTTGCTAGCTTGCTTGCTAGCTTGCTTGCTAGCTTGCTTGCTTGCTTGCTTCCTAACTTGCTTGCTTCCTAGCTTGCTTGCTTCCTAGCTTGCTTGCTTGCTTGCTTGCTTGCTTGCTTGCTTGCTTGCTTGCTTGCTTGCTTGCTTGCTTGCTTGCTTGCTTGCTTGCTTGCAGGCTCAGACTCAGGCTCTGTATGGCACAAGAGCCTTTTCAACTATGAGCTTGCTAGCTTGCTAAACCAATTCTATGATTTGGACAATTTCGAGTACAAATTAAGTTGAATGACCTCCAGCTTTGCTAAAAATCATCTGGATTTTACTATTTGGCCCCTATTTGGCCTCTATTTGGCCTCTATTTGGCCCCTATTTGGCCTACTTTGGCCTTGCAACTCCAGGTGACTCCTTGTCGCGATGTACCACAGCCGACAAACAGCTGGAAATGGTGATCTGGATTGCTCAGGCAAAGTTCCCTGAAAAATAATATAAGAATTACGGTTCCTGGATAGTCTATGAGTGACCGACAAAATTTGAGCAGCGATTAACTTGTTCAATCGTCTAATTGTTTCCTTGCTAACGTTCTCGACCGTTTTTCAGTATTTTTAGCGTTTCTGTATAGCACAAAAGCCTTTTCAACTATTAATTAATACTATTAATTCAACTATTTTATTGTTTTATCATTGTTTTATTATTGTTTTATTACTGTTTTATTACTGTTTTATTACTGTTTTATTATTGTTTTATTACTGTTTTATCATTGTTTTATTATTGTTTTTATTTCCCACCAATCCAGCCCGCCCAATGGATAGACGGAGCGAAACGAGAAATTCGAGCGTCCAAAATATTGCGTCATCTCATGTCCGACAGCCTTGATGAAACCGAGGTGATCATCTAAAAAACGAATAAAATCATTTTAGAGACGAAATGTTTGATTATTTTGCTTTTAAAGTCAGAAAGAAATGGATTGAGTTGAGGATAGATCGGTTTGATTCTCACTGATCATCTAGCTGAGCATCTAGCCCATGACTATCATCTAGCTGAGCATCTAGCCCATGACTATCATCTAGCTGAGCATCTAGCTAGTCGTGGGCTTTCAAATTCTGTTCCCTAGTGATTCTATGATAAATCTGGATGTGATCTTGGATCTCGATGGCTCAATCGATAGTGGTGATTTACAGATTTGTCAAGAGCCCGGCTTCAAATAATCTAGCTGAATAACATGGATAACAAATACCGTATTTTCTGTAATAGTATTGCGCACTACTATTTTTTCAATCCACCTCCTGCCTGCACTACTATTACAGACTGCACTACTATTACAGAAAATACGGTAACAGTTTTTATAAAAACTTATCATAAAAGTACATACAAAAGTACAGTTTCTACAAAAACAAAAACTGTCTTGTTCATTCACTGAACTTTGAAAGTTTATTTGGAGTGGTACTTTATGGTAAAATCGGGTATTTATTTTGAGTGATAGAATCGGGATTTCTTATAAATTGCCTAGTTCATTCACTGAACTTTCAAACTTTACCTAGAGTGATAAAATCGGGAACGATCAGCTCGCTGGTTGACATCACTTGTAGTCTAAAGTTATCGTTGAAATTATTATAGCAATAACAAATCCATTTCTAGTATAACAAATCCTTTGATAATGTTGAAAAACGTGGAAAACTCTGGTAAACGAGCAAAAGTTTGTTGATCTTGGCTGTTCATTTGAAAAAAAGTAATCTATTTGTTTGAAAAGAGGAAAAGAATCGAGGGAACCAGTTTTCTAAACACAAAACCGAAAAACAAACAGCAACAACAGCTGATTGTGAGCACATTTTCGATGGGGAATTGTTTTTCTGGTCATTACTTGATAAAGTCAACAGGGAAAAGATAGTAAACAATCTTTGGCCATCCGTTTTCTCTTTGCTGAATAGCACGTAATTGGTGAAGTGAATGGTCTTACCGGGAAAGAAATGCTTATGCTAGAACGCGTAATGCTTATGGAGAGTTTGAGCATTAACTATTGGTTTTTTGGATCTCGCTAATTATAATATTTAAATCAAGTATTTATTTGAGATAAAATACATAAATATGCTGTCTAATGATTCGATTTCTCGTTGAAATTGTTGGGGATTTCTTTCAGGAAATGATCGAGCTCTTGTTCGGCCACGGGGATTGGATCCCTGAAAATTGCATCATATGATCATTGTAACAAGTTAATTTAGAACTGTGACTTCCAGATCGGTTATTGATCACTTGAGGGAGTCGAACCCTCGACTCTTAGTCCTCTGAGCAAGCACTTTTCGATTGAGCGATCTGGGACTGATATCTCTAATTGCTAGAGAATAGCTATTAGAAGATGAATCAACCCTGTGACTTCCAGATCGGTTATTGGTCACTTGAGGGGGTCGAACCCTCGACTCTTAGACCTCTGAGTAAGCACTTTGAGAGGCTGGGTCATGAGAGGTTCATGTTGGAGACTGGATCATGAGAAGTCAAAAGAAGTGAGAAGTGACATTCGATAACTCGTAGTTTTTCAGTTCATATAGTTGATGCTGACAGAGCGACGTTTCCTCGGTACAAGAACAACAAAAAGTTTTTCTGCAAGGGGGGAATACCACAAATTGACGGGTTAAACCAAGAATATAAAGAAAGAAAGTTCTCTGTAGATCATGAGAGGTTCATGTTGGTTCTTTGATTCATTCATTGAGGATTCACGAAAATTGGAATCCAATGAGCCTTCAGCAGTGCTTTTTTTAGTCGGTGATGATGGTGAGATTTCTGTGTGTCCTTTGCTCGAAAGTCTCCACTTTGAGGAAGCTTTTGGGGTGAAAATTCGAAGAAATCATCTTCAGGTAACCTCGATTGGAAACGATTTGATTCGAGTCAATGCCAACTTTGTGCACAATTGAATAGCTTTTATTTGAATATAAGATAAATGTTGAATATAAGATAAATGAACTATAAAGGAACTATAATTTTATATTTTTTAAAACTTGAGTAAACATATTAAAAGATTCGCTTTTGAAATAACTATCAAAACCGTTTTCTTGTTAAAACTATCAAAATGTGAACACGTTTCAATGCCAGCCGCTCATCTCTCTCTCTCATCGATGTGAAAGCAACTCGCTTTTACTCCGTATTGTGAAAAGGAATGAAAATGGATTCTAGCTGACTTTTGGTGAAAGTCAATGGGTGAGGGAAAGCCTGAACACGACGCGATGCCAAATGTGCATGAGAAGAAGTTTATGCTCTCGGTGCTCTGGGATTTGGCCAGAGCCAGGAAAAGCCAGGAAAAGCCACGACGTGATGCCAAATGTGCATGAGATTGCTCTCGATTTATGCTGAGATTCATGTTGATGCTTCATGTTGATGCTGAGATTTATGCTCTCGGTGCTCTGGGATTTGGAAGAGTCTACTAGACACTTTTGGATAGCAAGACAACACTCAACTCAACAAGCCAGCCAGCTAAATCTTTGTCAGAGAAAGAGCTCCAAGAGAAAAATCATTCTTCAACATGATAATGCACATGTTTCGAAGATGATTCGTTTTAAACTTGGATGAGAGGTGATCCTAATCGTTTTAAACTTGGATGAGAGGTGATCCTGATGAGAGGTGTCCATTTGGCAGTCCTGATCTTGCACCTTTTGATTGCTACTTATTCCGAGCGAGCAATGATCAGCGATCAGCGATTTAGCGATGAAAGACTTTGATTCCGATGGTGATTTCAAAAATGGCTGATAGATTGATTTGGATCAAGAGCGAAGATTTTCTATGAGAGAGGGAGACTTCTGTCAGTAAAATAGGCTTAATTCATTCAAAATAATAGAGAATATTTCGAATGATTGTCCATAAATCAGTTGTTTTTTCATTTCATATCTATCAATAGATAGAAAATGTAATGTTAAAGAAAGCAGTCTTCTTCTTTATCGTGTTCACCAAATTGCTGACCATTTATGGCCATCAAAAATCGACTTTTTCGTGATGTTAAAGACAAAGAAATAAAGAGTTTGATGTTTTAAAAAAGGCCAGTATTTCTAAAGCTTATTATTTTGAATTTTATAGATTTGTGTCGATGATTTCAATTTGAATCTCTAACTCGAAAAAGCCGATTTTTGATGGCCATAAATGGTCAGCAATTTGGTGAACACGATAAAGAAGAAGACTGCTTTTTTTTTGCCTAAAACTTTTACAACTTTTACAACGTGGACAGTTGTTAAAGGTCACAAATTACCCAAATTTATGGCCAAGATTATGCAGTGAGTTCGTTGATCTGTTTCATATTTAAACTCTAAAACTTTTGGTTGGCTAGTTTATTTATTCAAAGAGTCCGGATCTATGGTATGTTTTTGAAGATCTCTCGATTCTTTAGATTAGATTTAAATCCAAAGCTTCTAGCAACATTTTACAGCTCATTCAGCCTCATATCAAGAGCTAGGGCAGTCGTACTTCAGCTGTACTGTCAGTCGTACTTCAGTTGTACTTTCAGCTGTACTTTCAGCTGTACTGTCAGTCGTACTTTCAGCTGTGCTTTCAGTCGTACTCAACGCTCCTCATCGCTGCACTTCTCGCCGTCTCTTACGGATTCACGAAGATTCCAAACAGCTACACGATTGCGCAGAGAACATCAGCTTGTCAAGTAAGAAATCTAGGGTATACTTGTGAACGAAATGTCTAGGATTATTGCAAGGGACAATCAATCTCGGTCACGACGGGCTTCGCTTTCCTTACAAGTGGATGGCAGTTGTGCACCTGTCCAATTGCTCAATTGTCTGGACAGTTCGTTTAAAGATATTTCACTAATACCGTAATTTGAGATGGATTGGCACTGGTTGTTTCACAGAATGCCGGCAGAGATGTGTGAATACATGGGGTACTTGCGCGAGATCGGGCGGCTCGAACAACACTGGGTGAGTTCAACAGTCGATCAAATGATAGCTGTAATAGCTGTAATAGCTGTAATAGCTGTAATAGCTGTCACGTACTGTAATGTTTCAGTGTCTGTTGCTCGACGGCTAATATCAACACAACAATCGAAACTCAGTGTTATTCTGTCCCGAATGGAGCTTGTTACTTTAGCGGATCTGGATAAAAATCGAAATCCAAGAAAGAAAAATAAAAGTTATAGTTGATAATGAGAATTAAGACTTGGGTAATTAAACCAAGGGTCTACTGGCAGTGTCAGAAGTCCGAAGAACACCAAAGAACACTCAAATACTCAAGAATGAGGCAATAGAGGCACTAGAAAGATTTGTTTACAAGTTTAAACCTCAAAGTACAGGCAAAAACATTGTATACTTGATATTTTGCAGTCCATTCTACAGTCGATCTCATTCAAATCGCAAAAAATTCCTCTCATCACAATACAAACATTTTTCCAAATCGCAAGACTTTTGACGTGAATCCATTGTTAATCTTGATCGTAAAATGGCCAAGTTTGCTGAAAAAAACGTTTCTTTTCAAAGCTTTTTTTATTCAAAATGTGACTGAAAATGTAACTTTTAATGGTCAAAAAGTGATGGGAAAAGTTTTTTGCAACAAAGTTCATCGTCAAAGTTCAATCTGTCTGGTCAAATGTTTCATTTTTTTCCGATCCGAGCTATAAGCCAAAGCATGCGTTGGATCAAGGACAACTATGGAAACCAAAGTTCTTGTGCTGATCCAGGATCCAGATCTTGGTCTGGAGGCTCTTGGCTTAGACCAGGGCTGGCTTTCGGCTCGTCTATGAATTTGTCTTGGATTTCTGACAACTATGTAGACCAAAGTTCTTGTGCTGATCGAGAGTCTGACTAAAAACCGGACTCGATCTGAAGGCCCTTGGCTTAGGTCAAGGCTGGCTTTCGGCTCGTCTATGACTTTAACATTGTTCTAGCGTGGTTCAAGGCTCTTGGCCTGACCAGGTTCTTCGTCTCCACTTCTGACTTAACTGATTTCAATCTGAGCTTATCTGCCAGCTGGATTGACTTGGAACAACTGTAAGCTCTGTACTGTACCAACTCTGACTCCGGTCTATATTTTCCTGTCTTGGCTTTTGACTAGGCAGTCCAATTGAACCTAGAGATTCAAATGAGGCTCTAGGCTTATAAAAACGATCAACGTCAACATTCATTTCAAAGCAAAACAGGATGTTTTTCGAAAAACAAAGAACAGAGATCTAGTCGGATTTCCCCAAACAAACAGCTGACTTATCGACCGTGCGTGACCAATTATCAAGTCAAAGAGTTGTTGAATGACCCAAAATCGTTCCTAAAAACCTCATGGGCATACCTTTTTTTCTACATCAAAGTTCTTATCGGTTGTAAAACTTGCAAGCATTTTTATGGGCATCGATTAGAGTGGTGATGGCTGAGTGAAAAGTGAATAGTTTGTACTCGAAAAAGTCAACAAATCATTTATGGAAAAGGGTTTTATGGGCAAGATTTGAGGAGAATTTTGCTATGTTTTTATGGGTGGACATGGAAAGGAATTGGAGGATATAAAGGGAAGGATTGAGGGCGGACATTGACAGCAAGTGTTTGACCGCTTCACAGCTCGCCGACTCTTCTAAACGACTATGGTCGGTTACTGTAGCTTTAGAGTGATCTCTATAGCCTTTTGTAGATTTTTGTAAATGTGCTGTAAGGGTTTTTGTTGGATTAAGATGGGTGGCTTGGTTCAATCAATTGTTGGGAGAGTATAGCTGTGGATAGCCGTATTGTAGGCTCAGGCTCAGGCTCAGGCTCAGTAGGTGAAAGGTCGCGGGGTTGAGTCCCGGCGCACCAGCTTTTGATCTGCGCACCAGGCTCAGAGCCTGAGCCTGAGCCTGAGCCTGTGTAGGCTACTTGCTAGATTGCTAGATGGATACTTGCTAGTTGTTCTGTAAAGTGTATTTGTGTGTAGGGTTATTATAGTGGATTGGCTGTAGATTTTGGCTGAAGATTGAGCTTTTGATCAGTCAGAGGCCCTGCTTTGAGGCCCGGGTTATTGTAACTTTGACAGGATTACGGTAGGACTAAACAACTAAGTTTAGTAGATGAATAGGGTAACGGAGCTACAACTAGTGCTAAAAAGAAGCGAAAAAAGTGTAGCGGATCACTGTAGCTTGCTATAAACCTTGAGCAATGTATTGTAAAATGTAAAAATGTTTTCAGAATCGATTCTTCTTCTTCTCCTTCTTCTTCATCGCATTCAGCGCTGCCGCCTTCACAAAATTGCCGACTTCTTATAATATGGCCAAGAAAACATCGGCTTGTTCTGTAAGTTTAAATTTAAATCTATAAAATCTAAGTTTACCTTCAGGATTACTGTGCCGGTCAATCAATCTCAACTTCGACTGGCTTCAACTTCAAAGGAAAGGGCTGGCAATTGTGCAATTGTCCGATTGGACAAGGATCGCATTTGTGAGTTGTGGGGATGATTTTGAATTAGAGAAATGATCAGAAAAACGAATCAGAATTGGTGTGTTCCGAATTGGTGTGTTTAAGCACAAATTGAAAGCCTTTTTCCAGCTGGCAGGGCACTGGTTGCTACAATCAATGCGTTAGTCGATGCACGTCGTTGAGGGGAAATTGCGCGAACCCGAAAACGACCAACACCGACTATAAAGGGTGAGGAATAGTTAGAATTCGTGGAAAAGATTCGTGTAAAAGATTCGTAGAAAAGATTCGTGTAAAAGATTCGTGTATAAGCTTCATGTCAAATCCCTTTTCCTTATATGCATTTGAATTAGACTCTGTTGTACGACTGCAAACGTAAACACAACGATAAACACCGACTGTTTCACTTCATCCAATGCCGCGTGCACAAGCACTGGAATGGGATAAGGAAAAGATTGAATGAATGATCGGATAATTGATAAAACTTTCGAAATCTCAATGTTTAACTGCTAAAAATTGCACAAATCCAAATAAATCCAAATAAATCCAAAGCTACTTCGATCTTCCCAACAAAGGCTCACTTCTTTATCTCAAGGAACACAACATTTCACTCTAATCGGCTAAGAAAAGATAAGGAATTTTGAGAAGATGATCGGCCTTCATAAATGATCATAACCTTCAAAATGTTCTTTGTTTTTCAACTATTTTTCTTCTCTACCCGTTCTCGTGCCCATTTGCCTCTAAGCTCATCTAATATCAAATACAGAAGATTCCCCAGCAAACCACAAAGCCAATTGCCATGAATCCCATGAATGGAAGGACACACCATGGTAAGGCGCGGCTCCCGGGGTAAACCCTAGCCGAGTGGCCGAGTGACGAGCGATAAGGAACCAAATTCAGAGAGATAAGGAATCAAATTTAGAAAGATACGGAGCCGAATTGGTAGAGACAAAGCTAAGGTTTGAGAGATAGGAACCCTAGCCCAGTGACCCCCCAGCTTCCACCGTGGCACAGGGGAAGCGTAGGAAGGCCCTTTTTGTCCCCTGACTCTTTGACAGCAGGGATGAGTGAGAAGTACTCTTTTGTAGCAGGGGTAGGTAAAGTACTCTTTGACGGCAAGATAGGTAAGAAGTACTCTTTGACAGCAGGGGGTAGGTAGAAGTACTCTTTGACAGCAGGGATATAGGTAAAAAGTACTCTTTGACAGCAGGGATGGGTAGGAAGTACTCTTTGACAGCAAGGTTGGTAGGACGTACTCTTTGACGACGGGGATGATGGGTAAGGAAGTACTCTCTTTGACAGCAGCAGGGATGGAGTGGGAAGTACTCTTTGACCTTGGGGGTGGAAAGTAAGTACTCTTTGACCTTGAGGATGTAAAAATTCCCCCCTACCTTCTAGATTAAATAATTCCATATCAATAATAAATCTTTTGCATTTTTCAGCTTCCCCTCCAAAATTTCCAAAACTCCTTAAGCTTTTTGCTTTCTAATATTTTTATAATATTATTTGAATTATTATTATTGAGTTGATGCAAAAGAAGTCTTTTTCATTTTTTTCATGCTTCTTTTGAAAAATAACTTAGAAATGATGGAATTAACCTATGGTTTGCCTCGTAAGAAAAGTGTTTATTGTTGAATTTCCCATCTTTTTCAGTCAATTTGGGTTCACTTTCAAGCAAATTCCCGAGTGAAAACAGGGTTTTCGCAAAAATCTATAAAAACCTCTATAAAGAAATTGGCTGAATCAATTTTTTTGAAAATCTGTAAAAAAATATCGAACTTTTTGTGCTCTATCTTTTATTTATTAAAATCAAAGATTGGTTTCCTTAGCTAAAGCGTCTAAAATGCATCATCAGACGCGTCGCCCTTTTTGACTACTGAACTTTGAGCTCTCGAAAAAATCTAGACACAAGACATTTAAAACTCGTTTTAATGTCATTTCCCGAAAAATAATTGGCCTTTCGAATGCAATAAACCGTTGCTCGATTCGATGCATTTATTTACTTTTTAACGGAAGTACGGAAAAAATGAAAAGACTTTTTGCATGAACCTAATATTTGTTTTGACAAGTGCAAATCTTTGTTTTGTAAATCACCCCAATCCCGCGTGTCCCAAATCTGGAACAACATTCGGAATGAGAAACTCACGGTGACAGGCAGCCTCTGAACAGTCTTTTAGTCAATCAATTGGGTGATTTGAGGAAAAGACGAAAAACCTTAGATTGCCAAAAGCAGAAAGGGATCGATATGTTTACGTTACAAGTTTAGTCCAGTGAACGACTGATGAGCCAAAAGCCATAAAGCCAATTCGGAGTTGATCCCGGCTTCCCAAGCTTGCCTTTGAGACAATCACCGACAAGATTAGAGCAGCAAATTGATCCGAAGAGGTGAATTAAAACCAAATTCCGGCTTTCAATTCAAAAAATGAAAAAGACTTTTGCATCAACCTAATAAAATTATATTATTAAAGAATATTACCATAGCTAATCTAGCACGTGTGGCTGAGCTGGTTAAGTGTCTTTTATCTTAATCGGAAGGTCGAGGTTCCCAGCGTTTATGCGACATGGTCACCCCCTTCGGATTTCCTTTCCCTTCGGGTTGAGAGGTTTTCTGGAGGGCAGTCCCAGTGGTTGTGGCCCCAGTTCTTTAAGTGCAAACCACTCCTTCATCGTCCTCTTCCCTTCACCACCAAAAAAGCTATTTAGTTCCCCATTGAGCTTAGGGTTAGGGAGCCGTCTGTCTTGACGTGGGTTAAGTTAAGATATAGCCTAGTATTGTGTGTGTCGTTGTATTGCCTGATTGATATATTTTAGTGTTCATGCGATAAATTCGCCACTGGACGCAGCTAGTCAGTGATTTACTTAATCGATATTATATCATCATTCATTATATCCAAACATTATTATATAAACACAACAAAAAAGTAAGTAAAAGCATTAAAAGTAACGTTCTTTCTCAGTAGAACAACAACAACAAAAAGCTTTTTTCTGGAAAGAGCAAGAAGCAAGAAAATTCCACAAATTTACTTTTTTTACACTATTTTACACTATTTTATATTTTTTTAGACTATTCTACACTATTCTACACTATTCTGCACTTCATTCTACACTATTCTGCACTGTTCCACACTATTTTTAAACTATTTTAAACTATTTTAAACTATTTTAAACTATTTTTACACTACAATTTTCGCTATTTTCCTGACTCTTTGGCTAAAATTATTTATAATTTAGTTAAAATTTCCTTAGAAATCACTATAATGTAGAGATTTTTCATTTTTCAGGTTCAACGAATAATTGAAATTTCCGGGAACTTCCTTTTTGTGACTTTTTGGAAAATCTTCGTCTCTCTCCAAATTATAGGCTTTTTAACTCAAATTATAGGCTTAATGTTGGAAGTTACATTCTTAAAAGCAAAACTCGATAAAAAGTTCAAATTTCAATCTTGATATTAGTCAGTATTTCCTCTATTTCTCTTATTATTCTTTTATTCCAGAGGAAATGATTGACCTTGAAGTGGATATCCAGTGATTTCAGCCGAAGATCCGCTATGGTTAGGGGTACATAAACAACCCCAAAGAAAGCTCTACTGCCAGCCAGGCAAGACTAGAATATAATAGCCCAGTTCTAGTGTTTGTTCCTAGGGTTCGTTCAGATTTCTCATGAGAAAAACTAAATTTGAATCGTCATTCAAAGCCCACCCCATGACAATGCGAACTCTTCTGGTCCCCAATGGCTATGTGACAATCTTGATCAATTCCTTTGTTGCTTATATGATTCTCTGGCATTCATCCAAAGGTATGATTTTATTTAAATACTTTCTTTAGAAGTTACTGGTAGAAAGTGGATTTATTCCAAGGTATTCTTAAAGCTTTTTGATCAGTTTTGGTCTTTCATCCTGGACATGCTGATGAATTGGCTTTTTGTCCGGGTTTTCTTCTTCCTCTTCCAAGGTATTTACATGTCAACATCGTGTGTTTTCGCAAAAACATCCGTATGATTGGATTTGGAGTGGAAATGGTGAGCCAATTGAGCAATATTCTATAGAGATTATATAGAAATTCTGGAGTATCTCTACGCCAGAACTTCTATAGATCTCTACGCTCGTTGTTATGGAAAATTTAAGCACTGTCACTTGTCGATTGTTTCTTTTATCGTTTGTGGATAATTGAAGAGGAGAAATGGTGGTACGCGACACGGATGAGGAATTTTTGGTAAGTATTTTCGGCTAAAGCTAGGCCAGGCTAGCTAGGCCAGGCTAGCTAGGCCAGGCTAGGTCTAAGCGTTAGAATCTGATTGTAAATCTCACGGCTCTCTTGCTTTATCATTATCTACCTAGATCTGTGCCTTACTACACGGCTTCTATTCATTTACAAATATTTTATGATCTACATATCGTGAGGAAGCGATGATCTGTACAAGAAAACATTGGAACGGTAAAAAGTACAACGTGCTGTACAACTTGTACTGGACAACCCGCACTGGACATTTTATACTGGACAACTTGCCGCCTTGTACTGTACTGGCGCTGTACAACTTGTACTGTACTGGCGCTGTACGACTTGTACTGTACTGGTGGTGTATAACTTGTACTGTACTGGTGCTGTACAGCTTAATACTCATACAGCATTCTTATACAACCGGGTACTGTACTTTCTGCTCGAGATTGAAACGCATCCTTTCCGGCACAGTTATCTCGTGTTCCTCTCACGACCCAGACTAGTTAGTGTACCAAAAACAAATACAACGAACTACCGTACCTTGGAAACTCCTTTCCGTACTATCCGAACTCTTTGGACCTTCTCTCCTGCCTTTGAATTGGGTGATCATTCCACCGTCAATCAGGAAACTCTCCGAGATCATGTTTATGTGGTTTTTTGAGGTAGAAAAGTTGAAATTTATAATATACAAATAAATAAAATATAATAAATATACAAATTCCAGGTGCTTCTCTTCCAATCTAATCGTCGCTTTGGTCATCTTTCAAATCATTCGTTTACTCCGACAATACACTTTTACAATGAGTCCATCAACGCTGTGAAGCTCATCGGCATTTCGTTGAGGCTCTTTTCGCCTGGGATTTTTCAAGTTAAGTAATCTTAAATTCATTTGAAGCTCCTTTGGCTTTATCCCATTCTCGTCTATTCAGCTCCAGTCGTAATTGGGCTCATTTGTGCGCTTTTCGGATTTCAAGTGATAGTAAGTGTCTGTTTTGCATATAAGCTTTGACTTTGACATTTAAAATTGTACTGTAACGTACTACTAAGTGTACATTTATAGGGAAATAGCTCGAATAGGAAACACATCTTTTCCAGTGCACCAATTCAACTTTAAGCTTAAATATGTTTGGATTGAGGTGTTGAGTGAGACATTATTGAGATCATTAGATGCATCCAAGTCTTTCCTTAGCTCACGATGAGATCTTGTGAGGGATTTGAGTGTTGAGTTTGCAAAAACTCAACATGCGTCAGAATCTTTCTCTATTGATTCATTATAAAAAACTAATGAAATTGGCCTCTCCCAATGCTGTTTTAGCGCTAAATTTCGTGTTACAATATGGTTTGATTTGTAAATCAATTGTCTATCTAACAAGAAGGCTAGCCTTCTATAAATAATTCTCTCCAGAAATAGCAGTCGATAGTAATATGATAACAGTAGACACAAATCGTTGAACAGATTTCCGAGATGAGAATGTCCATTAAACAATGGTTCACAGCGCATAAGACCTCCCCCCAAGATGACAAGCTTTACACTGTGCCGTCTCAGGACTTGCTTTTGTGTGCATCTTTCCGGGGGAAGTCTTTCTTTTTCGATTATTATAAAACTATAGAAATTAATATCACAATCCTCTCACACCCCCCCGAGAAAACTAAAAATAATTACAGTAAGAGTACAGTTAGGAAACACAGATACAAAAAGATTAAATATAGGGCAGATTTGACATGGCAATAAGATCTAATTCGTTTACAGACACTTTGAATTTTCCTACAGACGAGAAGATACCAGACGGGAGCTTATTCCAAACCCTACTAATACGGAATGTCCATTAAAAAATGGTTTAATGGAATGTCCATTAAGCAATGGCGCATAAGACCTCCCCCCAAGATGAAAAGCTTTACCGGTGCCGTCTCAGAACCTTTTGTCATCTTTGGGGGGGAGGTCTTTCTCTATTGATTATTATAAAACTATAGAAATTGGCACTCACAATCGTTTTTTAGCGCTAAATTTCAGTGTTGCAATATGGTATGATCGCGGTGTTCTCGATTCATTCTCAAGTCAATGTTTTCGTCATGTTATTCGCCACGAAGCCCTGTCGCTTAGTAATGGGAAAAGCTTTTGGGATTTTGCCGAAACACTAAATCATTGGGAGTCTCTACCGTAAGCAAATCAAATCAGCAATCAGAGCTCGAAAGAGCTTCAAAATTAGCATACAGCATTTAGATTCGTTTTGAATTTGACGATAAATTTTCATTAAAAGTTTATTCGTTTTTCTTTGACAATTATCCTGATGGAAATACCCGTTTAGAAATGAAAATTGATTTCAATTTAAGCATTTAAATAGCGCTATTTGCAAAAAGATTCAGCTAATCAACTCAAATTCTTCATTTTTCGGTCAATTCAATTTGAAGCAATTTGTCTGCAAAGTGCTTCATTCACAAAATCCACGTGACTTGGTGTTTGAAAGTTCGGGATGATCGAACTGAAAGAAAAGATTTCAAGAAGATTCTGTTATATTGGGTTGGGGAGGAGAATGAGTCGGCGCCAAACTTTAAAGGGACTTTTTGCACACATAAAGCCTTCTTTAAACATACGTTGGTTTCATCAACTCGATCTCCTATTTCTCTACAAAATGACTTTTGAGTGATTCCACAAAGCTTTTCTTTCGTGGGTTTATGAACTTTTGAAACACTGGCCTGGTTAAAGTGCGAAAGAATTTAGGCATCATTTGAACAGTTTCTTTCACATAAACCTTCTTTGGTGTTTATATAAAAAAGATAGACCACATTGAATTGCACTTAAGTTTTTATGTTTGCACGAAGATCCCACCAATGGTTTTTTCTAGATCACAGTTTGTAGTTTTTGTGAAAAAATGGCTTTTTCTTGAGCGGAGGCGCTGTTTGAATTTTCTTTTAAATGTCATTTTGTAGAGGGAATTAGTTAACCATTCTACTCATATCAAACATATTATTATTTGAGCGAAGAAGTCGAATTGAAGTTTTACATTTTTTTTTGATTTTCCAGCGCCGACTCATTCTCCACGACTTAATGGTTCCGGGGAATAAGATTCGACTCTGGCAGCTCTATGTTCGGAGCCATAGTTACTGTCATTCTACTAATGTACAGTAGCAGAAATTCTTCTTTTTTTCTTGAATTTCGTAAAATAAACACCAACTCAAACAAATGAACTGGATGGAACGGCCCCTTTGCTTTTTCTACGGATATCAAACACCCTGTATTTGACGAAGTCGAATTGAAGTTTTACACATTTTTTTTCATTTTCCGCGCCGACTCATTTCTCACAAGACAATAGATTACTAATTATTGTGGTGAGGTCTTTTTTAGAGCTAAATTTAATGTATCTTTCTGTACCTTGTGCTCTATTTTGGTAAGCTTTTAAAGCTATTGCTTTTTAGCTTTGTCAATTCTCCATTTCTCTCACAATATTCAGGAGAAATCAAGAATGCCAGTACCAATGAGATCGAGAATACCAGTTCTACTGAGAGGATGTGTTTACAATTTCAAGAAGATTCTGTATGAGAATCCTGTTATAGATAACTAATTATTGTAATTGAGTCTTTTTGTAGAGCTTAAAGTTCAACTAAAGTTCAGCTATAGTTCAGCTAGAGTTCAAGCTACCAATTCAGCCCAAGTTCAGCGGCTAAAGTTCAGCTAAGAGTTATTTATAGTTCCAACTAAAGTTCATTTAAAGTTTGCTTTAAGTTCAGCTAAAGATTCAGTTGTTAGACTCAACAAGGAATGAATCACTTCCAATCGATTTGATACAGAAGGATAGAGTATTTAGAAGCGTAAGAAGCCAAAGCTGTTGAAACCATTTCAATTGGTAGACTCAATCAAATGAATGACTTCCAATCAATTCCACTCATCCAGCTTCGTCAATACTTTAACAGTACTTCAAATGTAACCCAAAAAAATCCCCCATTGAGGTATTTACAATTGAGCTTTTTTGTAGAGCTAAAGCTACTGTATCTTTCTGTACGTTGTGCTCTGTTTTGGTAACACCTAAACCTCAGCCTTTTAGCGTCATAAATTCTTCATTTCTCTCACAATATTCCTGAGAAGATCAAGAATGCCAATGCCCCCAGAAAGGATATGTTTACAGATTTCTAAGCACAAAGTTTCACCTCGAAAATCCACTTGCGAACAGCGGCGGTCGCTTTCAATTCGAGCTGCTTCTCCAGTGAGAAAACGAGAACAGGCGCTGCAAATTTGCATAAATGAATACCATATTTTCTCTAATAGTAGTGCACCCGGAGCGTTGCTTAAATTCCACGTAATCTCCAGAAGCGTTTCGCTTAGAACCTATCGATGTGAGATCGGAAAATCCGCTGACGATGAGGTCTGGCGGAGGATTTGAGTGTTGAGCCCCCGCAAAAGCTTCGAAACAGTAAAATAGTCATCAACTCCGCTCGCCTGGGTGCACTGTTCCTTGAAAATACGATACTTAAAATAAGCTTTAGGATTTGATTTAGACATTAAAGTTTTGAGTTTAATTGACAGCCGAATATTCTTCGTGGTGGCGGTAGAGAATCCCCTGCGTCACACAGAACATTGTGTTATTGATTGAACGGAACTGGAATGATCAGAAATCTTAAAGATATCTAGAGCTAATATCTCTAAAGTCTCTAAAGATCTCTAAAGCTCTCTAAAGATCTCTAAAGATCTAAAGCTTTGTAAAGATCTCTAAATATCTCTAAAGCTCTAAAACATCGCTACAAAGCTCTCTAAAGCTCTCTGGGGCTTTCTAGATCTCTAAAGCGTCTAAGCTCTATAAAGATCTCCACAAGATCTTAAAAACTCCTCTAAAGATCTGCAAGGTCTCTGGAAACATCTCTAAGAGATCTCTAAATAATATAAAACCGATAAAGGGTCTCTCAAAGATCTCTAGATCTCTAGATCTCTATAGTCTCTAGATCCTAGATCTCTATATCTCTAAGTTCTCCCAAGGAGTCTCTAGATCTCTAGATCTCTGCAGATCTCTCTAAATATCTCTAAAGCTCTAAAGCTCTCTAAGCTCTAAAACATCTCTAAAACCCCCAAAGATCTTTAAAAGCATCTCTTTTTATCTAGAGACTTTCCCAGCACTCACAACTTGTGTACTGAGATAAATATTCAGTTAGCTGAGCGATGTCATTCGTTTCCGGATAGGGAGAGAGACGATCGATAGAAGCTTGACCGAAGAACAGGTTTGATGGGTAGTACTGTAAGGAAAATCTATATAGTAATTTGGAATTTAACATACAAAATAAGCTTTGTTGTACTTTGATGCTTTTTTAATGTACTTTAATGTACTTTGTTGTACCTTGATGTCAAATTTTAAATACCCCTTCTCTAGCGAGCCTTTCCCTACTTTTCTCTCAGCAGCCAGCTCAGAGAAAACGCCGAAGTAAGTAAAGTGACCGAGTAAAGTGGCACAACAGATGCTGGATTGTCAGCCTAGTGACTCCCCAGCTTCCCACCGTGGCACACGGGAGGCGTAGAGGAAAAATTACTCTCTCTCTCTTTGACAGCCCCTCAGGTACTCTTCCCCTAGTAAGTAATTCAAGAGCAAGTAAGCGCGTTTACACACGTTTTGAAGAAGAATGAATCAGCCTCAAGTAGCAGTGATACCAGTCTCTTGTTCCCTCTTACATACATCATCTCCCAGAGTGATCTCATCTAGTGTCTGATCGAAAGAGAATCATTCCCATTTTGAGGTCTAAAGCAAATCCTATTATTCAAATTTAACAACTACTATAATTTGGCTTTTATCGGAGACCCAGTACTTAACAGATACTGGATTGTCTTCTAGTCTTCCCTAAGAACTCTCATCTTTTCCAGCTTGTCGCTTGAATCAACTACAGTAACAGATTTTGGGTTTGCCTTCTACAACAACATACATGCTGCCTGTAACCTGTAACCCAGCTAGACCAAGTCCAGGTCTGATCTGGACTCTGACCAAGTTCAGGTCAGAGTCAGATCGAGAGGGGTGACTTTCCAAGGCTTTTGTCGGAGACAGAACTACAGTAACAGATGCTGGCTTGTCTTCTAGTCTTCTGCAACAACACTTCATCTTTCCAAGCCTGTCTTTGCCTTGACAATCCTCTGGGCGAACTATCCCGGCGCTATCACAAACTCACTTGCAAAAGCGTTTCCTCCCAAAAATCTCGACAATCTTTTTCTCGAGCTCTTGATGCACTTCCCAATCAACTTGAAACAATGAGTTATATATCCAAAATCACGATTTCTTTTGGGTGAATGTCAAGGAAATCTAAAAGAAATAAATAATTCAAGATTATTGTAACTTAATACCTTTTATCTCTTTCAAAGAAGTTGATAACTCTGGTCCATAGCGCGTGAACGAGACCCCCACCGGCACGGGAGAGAGTTCGGCGGATTGGAAGACTCTCTGAATTCGAGGATAAGTGGGTACGGTAGCTAGTTGCTGTAGCAGTTCTGTGTAGCAGTTCTGTAGCAGTTCTGTAGCAGTTGCTTTGGCAGCTACTGTGGCAGTTCTCTAGCGGTTTCTTTAGCACATCTTGCAGCGGCTCGCATCCCCGCCCTGAGATCAAAATACCGTATCCCCATCTGGCATTGTGCGCCAGCCGACACGTGCGCTTTGTGATCGCCCATCCAATGATGACTCAGCAGAGAGACTGAAAGATTATTTACACAAACTAGTTTCCCTCCTCGCTTCAGAATTAAAATATTTTTCTCGATTCTGGGCATCATCAAGCTTAAATATCTCACCGAGTTCATTTTACGACAGTTCAGAAGAACTGATTAAGCAGCCCATTAAACATCACAACTGGGGTCCGTGATGGGGAGGAATTTTATTGCCCCGGATCAGTGAGACTGGGAAAGTCTTTTTTTTTTGTTAAAGATATCGAATGCCGTGAAAATAGGCCCTGAATTTCATCAAATCGTTTTCTCAGCCGTTATCTGGGAATTTGGCTTTGAAATTTTGTCTACAATTTGACTCTTCCCCCCCCTACTGTCTAGAAGCTGTCTGCAGCTTAATCTCGAAGCATTCTTTTTTTGGCAAATACTGTGGCTACCCCGTCTCGCAGCTGTTCCAGAAACTGTGGGGCTGTCTTAGAAGCTCGTGGCAACTGTCTACAACTGTCTACAACTACAATACACAAGTAAGCAGCAGTCAATTATTCCTATGCAAAGTGCCAAAGAAACAATTTTAAGAACAACCGGTGAAAAGAAGATAAAAGGGAAGAAGGCAGATAAAAAACGAAGATGGAATTGTGTTCGAATCTTTGAGTTTTTCTTCTCTGTTAAACTATTTGGCCAAATGTTGATATAGGCATTTCATTGGTTTTTGTGATTCGAACGAGGAGATCATATTTTATCAGTAAATAGTTGAACAATAGTTGAACATTTGCAGATGCCTTTTGTTTGGATCTTGGCTTTTTTAATCTACTTTGTAGCTTTGCAAACATGAGCATCTGGCGCATTAAAGAGACAAGTTATAAGCGGTTTTTTTGTAAAGGAACTATATAATTCTTATATAGTTCTGGGTGCCTGTTATTATTAGAAAATACGGTACTTAAAATAAGCTATATAAAATCTTATAGTTCTAATTTAAAGTTCTTTAAAGTCCTTGTTTTAGTCCATCTCAATCTCCTCACCAGGAATCCATAAATCGATGATCGGAATTCGTGTCAACGATTCGGGCAAATTCACTCATCCATTCGGAGCCATTTTTGTTGTATTTTCTGTTGTTTTCTTTTGAAAATCAATCATTTGATTGATATTGATATGATTGGTTTCTTTAAAAAAATGATTGATGTTTTGAATGATTTGAACCACTTTTTAAAAAAATCAATCATTTCCCTATTTTTGATCCGAGAGATAAAGGTTTTATTTCCCCCAAGAAAATCAAAGTTTTTGTACCCAAAAACATCAAAAAAGTTTCAAGTTTCAATTGAAATCAGAATTCAACAATTTATTACGACGAGATCTAGTGAGGGATTTGAGTGTTGAGCTTCTGCAAAAGCTTTGGAAGCCAGTAGAAATGGGAAAAACTTGAAATAGTATCAACTCGGCTCGCCTAGATTGCTATTATTAAAGAAAATTCGGTATTATACTTTGTTTGATGACTTTTAAACAAGATCCCGATCATTTGAACTCAATCACAGCCAACTAGATTCTTCTACCGTATTCTCTTCCGTAGTGGTGCCCTCTGATAATCGCCTAAATTCCTCATTAATCTCGAGGAAGCGTTTATCAGAACCTAATAGATGGTCAGGAAGAATGTAGCTGACAGTCAGATCTAGTCGGGATTTTGGAGTGTTGAGGAAGCTGCCGTCTCCATTTTAGAAACGCGTAAAATAGGCATCAACTCAGCTCGCCTGGGTGCACTATTATTGCCAAGAATGCCGCACCATTCGCCGTAGGATTTGAATTCAGACATTAAAGTTTTTCATTTAAATTGAGCGAGCAGAAACCAATTTCTTCAGTGGGGCAGATCCCCTGCGTCACGTAGAACATTGTGTTCTTGATTGAACGGAACTGGAATGATCTAAATCTTAAAGATATCTGGGGCTAATATCTCTTGAGACATCTAAAGATCTCTGAAGATATACAAATTATAAATCTTAAAGATATCTAGATCTAATATCTCTAAGTTTTTCAATCAATCATTTTTCATGATTGATTTCGATGATCAATCCCGGAGATCATTTCATTTCCTATTTTTGATCCCAGAAAGAAGGTTTGTTTCGAAGGAAGAAAATCAATTTTTCTTTTAAACAACTCAAAAAGTTTCAAGTTTCAATTCAAATCAGAATTCAACAATTTATTCTTTATTAAGAATATCAGTGCGTTTTATTGCCTCATTCACTCGTCCAATCGGCCTCTTTCCACCCTGTGTCCACTCTGCGTACTCGGCAACGAAACCCTGAAAAGAAAGAAAGGTTTGTTGTGTCTCCAAACAGACGACACTTTCCAAATTCCGATAACTTTTGAAGGATCAATGTTTTGAGCAGCAATTGAGCAAAGCAAATCTATCCATTTTCCTTTTTTCGCATCAAACTTGAATCCAGTGTAATTAATCTGGACGAGATTACCTTAGTTTTACAGTTTTTGCAGTTATTCACTATTTAGAGTCTTAAAATCGAAAGATTACTTAGAAGATTACCATAGTTTATATCAAAACTACTCACCTTCTCTTCAACACTGTCATCTGTGTGCAAAACTAAAAGCATCTCACTTTCCGTGCTGATCAACTCGTCGGGAATCTGAGAGAATCATCATGAGCTTTAGGATTCAAATGATAAGCTTTAAACAAGTTTAGGTAAACTTTAAACAAGTTTAGGCTAGCATCAAACAGGTTTAGGTAGCTTTAAACAGGTTTAGGTAAACTTTAAACAAGTTTAAGTAAACTTTAAAACAAGTTTTGATGGCTTTTAAGCAGGTTTGAGCTGGCATTGAAAAGCAGGTTCGGTGGCTTTAAACAGGATTTTAGATGAAAGGCTAAACAAGTTTAGGTAAACTTTAAACAAGTTTGGAGGCAAGCTTTAGAAAAGCAAGTTTAGGTGTAGCTTTAAGCAGGTTGGGCTGGCATTTAAACAGTTTTAGGTGGCTTTAAACAGGTTTGAGTAAACTTTTAAACAGGTTTAGGCTAGCATGTAAACAGGTTTAGTGGCTTTAAACTGGGTTTAGGTAAACTTTAAACAAGTCTGGCGAAACTCTAACAAGTTTAATTAAACTTTAAACAAGTTTGAGCTAGCATTAAGCAGTTTTAAAGGCTAATAGTAAAACAGTTTGGTAAAACTTCAAAAGCAAGTCACAGCTTGGCTCTGAAGCAGGTTTAACCAGTAAAACTGGCCCGTCTGGTCAAATTCTTATTGGTTTTGAAAAACGTTGAATTTACTTTCATTCGACTCGAAATCCAATTTGCTATCGAATAAAAAGAAATTCAACGTTTTAAAAACAAATCTGGTTAAGATACGAGCGAAATTAGATTGCCAATGGGAAAGCGGATTGAAGAAGGAGCGGAGTTTAACATAGCTGCCCAGAAGTCAAACCAAATCCAGTCCAGATTCAGGTCCGACATTTGGTGAGCCACCTTTGTGGATCAAGTTTTTAACAAAGACAAGATCAAAACCCAGACAAGACTCTTTAAAACAATTGTTTTCTGATCAATAATTCCCCAAGTTCTCCTTTCAATTCTCTTTTCATTCCCTCTTACCGTATCCGAGCAAAAACGTCGAAAAAGTTTCTCATCTTTGGCCTCTCCTCCATCATAAATCTCGACATAATCTTGGCTCTCGACTTGGGAAATTGAGGATAAGAAAACGATTGCTTTGAGGATAAGAGAAGGATTGTTTTAAGGATAAGAAAAGGATTGTTTTGAGGATAGGAAAAGGATTGTTTTAAGGATAAGAAAAGGATTGTTTTGAGGATCAGAAAACGATTGTTTTAAAGAGCCTAGTCTGGGTTTTGATCCTCAATTTCCCAAGTTCTCCCTTCAATTCTCTTTTCTTTCCCTCTTACCGTATCCGAGCAAAAACGTTCAAAAAGTTTGACTCTTGAATCGTATTGACTTGGGAAATTGAGGATAAGAAAAGGATTGTTTGAAAGAGCCTAGTCTTGGTTTTGATCTTGCCTTTGTTTTTGATCTGTTTTTTTTTTCTTTGACGAAAAGAGAATTGAAGGGAGAGCTTGGGAGATTATTGATCAGAAAACGATTGTTTGATTGATCAGAATCAAACGATTGATCAGAATCAAACGATTGATCAGAAAAACGAGTCTAGTCTGGGTTTTGATCTTGTCTTTGTCTTTTAAAAACTTGATCCACAAAAGTAGCTCACCAAATGTCGGACCTGAATCTGGACTGGATTTGGTTTGACTTCTGGGCAGCTATGTGTAAACTCCGCTCCTTCTTTCAATCCGCTTCCCGTTCCCTTCAATTCTCTTTTCTTTCCCACTTACCGTATCCGAGCAAAAGCGTCCAAAAAGTTTCTCATCTTTGGCCTCTCCTCCATCATAAACCTCGACATAATCGTAGCCCGACCAAGAGCTGTCTGTTTCGAGGTGGAAAGCGTGAAACTGAATTCAAAGTCCATAAAATTAATCGATTTTTTTCTGATACTTTTTGTCTGATAAAAGATTCACTATTTAAACCCCCGCACTTTCAATCGAATTCCTTTCCCGGATGTTGCCTTCATTTTCCATTGACAATCAGCTGTTGGTCGATTGTTACATCTTTCTGTTTTTTCCATGGGAATAGATATAACCGGCTGTTCGCTCAGCTCCCCGGTCGCCACCGCATTCTGGAAATTTGGAAACTGGCAGGTTGCGCTTTTGGATTCTTACGAGAGGACTAGATGCTGGATTGGTTGCCGGATTTTAATTTTAATTGGTTGCCGAATTACTGTATTGGCCCGATGTCGATACGGTAATCCCCAGCTACTTGATTCTGTATCTTTGGTGTCATTACACGACCAATCCTGCTTTTTGATATTGATCCTTGTTGCTGATACGGTAATCTGGCTACTTGATACTGTATTGCTTGATGTCGATACAGTAATCTGACAACTTGATACTGTATCCTGGATTACTGTCATTACGGTATCATACTCTAGTCATCATACTGTTCATACTGTTCTTACAGTATCTTCGATAGTGGAGAAGATGTTATTGCTGTGAATTGGATAAAGAAATCCTGATTTAAATCAGGCCGGACGAGTGAAAGAGACAATAGAATAGACAGTAGACAAAGAACTACAGTGTCATTACTGTGGCTGCTAAGGGGATAACTTCGATAATTCAGGCTGAAGAGAAGAAGGCTGCAGTATCTATACTTTAACTCTTACAGTATCTTCGATTCTCTTCTTCATTGTTTTGGTGGACTAGATTACTGTAGAGAAAAAAGAGACAAGAGAAAAAGGACTAATATTTCGAGCACTCATCATTTTTCCTTATCAAATTACCCGATTGATATGTGGCGTGAAATCCCCGTCTGCTCACCGATCCATCAGCCATGAAAAAGACTGAAATCTGATTTGATGGGGAATACGTTGTTGATGGAAGGAATGAGAACCATTAAAGGGAGATAACATTGGAATTAGTGGGAAGCTGGGAGGATATTATTTGAAATTTTGTCCCAATATTAGCCTCACCTCCGTAAAAATCTCGAATTTATCATAAGTGCAAAGTGAATGTTCTTCAGAACCTCAAGGCAGGAAACTCTTCAGTGATGGTTTTAAAAGGAGCTTGTGATACTACAGGACAGATCCTCGAGGACCCAGATACTACAGGACAGATACTACACAGGACAGATACTACAGGACAGATACTACCGGACAGATACTACAAGGGACAGATACTTCGGGACAGATACTAAGGTTCAGATACTACAGGACAGATACACACAGGACAGATACTACAGGACAGATACTACAGGACAGATACTACAGGACAGATACTACAGGACAGATACTACAGGACAGATACTACAGGACAGATTTTGCAGGACAGATGCACAGGACAATACAGGACTGATACTACAGGGATGAGGTGCAAGCCAGTACTGTGATACTACAGTCCTTTGATACTGATCAGCCCCGGGATACTACAGTCCTTGGATACCCTGATCCTTGGATGCTAGATCGCTTGATTGCTACGATCTTGGATACTACAGTCCTGTGATGCTAGAATCCTTGGATTCACGGATCATGGATACTACGGTCATGTTGTGCTGATCTGTCATAGCCCGTGCCCCTCTGATCTGTATAGAATGTTTCCTCACGAGTAATACGTTTTTGTCCCTGTGCGCTTCGCGAAAACTGGCACAGAAATTATCGTGGTTTTAAATTGTTACCAAGAGTAGTAAAAAATCACGAGCGCCGCCTTATATACGAGTCTTTTTTTAAAGACTTTCAGCCAGTTACAATTGATTTGGTGGGAAGTTCCCTCCACACGTGAGTATTCAATTGACTCGGCGATGTAAAGAAGTTGCATAAGCTTAGTTACTCGGAACCCCCCCCATGCGTCGATCAATCGCGTAACGAATTACTCCGAGAAACCTCTAAAGAAACCTCTAAAGATTTCCAAATTTCAGGCAAATGATATCCGATGTCAGGGCGTTGTCCAGCACATGCCTTTTACAATTCTCCTCTTTCGGTACTCGTTTTGGATGATTTGGGAAGCAATGTTCCCTGTAAAGTTGGCCGAGATTCATTGCTGACAATTCGTCGATTACAATCAATCAGCTAGTTCATGTCTTACATAAAAGAACTTGATTAAACTTGAAAAAGTAAAACGTTGCTGCAGCTTCGTGTTTAAGCGGTTTTCCCCAAAGTTCCCAAGTCCTCAAGTTCCCAAGTTCCCCAGTACCCAAGTTCCCAAGTTCCCGAGTTCTCAAGTCCACGAGTGCTCAAAGTTTCTAGTCCCATCAAGTTCCTGAGTCCTCCATTCCCAAGTTCCCAAGCGCCCCAGTTCCACAGTTCTTAAGTGCCTCAAGTTCCCCAGTTGTCAGGTTCCAAGTTCCCATTTTTTCAGGTTTTGTTTAGAATCATCAGTTTCCCCAGTCCTCAAGTTCCCAAGTCCTCAAGTTTAAGAAGTTCCCAAGTACCCCAGTTCCCCCACAGAGTTTCTGAGTCCTCAAGTTCCCCAAGTCACCTCAAGTTCCTAAGTTCCCAAGTACCCAAGTTCCCCAGTTCCCAAGTCCCTCCTTTCCCAAGTCCTCAAGTTCCCAAGTTCTCAAGTCCCCAAGTCCTCAGGTTCCCAAGTCCCGAGTCCCCCAGTCCCAAATCCCGAGTCCGCAAGTTACCTGACGGATCGTTGAACTCAAAAGAAACATCCGCCCTCCTTATTTTGTGTCCATCTTCGGCCAAATATAACCAGCATTGCAACTGCACTTGTAGCCTAAATTCTTCTTTTAATTCTAAAACTTTCCCAAACTAGTGGCAATGCTTTAGCTTTTCAAAAAGAACTACAATAGCTATAATAGCTTTTCTTGAGAGCTTTAAAACAGCATCACCCCAGATTGAATGTTGAAAGTTTTGTTTATTTCTTTTGTTTCCCCTTTTTTTGCTTAAAAATTTATATCTCACCAATTCGATTCTCACAAATGTGCTCACAGCCAGCATTCTTATGTTGACATTCATCCGTTTTCTATTGAAGAAATTATTCGAAACATATCCCCAACCAGCATGAATCCGAAACAAACTCCAGACGAACTCGATTCGAATCAGAAGTCAAGAAAAAGTGGTTCGCCTGTGAAATCAAATTTCTTCTAATTCTATCATAATATTGGGTTGGTGAATTGAAAACTGCGCCAGCTATTTCACTTGGGACTGTGAAGGACAGCATAAAAAACAAGAGCATTGAACCAGCTGAAAGAGGGGGGTTTGGTTACTTCAACATTTCCTCAAACTGACTCTAAAATAAATAGCCTTGTTTGGGGACTTTTGGCGCATCCCGCATCCAGTCCGGACCTCGCCCCCTTGCGGTTACTACTATTTACAATTCCAGATCATGAGCTGGCTGGGATCATAGGCTTATATAAATTATATGAGCTATTCCGGATCATGAAAAAAAACAACAAAAAACAAGAGCTCAGCTTTCCTTTTTCTTAGAAAATTATTTTTTCAACCAAAAGTTTAGGCCTTAAGACAGAAAGAAAAGAAAAGCGAAAATTTCTCCACAAACTTTCTCAGTCAATCTTGTCTTAAAAATGATCAAAAGTAACCACGATATTCTTTACACAATCAGTTACTTCACCGATTCTCAAGCAATCTTTGGCTTCACTCAGTTTTCTTACCCTCAATGTTGAAATGAGTAGAGGTGATGAAAATCTAAAACAATTCGAAATAGTCATTTTCTCTAATAATAGTGCACCCACGCGAGCCAGGAGTTGATGCCTATTTTACAGTTTTCGAAGCTTCTACAGAAGCTCAGCCCTCTAATCCCCCACAAGGTCATCGTCAGCTACATTTTCCGACCGCCCATCAATAGGTTCTGATAAGCTGGTTCTCGAGATACAAGGAATTCGGCAACGCTCGCATGCACTACTCTAATAGAGCTATTAGAGCTATTAGAGCTATTAGAGCACTACTCTATTCAGAAAATCCAGTAATTGATCTGAATTTGGGTTTGAATTAGATCAAATGATTGATTTCAAATCTAGTTATTTATTTTTGTACTTCGAAACTTGGATGACCCCAGTTTCTCGGTTTCAAGTTAAGAAATTGAAAGTGAACGAAGATTCTTAAGCGACCACAAAATTTCTTGTTTTAGCCTGTCCAGCGGTTTTTAATGAGGATTTGTTTACGAAAATGAAAGCCAGTCAGCCTCTCCGGCTCCTCTCAAACTGTTGTGTCCAAGGTTCACAGGCATTTTGTCCAAAGTCCCAGTCGACCGACTTTGTGTCAAAAGTCCAAATCGACAAATATCACAAAGCCTCTAATTCACCTGATATCACTTCACCAGCTGATACCACGAGCTAGATTTTCCCCCAGGGTGGGATGATTCTCCTCGAAATTTGGGCTCTGATAAGACCTTGAAATATGAGAATCCTACGAGAATTTTCCCCCCCGATTAAATGATCATCAATGTTAAAAAAGCTGTACTAAGCTTGGACGGAAATCAATACTTAAGCCTAAGCCGAAATAATATTATTAAAAATCGCTCCCGCGAGTTCTTACATCTGGTCGAAGACTGAAACCGATATCGCACTTGCAACTGGAAATCTCTGCAGTTCGATTTTTCGATAAAAAGCCTCACGGTAACTATTATCTACTATTTCTTTTACTACAGAGTGACCAAGAATTCCCGCAACAACGTCGGGCATTTAACCGACGCCATTTATCTCCCTGCGATGGGTTTTATGAGAATTTCATTTCGCCCTTTCCCTTACCTGTTTTTATGGTTTTTCGATGATACTTATTTGCTTGCCGCCGGTCACACGTTCCCCAAGCCGTTGCAGGCCCTTTTGAATGGAGGCAGATTTGGCTTTTAATTGTTAATTTGTCTTGTCAGCGCCGGCTCCCGAGCCAAAGAAAGTGCAGGAGTTTCGTTGAGACCTTCCACAGACTTCATCTCGTTTTCCGAGTGGCCACCCAGCTCACCCAATCTTAACCCATTGGATTCCTCAATCTGATGTTTCTTGACCTAGAGCATAGTGCTAAAACTCCATAAAAATATTTGAAAGTTGAAGATGCTCGTATCCCCGCCAGGGATCCCCGATGCCTATTTGCTACGGTCGACTCGTAGAGTCAACGTAAGATAACACCCCAGAACGTTTCCCAAACATTTGCAGGCCTGTCTGAATGCCGATAAAAACAAAATTTGGCTTTTAGGTATTCTTTGTTTACTGTTACTCATGTTTGAATAAAAATAATTTGATGTATTGCTGAATGGGTTTTGGTTTGGTTTAAAGTTGGTTTTGGTTAGTTTGGTTTGATTGAGTTTGATTAGTTGGTTGGTTGATTAGTTGGATTAAAAATTGATTTAAAAGCCAGGTCTTGTGTTTGCTGCAGTGATTCTTGGTCACCCTGTAGGTGCTTTGGCGTTCTGAATTTACTCAATTAAAATTAGTTATAAACAAATTTTTGCCCGATAAGTCACTCCGATTGTTCTCTTAATCATGTTATCACAGTGATTTGATCCTTGACATTCATCAATTCCTTTGTCCGGTATGGGTTTTCCGAAATCCCTTTTGCACAAAGGACAATAGTGAATCTAGAAATAAATTGCTTGAAAAAAAGGAGTTTCAGTTTGGGTTTGAGGTTGGGTTTTCTGAGTTCGGCTTGACTTTGGCTTGAGGCTTTAGCTTGAGCACAGCTAGGCCTTGGCCCGAGCCTTAGCTTGAGCGCCAAACTGACTTTAAAAAGCCAAGGCCAAAGCCCGAGCTTTGAAAGCAGGGCTTTAACCCGAACCTTAAGCTGGTTTAAACCGCTCACCTTCGGTTCTGGGTTCAGTTTCAGTTTCGGTTTCAGTTTCAGTTTGATTACCTCAGCATTAACCGTTTACTTTATTCCCAGTGATCACGTTTTTTCCGCTATTTGACCACGTAACCTTTCAATGGTTATTTACCAAGCAAAATATTTAAATAAACATTGAGAAATTCCACTATATTGAAACACTCGCGTTTTCCGAAATTCTCATAAACTCCTTGAAACAAACCCGTTACTTCAATCGATCCCTCCCAAATGATGAGCTGATCGTAGATGCAATCTTTACATACTGTTCCACCTACAGCCATCCCGACAGTTTTCAATGTTTTTTGTTCATTTATCTATTCTTTATCATTCTTTAAATAGCTATTAACAGTATTTGATTGATTTTATTCATTTTATTCATTTTATTTATTTGATTCATTTGATTCATTTGATTCATTTTGATTCATTTGATTCATTTTATTCATTTTATTCATTTTATTCATTTTATTCATTTTATTCATTTTATTTATTTGTTTCATTTTATTCATTTTATTTCATTTTGATACATTTTTATTCATATTTATTCATTTTATTCATTTAATTTATTTTATTTATTTGGTCATTTTATTTAAATTTTTTATTCATTTTATTCATTTTTGTTATTTGAGTTCATTTTATTTATTTGATTCAATTTTATTCTAAATTTAGTTTTGTTTATTCATTTGATTCATTTGATTCATTTGATTCATTTGATTCATTTGATTAATTTGATTCATTTGATTATTTTATTAATTTTGGTTCAATTTATTCATTTTATTCATTTGATTCATTTTATTCATTTTTTCAGAATTTACCTGAAAAAAGTAGACTTTGGCGCGCTATTTGATATCCTTTTTCAACATGAATCCTCCATAAACAGTGGATTTCGTTGGATGGGAGATAGGGATATCTGAGGACCTTAAAAATAAAGATATGAGAAATAAAGATATAAAAATAAAGATATAAAATTGCAGGCATCCTCAAGTTCAAAGATAGGAATATCCATCTAAAGATACAAGTACAAAAGACATATAAAGATTATAAGAATAAGATCTCTAAAATGAGATTAGATTGATTTTGGTATAAACAAGCGTTACTAAACTTTTTGTTGTGAGGGAAGCTTTTTAAAAAATGTCTGTATTTAAAAAGTACATTTTCTTGTATGTGTTTGGGATCTTTTTGAATGGTTATTCTTGTTTTTAAGATCTTCTTTCTTGCTTTTGAGTGACCAATTCGACCATCAGTTTCTTTCTTTTTTAGGAGCTCAAATTAGACAACAGTCGAAGAATCTCATCGAGTTTGGATCCAGCTTTTTGGTTTTATTTATTGTCCCCAGCCGGTGCCGAAAACCTGACTCTAACGCTTTCGGAAAAGTGATGAAGATCTCAGAAACATGAACATTATCGTTGACTTTGACCAAGCGATGACAGTCGACAAGCGATCATTTTTGCAATCTGCAATCGAATCAGATGCTATGTCCAAACGACGCGTGAACGCACGCAGCCGGTTCTATCGTTCCCAATTCTATTGATGAGCATCTCACACGCCATTGGAAGGCGATCAGATGCGGGAAATGGCTAGATCAGATGCGGGATCAGTTAAATATGCAAACAAGGCTTCACAGGTCGTTACTGCCGGAATCCTCATCCGCCACGCTAAAGATCATAGCCTTTGGAACTTTGCTGGAGATAGAGAAATGGATCTATTTCGATGACCACTATTTGGCGATGGCTGGCTGGACTCCAGAATCATATCGATGTGAAACATCATCCCCATCAATCATATCCATGTCAAGGCGGTGCCAGAACTTTTTGGCTTGAGTTTCAGTCGTTCCAATTCTGTGTTTGACCATCTCCATTTTATTGGAAGGCGATCAAATGGAAATATTTGGATCGTATGAGGTCGCGCTGTGGCATGTCTGTTTTTGTGAGAATGACTGATTCTGTTTTTGGGGCAATCATATCAACTGGTTTGGAGGCGATGAAGTGCGGTAACGCTAGATCCGAGATCACGCAACAGTTTCGATGTTCGAATTCTACCATTGAGCATCTCCTCCTTGTTGGAGAGAGGCGATCAAATACGGGAAGTATTTGATCAGATGCTTGCATGTGGTTTCGATGTTCAAATTCTACCATTCAGCACATTTCCTACACCCCATTGATGAGCATCTCAACACCATTGGAAAGGTGATCAGATGCGGGAGAGTACTTCCTCGCTAGTTAAGCGGGTGCAAACGCTGTTTTATATCGAAAAACCTAATATTATATATCAAACATAACTTTAAACCCGAAAAAAAGATAGAATAAAACCTTGGCGATTGAATAGGCATAATCTTGATCGGTGGACCCCCACAAACCACTGGCGGAAAACGCCAAACAGAAATTCAGGAGTAAAGTCGCTTGGAAAAATTTTTTTGGCTCAATTGCCTACTATCTAAGATCGACCGCTTTTTTATATTTGATTTATTGTTTTATGTCAGTTTTTCAGCAGAAAATCGCCCTCATTTCCATGCTCATCCCGATTCGAGGCGGAGACGATCGTCCGAAATCCCGGCTCATCGCCGCAGATTTTCTCTGAAAATCAAAAATCTTAAAAAACTTTCAAATTTATAACTGTGCCTCAAAATTTGTATTTGAGTTTCAAATATTTAAATTTATTTTGAGTTTATAGAAACTTCAAAGTTTGTCTGAGCTTTATCCAATTTTAGTTAAATTTTAAAGAATTTGAAACTATTTAATTGTTCTTATTCCTTTTGCAGATTCCCCTTTGCTTCCAATGCCTCTTTATCAAATTCATTTCCCGTTAGAGCCGCTAGATTATGGAACTTGCTCCCCAAACATGACATACCCGAAATTCAGTCGCTTTTCATATTCAAGAAAAACGTATCGATGTTTTAGCTCTTTTCCTTTTGCCACCAGCAAATGCCCCTTTGAAACAGCAGTTTCAGTATGTATTATAACAACGATTAAGTATCCTTCTTGCATTTCTCTATGATTTCTTTCACTTTATCGTTTGAATAAAGTATTATTAATGTGCCCAGTCGACTTAACTAGAAAGGCCCCCACCTTAATAACATTTTAAACGTTTAAAATATATCTTATATTTTTGACATATGTATCAATATCTTATCTATATTAAATATATCTATTTTATAGTTTATAAAGCGCGAAACTTTCTCTAAACTTTGTCAATTTGGATTGCTGAGTTTTGAGGAACTTTTTCTTATTTTGACCAAACCGCTTTTCTAAGAAAGGCTTACATTTCAAGCAGATTTTAAATATCTTAATTATATATTTAAGCAATATTTAATTATATATCTGTGTTTACATTTAATATGTCTATTTTTTAGTTTATAAAGCTTTAAACTTTATCCAGTTTCAGTTAAGGTTTTGAGAGCTTTGCTTATTTTGATCAAACTGCTTTTCTAGATTTCTAGAATGATTTGCACTTTAAGCAAAGATCTATTTAAATATATGTATATTATATATCATATATTTATTTGTAATTCTAAACTTTTCTCTAAACTTTATCCAATTTCAGTTAAAGTTTAGAGAAGTTTATTTGATTTGAACAAGAAAGAGCTTTTCTCAAGAAAGGCCACATTTCAAGCAAACATTTTTTAAACATTTTAAATATATTTACTGTTTAAATATAATATATATTATATATCTATATTAAATATATCTATTTTTATAGTTATAAAGCACGAAACTTTCTCTAAACTTTGTCCAATTTAGTTAAAGTTTAAGGGAGTTTAGCCTGATTTAATGGAGAATTTGCTTTTTCTAGAGAAAGGCTTACACATTTCAAGCAGATTTTAAATATCTTCCAGTCTATATTTATATTAAATATATCTATTCTTAGTTTATTAAACTCTCTAAACTTTCATACAAACTTTATCCAATTTCAGTTAAAGTTTAAAGAACTTTTAGCTTATTTTGATCAAACTGCTTTTCTAGAAGAGCTTACATTTTAAGCAAAGATTTTAAACATTTTAAATATATTTATATATAAATATAGATGTTAAATGAGTTTAAAATATATCCCAAAAGATATCTTGATAGATTTATGGTTTGTTTTTAAGTTGCACCTTGTTTTTTTCCGTTTTTATCATTCCATCTTCTCGCACAATGATCAATTCTCTTTTTTCGTCAACACAAGCCAAGTTGGGAGCTGAAAAAAAGAACATTTGCTCCAAGTTCTCTTATTTAAATACGAAAATTTACAAAATCTATCGTTTTTTTTTTTTGTTATTTTCCTAATTCCGCAGCGAAAATTGCAAATTTCCCCTTTTTTAAAGCTAAATACTCGATTTTCTTTCTGTTTCCTTCAAGTTTCCATTGGATTTGATTAGAATTAGAAACAATTTATATAAATAAGTATTTCTGTATCTATTTGCTATCGATTTCTGTCCAATTCTCTCTATTTTAGATCGATTTTAATATATTTATTAGTTCCATTTATCCCCCCTTTTATCACCCCTCCCTCCCCACGCACCTCTCTGCTGCCTTGGCGGCAAGGCGGTTTAATCTCCTCGCTGTCAACATCCCCCAGCCCTCCCGGTTGATCCCACTCCCGTGCAATGAGGATAACACTAGAGTCTCAGAAATGACCATGTTTGATAAAATCTAGAGCTCAAAATCTTTAGAGCACGTGACTTTTACCCCGTCAGCCGAGAAATGAACACTTTTGAAGGGGCTTTTGAACCTTTGAATCACGTTTGCTCTATTTTCTTTGCGCACTTTTAAATCTTGTCCCGATATCTATTCCGAAAATATTGAATTTCCCTCAGAGACGATGATGCCATAAACACATAGACCGTCCGGAGTCGGTGTAAGTTCAAAGCTGGGTGTTCACTGAGATACGTTCGACCACAAGGCTGAGAATGAAAGCAGTTTGCTGAAGATTTTTCATTTCAACAACTGTTTACAATGATCTCTCTATGCTAATCTATGCGTTAAATTAGCTAAATTCACTTCGAACATCCGGCCTTTGTGATTTGCTTGTCGAATATCCACACTCCCCCAGCTCGACTCGTTGTCCGATTTCTTGCCGGAAGCCTATAAAGAGATTAAATGTTTAAAAAGACCCCCCCATCCTAAAGAATCAACTCAAAACATTGGTGAACTTGTTATTCCGATTGTTTTTATTTAAAGCGAAAAGAAAAAGATCCACTTCCACCCTAGACTTATGTTTTTCGGTTTAAGACAGAAACGTTCTTTTCCAGTTCAGCTGGTTTTGGTTTCGATTTTGGTTTCGATTTCGGTAACCGAACCGAAAAACTAATCATTTCAGTTGAACCGAAACCAGGCCAGAGGCAAAATTCGATAACGGACGATAAAGTGAACATAGTGGTAAGCTACCACTGAACTTTTGTTTCGGTTTTGAACCGGAAACGTTCTTTTTCGGTTCTTTTGGTTCGGTTTGGTTTTGGTTTCGATTTCGGTTAACCAGATCAGATTGAACCGACACGAAAATGATCTTTTCGGTTGAACGGCCCCAGGACCCAGGCAAAATTCGATAACGGACGATAAGAGTGAACCTAGTATGGTAGCTACCACTAGATTTGTGTTTTCGGTTTGAACCGGAAACGTTCTTTTTCGGCTCGGTTCTCGTTTTGGTTTTAGTTTCGGTTAACCGAACCGAACCGAACCGAAAAAATTATCTTTTCGGTTGAACCGAAACCGAACCGAACCAAAATTCGATAACGGACGATAAAGTGAACATAGTGGTAAGCTACCACTGGGTTGTGTTTCGTTTTGAATCGAAAACGTTTTTTTTTGGCTCGGTTTTGGTTTTCAGTTCAGCCGAAAAGATGATTTTTTCGATTCTATTTCGGTAACCGGTGAGCAAAAACTAATCATTTCGGTGGGAACCGGGCTTGAAGTTTCAGGTTTGACTTCCGTTGAACCGAAGGTTCTTTTCAGTTGAACCGAAACCGAATCCAGCGAGACAACCAGAAACACAGATCCTGCCAGAATCCACCCAGTCCGCCGACCACTACTCGGCTTCGGGAGAATGGTGTCATGAAGGAGAGACCTCTCCTCCAGTGTCCCTAGCATAGTGCGCGCTGAAGATCTATTTTCTTGTGTATCGTCTTTTAAGCATTATTCGAAATGTTTTTCTCGAAAGTTTTACTTGACGCAAAATCGTATTATGGTTCTCCCCAGCGAGTCCACCTCCCCGACTTTTGATTTCTCAAAGTTGTAATCTTGACCTAAACTTTGAACATTTATATGACTAGATAAATCTAGAGAATCTAGATAATTCTATAGAATAATATAAACTTTATCTACTAGATAAAGGAACTAAGATGTTGTTTTTGATGATATCTGTCTGTTTGTCTGTCTAGCTGTCTGTCTATCTGTCTGTCTGTCTGGCTGTCATCTATCTATCTGTCTTTTTGTCTGTCTGTCTTTCCGTCTGTCTGTCTGTCTGTCTGTCTGTCTAGCTGTCTGTCTGTCTGTCTCATCTAGCTGTCTATCTGTCTGTCTGTCTATCTATCTATCTAGCTGTCTCTGTCAGCTGTCTACATCTAGCTGTCTGTCTATCTAGCTGTCTGTCTAGCTGTCTGTCTGTCTGTCTATCTAGCTGTCTATCTAGCTGTCTGTCTAGCTGTCTCTGTCTGTCCCAGCTGTCTGCTCTAGCTGTGTCTGTCTAGCTGTCTGTCTTTCTAGCTGTCTATCTAGCTGTCTGTCTGTCTGTCTGTCTGTCTATCTGTCTGTCTATCTTATATCTATCTATCTATCTATCTATCTATTTATCTATCTATCTGTTCCTCATCTCCACAGAGGACCGTTTCAAATAACCTAGTTAGTTTGACTTGCAGAATTTCATCTAGTTTTGCCAAACTGAAATTCCTGACCCGGGCCGGGTCGAACCCGGTTTCTTTGAGCTAGAGACAAGTCCTAAAACTCGCACTGCACCATCTACTATGGTCGAGTGGTTAACGTCTCTCAAACGAACGGAAAGTTCGCCTCCTCTTCCTTTCAATTTTATTGCTTTTTCTTCTGCAAAAACAGCAGTAAAGCGTAACAAAAAAGATCGATAACACATCAAATTCCACATCACTTACCCGTTTGTATACTTCCATAGAAGATATCTACACTTAGGTCCCGATCCGATCCCAGTGTGCTCCTTTAAGAAACCGATCACGTGATTTAATACGTGAACTACTGAAAGGAAAGGAGAGATAAATGATATTTGTATGCATTGAAATGTTCAAATTAAGTCATGGTCCTAGAAAAATCGAAAAAAGATCTAGTTTTAGCTCTACCTAGTCTTTATGTCGATCTAGACTTGCAGTCAACCCCAAGAAAGCCTTGTTTAGTTCAAGTCTAGCTAGGTAAAGCCCTTGCCAAGATCAAGCCAAGCTAGGGAAAGCCTTGCTTAGTTCAAGCCAAGCTGAGGAAAGCCTTGTTTAGTTCAAGCCAAGCTAGGAAAGCCTTTGCTTAGTTCAAGCCAAGCTAGGGAGCCTTCTTTTGGTTTCTGACAAAGTAAACCCTGCCTACATCTTTGAACACAAAGTACACCTACCAATTCCAAATTTATCGCAATTCTTCCCGGTCGAGATCGATTGATTTACGTCACCTCGTCGGCCAACATAAAACAACAACTGCCAAGAAAAGCTTTAATCTTTAAAGAAATTTAAGAACAACTTTATCCCCCAGCCATTAATTTCTTTTTGAATGTTTTGCTTCGATCAATTTCTTCCTTTCTTTTACATTTTCAAAACTGTAAAGAGACAGAATGATTTCAATATTGATTTGAAATAATATAAATCATCGTCTCCAATTGGTTCATTCAAGAACAGTTACAGAACTCAAGAAAACGAAGGATTTGCAAGCTTTTTCCTTGGCATTCCCGCTCACGCAGATGCGAAGCGCAATAAAATATTCTCCAATTGATTCACTCCAAAGGCAGTTCTAGTAAATAGTTTAAAAGCTTTTCCTTGGCATTCTCATCAGATAGACACAATAAAATAATCTCCGATTCACCAACTCGAAAACAGAAGTATTTGGGATTTGATGCATAATTATCCGGACTTCTTTTATAAATGATTTTTATTGTAAAAAATAACATAAATAGTTAGAAAAATATGTTTAATTATTATTGATTATTCTGGAGCATATTCACCGCCTACATCAATAACTGATTGCCATTTGCTTGGAGACGATCGATTCCACGAGCGAGAATAAACGATCTTTGGAGGCAATCCACGCTTTACATCGTCTATCAGTCATCCAAATCGTTGTAGATCTTATTTGTTTGCCAATTTTTGAGCGATCGATTGACGTATTGGTAGTCCGTTGGGAGACTTCTCCAGTTCTTTGAGATCATGAAACGACTCTACGGCGAGACCATCCCTTTTCAGCGAAATGGTAGAGCATGATATGGCGAAGATGGATATGATTGTCGACTCCATTTTGTTCACTAAAAGAATAACGAATATTTTTGAAAAGAAATAGACAAAAAGCTTTCAAAACAAAAAAGATACAAGCACGCAAAAGAAGTCGGATAAGTATGCATCAACCCAATATTTAAAAGCTTTTTTCTTTTAACATTCCCATCACTCACCCACATTTGTCGACGGTGAAACGATATAGTTTTTATGCGCACGTGTTCTGGGGATAAACGTGAGGCAAGTATGATTCTCCCCATGTCTCATCGCTTTCAGAAGAGATTCTTTTGCTCCCCCTAAAAGCTATAAATATTCCTTAAATCGACTACGTTGTATGTATTGAATTCAATTATTTTTTTAAAAATCAAAGCGCATAATAAAGTTTTCTTTCACAGGTATTTTGAAAGTGTTTTTATGATCTCAAAATGGGAATTTCTTTTTAGTTTGAATTTTAGTTAAAAATTTGGCCGTTAACATAAAAGCTTTTGACTATGGGTCTGGGATCAAAGCATGACCAATTGGACCGCAATTGAACACCAGTCAGAACACCAATTGAACATCACGGGAACACCAATTGAACATCAATTGAACACCAATTGAACACCAATTGAACACCAATTGAACACCAATTGAACACCAATTGAACACAGCTTGATTGACAGTCAAAGCCCACAGCAGCACCACCAACCAGTGATCAACACTTATGAAAGAAGTTCTTGAGAGTATAAAAGCCTAAAAATCTGTAGAGTTTTTTGCAATAAAAAATAGTAAATTATATAGTTGCATTCTTAAACACTAAGATTTAAAGATTTTAAATTAAAAAAATTAAAGATTAAAGTATTTTTGTGATGGAGGCGGCGCTTGAAAATGATCTTTTCTTTGTTGTTCTTTAGTTAGTCTATTTGGCGTCCAGCTGATCCAAATTTAGCTTTGAAAACAAGTAGAACATCTGAAATAGTTATTCTAAACTTTCCTGAAAAGTTCTTTAGCGAGATTAAATAAGGGATGGCTGGCGTCAGGCCAGAGTCACGTTCCTTTTTCGCGGTGGCTGCTCCAATTTTCACGTCGGTGTTCAATTCTCGATTTTCATTTAAATTCAGCTCTTTTCATTCGCGTTTCTTTTGTTTTCTGAAATTTGATAGATTAAATCGACATTTTCATCGTTATTTGAAATTTATATAGGAAGCATCAAAAGGAGTTGATGCTTGAAAGAATAGAACAAATAAAATGATCATTGTAGAAAAAGGGCTTTAGCTGGTCAATATGGTAGAGTTCTAGTAATCAATAACAATACTGAAGTACTGTAGCTGGTAAAGTATTGTTGTAAATGGGTAAATATGGTAGAGTTCATTAATCAATGAATAACAATACCAAAGCTGAAACTGTAAATAGGCTGCGATCTGAGGCTGATCCGAGAGCGCAGTCCCACGAGCCGAATCTGAAACCTGATCTGCGTTCTGATCCCCAGTCTGAGAGCTGATGCAGCGATCTGATCTGATCACGAAGCTGATCTGTGATCTGATCTGATCTGAGAGCTGATCTGGCATGATCTGAAATCTGATCCCCGAGCAGATCTGTGATCTGATCTGATCCTCCGAGCTGATCTGTGATCTGATCACAGTCTGAAACTGATCATGATCTGATCTGATCTGAGAGCTGATCTGTGATCTGATCTGATCTGAGAGCTGATCTGTGATCTGATCTGATCCTGAGAGCTGATCTGTGATCTGATCTGATCCGAGAGCTGATCTGTGATCTGATCTGATCTGAGAGCTGATCTGTGATCTGATCTGATCTGAGAGCTGATCTGTGATCTGATCCGATCTCCGAGCTGATCTGTGATCTGATCTGATCCGAGAACTGATCTGTGATCTGATCTGATCTGAGAGCTGATCTGTGATCTGATCTGATCTCCGAGCTGATCTGTGATCTGATCTGATCGGGAAGCTGATCTGGTGATCCCAGTCAGGCGATCCCAGCCCAGCCGTTTTTTGATCTGAGAGCTGATCTGTGATCTGATCCGATCACGAGGGAGCTGATCAGCTGCTGAGATCTGATCCTGATCTGTGATCCGCTTTGCCAATCGTTCTACTAATTACTTTATTTGTAAATAGTCAACCAGAAGTCAACCAGTAAATTTACAGTAAATGCTAGTTCCCCAATAGGCTTGAGCACTAAATTAGCTGAGTCGAGGTTACTGTAACCCCGACAGACACTCAAATTGGAGTGGTGCTATAGCCGTGAATGGCATTTTTTGAGGTACTTTCTTAAGAGTAAGAATAAGGACTGTATAATCAAAAAGTTAGTTTAAAGAAATCGTCATAAAGTGGCTTTTTGCTGTAATCAACTCCAAAAATTTTCAGATTTTCTTAGAGAAATTTGAATATAATCGACTAGTGATGTTGGTTTGGGTAAAAAAGATTTTCGAAGGGGTGATTCGGTGACAAAATCGTGATGGAGACCATATGTTCGAATGGATAAAAGAAGGGAGAGAGAAAGAGGGGAAGAGAGGGAGAGAGGAAGAGAGGAAGAGAGGAAGAGAGGAAGAGAGAAATTTTGCTCTTTTTTGACCGATTCCATATACCACATTTGAGTTATGTCTGATCTTGTTTCGACGTCCTGTTTTACTAAAATTTCGTTCACTGATTATGGTTTTCTTTGGAGTGAAAGTAAAAAACAATAAAAACAATAAAACATAAAAACAATAAAAATGATCGTCTAGAATTCTAAACTTTCATCAGTCAGTTTTGTTTTTTTATTTTTGTGATTATTGATTAAATGATTTTACGGGGATTTAGACTAAGGGAAGAGTTGTTTTTGGCTTCTGTAGAGATATATTGGGTTGGTGAATTAGGGGAGCACATAACGAATATTTCGCAGGACTCATGAAGATAAAAAAAAACAAACCCACATTGAACTAGCTGAAGGGGTTTTGGTTACTTCAACATTTCCTCAAACTGAAAAATAGCGCTTGTTTGGGGACTTTTTGGTGCTTCCCGCATCCAGTCCGGACCTCGCCCCTTTTGATTACTATTTATTCCGGATCCTGAGCTACTCCAGATCCTGAGCTATTCCGGATCCTGAGCTATTCCAGATCATGAGCTACTCCAGATCATAGAGCTATTCCGGATCATGAGCTATTCCAGATCATGAGCTACTCCAGATCATGAGCTATTCCGGATCCCCCGCTATTCCAGATCTTGAGCTATTCCGGATGTGAGCTATTCAGATCATAAGCTATTCCGGATCATGAAGCTATTCCTGGATCATGAGCTACTCCAGATCATGAGCTTAATGAGCTTACGGGAGAACACTTCGATTCGGAAGACCCGGTCAAAAATTGGCTTTGAAAGTTTTTCGATTCAAAACCAAAATCCTACTACCCCGAGAAATCCTCAAATTGCCTGTAAAATGGGCAGAAGTCATCCAATAATGGAAATTATTTGGAATGAATTCATGGTTTTGTATTTTGAATAAATTTTGGTTCAAAGTCTCACGCAGTTTTCAAGTCCACCAACCCAATATTTATACTTTGATCTTTATAATTTCTTTTGAGACCGTTTTTCGGTGTGGTTCAATGGTAGATGTCTTGAAAACGCACAATTCATCAAAAATTTCACACTTAATAGGAGAAACTTCGCTTAAACTATGAAGCAACCTGGCACTATTACAATTACTTTAACACTTGCGTGAAAAAAGGGATGAATGAAAGGGAACTCAAAACTGACTCAAAACAAAGAGAAACCTTAAATATTGTTCGGGCTTAAATAATAATTAAATTGCTGAAAAGCTACGTCAAACGGACCTTTGAATATCATCTCGTGGCTGGATTACGTTGTTTATCCATCGAGTTTGAAAATTTTGACTAACTGCGGAAGTAGTGGCGACAGCTTCTCTTTTGTTTTTGCTTTCTTAATTGAATCTTACAATTGACATTCTGTAGGTTTGATGACAGCATTATGTGTTTGTGTGCCCTCATCTTTGTGCCAAGTTATCCAGATAAGCCAGGGTTTCTTTATGAGCTTTACTTTATAAGTAGATTACTGGATTGTACAGGGTGAGCCCAGTGGCCGTTACATATAAAAAGAGTCTCTGTATAAGGCCCACCTGTACAATCCAGTAATTTCCTCATAAAGTAAAGCTCATAAAAAAAACTCAAAATGTTAAAGATTTTTCTTGAAATAACTTTTATTTGTCTCATAACAATTCCTAAAAACTATTCCTTTTCAAACAGATCACTCATTAAGCTTTTACCTGGGGAAAAATTCAAGCGTCGTAGAAGAAAGTCGATCGTGGCCAGAAGGTATAGGAGATCCGACTCTTGCCAAGCCTTTTCCCAAAGATGTAATAGCTTTTACACAGGCGTCCAAACCCCAAATCGAAGCGTCGATCATTGGCGAGAAGAAGGTTCACTACTGGACAACGAAATATGATATTTGAAAAACGATCGTCGCTTTCGCTCGTCTGCTGTAACTCCCTACCGTATTTCTAAATAATAATATTACCATTGTGTAGCCTTGAAAGAGCTTTCAGGAAATGTATAACACTAATAGTTTAAACTCAAAGACAACCAGGAGTTTTGGAACGCGCAAAGTGACGATCGTTTTTCAAATATCGTATTTTCACGTGTCAGCTGCTGCCACGAGATACGGTGCAAAACCATACGCCACCCCCTCAATTTCAATTTTCTGCGGCTCCCGTGCGCCGGTGACAAAAAAAACTTTAAAACGTAGTTAGATTCAGGACCAAAATAACCTGGAATCCCAAAAATCGTCGACATATATAGCAACATGAATGGGGGAAATATAACTGCCAAAAACGAAAATTCCCCCGGTGCAAAACCATACGCCACCCCCCAGTTTTTTGGTGTCGTTGTTGTATTTTTGTTCAATTTTTATGATAACAAGGTTTATTTATAACAGTAACAGTTTCTTTATATTTGCCATTGTCTGTCCTCGACGACTGATCACGTCAAATTATTAACTCAGTATGCTGTCAACTATCTTTTTTGATGGTGCTTCTTGGAATGGCATTCCTCTCACGACCATGGCATCTTTGAGCGCTTGAAAATTTGCGTTGTTATTATTTGGAAATGTACTAAGCTCGACGAGCAAGCATCCACACAGATTCTCCATGGGGTTGAGATCCGGGGAGCACGCAGGCCAATCCAGAGGGCACTCCGGCTGACTGAAGTCATTAAGTGGTTACCTTGGCTGATGTGGATGCTGGCGTTGTCTTGCTGTAAATTGAGTTAAGCGAGGTGCTGGCTTCATCACCCTGACGTGTGAGATGTGGAGAAGAGTTGATGCTTCTCAGAACAGTCCACTTTGACATTGGAAGTTGCAAATCACGCCCGATTTTGTTTGCCGACCTCGTAGAGTTTCAGGCTTTGTTTCTGATATGGCCCCCGGCCCGTTTGGAGAACCTTTCTTGTGACGTGACCATGCGCATTTGAAGTACCATATTTGACTGGGCTTCCCGAGGTAACGAGTTGATCTACAGTTTTCTTGAGCGATTGGTTTGACGACATCTCCGAAATTGACAATCAAAGTTGTTGCATGAGGTCAGAGTTGAGCTTGCTCCTCGTCAGAGGGTTGATTTACTTTAAGCATTGTTTTTTTTTTAACTTGAAGTAATTCAAAGTAAGTACTTTGGAAGGCCTCCTTATAAGGAATCTGAAGTGAAGGGCGGGACTTATGTTTGGCCAGAGGCAGATTTGGCTTTTAAAACTAGAAAAATTATGAAATGACTTTTAGGAATTTCTTGGGGGGTGGCTTATGGGTTTGCACCAGGTGAATTTTTCGTTTTTTGGCTGTTATATTTCCCCTATTCATATTATGTCGACGATTTTTGGGGTTTCAGGATTATTTTTGGTCCTGAATCTAACTACGTTTTCAGTTTTTTTGTCACTGACACGGGAGGCGCCACAATTGGGAATTTTGGAGGATGGCGTATGGTTTTCTCCCCACTGTATAGAGTCCGGCTCTCACCAGCCTTTTCGAGCGCTTTTTTCAAACTATCAACAGTTTTGTGTGATTGATAGCGATGACTGATAGCATTTGTGATTTATTTTTCCCCCACTTTCTTAATGCCTAGATCTGTATGTTGGACATAGATACAGAGAAACCCGGCATAGATGGTTTAACATAGGGATGTTTGACTCTGTATCCCCATTTCTTTTTACATGGAGCACTTTCCGCGCCAATTAGTTTGGCGTTTTCAACCAGCGATTTATAATTTTTTTGACATTTGCCGAAGTTGTTCCGTTCGCTTTCTTCCATTTCGCTTTCGCATTTGCACGCGTGAGTGAGCATTGCCGCAGTCAAACTTTGGCCCACCTGTCTCCCTTCGTTGAGATTAGCCTTGATTTGCGGAGAAGTCAATGTCCAATTCGAGGACTCGGAGCCCGCCAGATTAGTTTGGGAGAGAGAGGGAGGGGTTATGTAAAGCCCTGCCCCAGACAGACAAACTGTCCGCGGTTTTGCACCGGAACACACAAACAGAACTACTAAGTCTATCTTTTCCAGATTTGGATCTGAAGCTTGATTTTATTCGCTTTCGCATTTGCGCGTGAGTGAGCATTTCAGCTTGCCAGTAGGCTTTGGCCCATCCTGTATACTGAATAAGCTTCTTTCCTTTCCCTTGGCTCCCCCAACCATTTTATTTGGCAGTAAAGAAAGAAAAAAAGACAAAGAAAAATAAGCTCGAAAAAAGTTCAGTTTTGGAATTTTTCAATATTTATTAAAATTGCAAAAATTTTCGTAAAAGCAAGTCAAAATAAAGAAAAATAATGAAAAGCTAGAAAAACTACAATTTACTTTTATAAAGAAATTGATAAAAATTCGAAATAATCAATAATTTTTGGGATTAACGTCATTGATTACTTCTTTTCTATTCATTTACGATTTTGTTGGTGATTGAGTGGGTAACGCTTTTATGACTGCACAATCGTAGTGTTCGTCCGAATTGTTCCTGTTTTGAGTCTCAGGCCCATAGTCAAAAAAGCTTTTCTTTTTGGCTACTCCAAATTTTTTTCAATTCAAATTCAAACTAGAAAGGAAAGAATGAGGGCTGGGAAAACAATGAAGGCTAGCACAAACACATTTTTGCACGAATGGCTAGATTTGGTTGGAATGAAAGTCGCAAAAATTGATAAAATTCGAAATAATCAATAATTTTTGGGATTAGCAATCAATTACGTCTTTTCATAAGCTTCTTTTCATTCATTTGGTTCTTGGTGACTGGTGACCGAGTGGGTAACGCTTTATGACTTTTCTGTCACATTCTTCAGTCCAATTATTCCTACTTTGATCCCAGGCCCATAGTCAAAAAAGCTTTTCTTTTACTAACTCCAAATTTCTTCAATTCAAATTCAAACTAGAAAGGAAAACATATAAGGGCTTGGAAAGGCACTGCACGTCTAACTTTTACGATGTAGCTGGGAATCTAGTTGGAGGGATATGAAAATCTAAAAGAAATTGCTTAAAATAAAAAGAAGATTAATTTTATGAATAAAATTTCAAATTCAAGAACTTCCAGACTAAATTTTGACAAAAATTTGCTTTTTTTGAATTTTGATAAATTGAGAAATGAGAGAAATTCGTTTTTTTTCCCTTGAAGAATTAGAGGACAGAAGAAGAGAGATGTTGCGTGAAAATGGGGTACCCTTCGGTTCTACATCCGAAACACTCACTCGCCAATCAAAGTGCTGCGGTGATTATGCCGCTCCGCTTATCCCATCCCGTTCTCATGCCAAGGCCCCCTCGGTTAAGCATCCCCATCCGGGTCTTCTCGGTTATCGATTTTCGTTCGACCAATCGACTGATCACACTTCGGACAGGCACTCTCTTTCACTCATCATAGTCAACTCATTTGTCAGCTCCTTACTTACCGAGTTGAGCCTCTCGTCCTCTGTGGAGTCTCTGTAGTTCTCTGTGGAATCTCTGTGGAGTCTCTGTGGACTTCTCTGTGGATTCTCTGTGACTGCTTGAACCGACAATTACCAGAATGCGTAGATTTCAAAAAAATTGGAATTATGATCGTGAGATAAGGTATTCAGTTGAGATTAAGATCTAATTATTAATAAAATAAAGATTTTTAAAGCTTTAGTGATTCGTCGAAGGAGTGCTCCGCGAGGCGTTTGTGGCTTGGCGAAGTGTTTGGGCGACTCCACTGGGGTCTGGAAAGAGTTGAGATTGATTTTTTTTTGCTGCTGAACACCAGTGCTGGGGTATTAAATTTTACTAACACCAAAAACTAAAAAGTTTCCAGCTAGTGCAACCACTTTAGGGGGTTTCTCCAAAGGCCCCTGATTACAGTAATTAGATATGGTATTTCCCTAACCGCTCAAACCAAGGTCCTTACATTGTCCTTACATTAAAACTAGATATTAAGGCAATCCTATGCGGGGTTACGGTAGTATCTACACTCCAAGCTACGGTAGCTTCCAGGGCACACTTTTGAGCGGCTAGTCGATTTGATTCGACTCACCGGATGCAGAGCTCTCTCACGCTTTCTCGGAGAGATCGTCCCTTGCATCGACTTCCATCTGAAATATTGGTTAATGGGACATTTGATATCGGCCCCTCCTTTCCCGTTAGCATGTGACTTTTAGCTCAAATATCTTGTTGTTTTGCTTCCCAGTTTAAACGTTCTTGGTATCATTCGATTCGCCAAGTCTTATCTCTATCGATTGGTACAAAAGGTATTTCGTTTGAACAGCTCAACACCAAGATGTTGAGCTCAGGTTGCATTGCTATTGGGAACAGGCGGGACGAAGCTGTATTAAATATCCCAAAATCGAAAACATTGACCATGAGTTCAATAATAACTATAAAGCTATGTAAAAAAAGCTTTTACTTTTACTCTTGAGATATTCCAGATCAGTTTTATTCATTCAAATTTTTCTCATTCAAACCTTTTTCGAGATTCTCGGCTTGCATGTGAACTTGTGCGGCTTGCAAGCATAGGGCTTTACAAGATGGATACAGCATTCGCTCTTTAAAATCGAAGAACCGAACGGGAGGGAAGGGAATAGATGAAAACTAAAGAAAGAAATTTTAGTTAGAGTATTAAATCTAGATATCTTTTATATATTTTTTCAAACCATTTATATATTAACTTTATACCACTGTTTTCTAATGTTTTGGATCCCATTTGAAACCATACTTGCATCTATTAGCATCTTCAAAATTTACTGATGTTATTGATCCTAGATCATCGATCGTAGTAGCCCAAAACGATAGAACGCGTGTATCTGGGTTTATTCCCGAGGATTAGTCCAGCAGGCTCGGACGCGGAAACCGATGCTTGAGTGTCCTCCAATTTGATCTGCCTCATTTAATGTGTCCACCTGAAATTGAAAAGCTTTTTTTGTGATCTTTTTAAACCTAGTCAATCTTGTCAGAATTTCTTACGATTTTGAAAGTTTAAGACAAATATATTTAAACGTAAGCCAAAGCGAAGCCAGGTCTTGGTTTCGATTGGCCAAAGAGCAGTAAAAGTGAGGCCTTGCCAGTACTGTCTTCTGATTGTTGCTGAACAGACCTGGCTTGGCCCTGATCTAGAGGGAAGCCAGACCTGATCTTACGGATCCTGGTCGTAAAATTTTGTTTAGAACATGCAATCCAAATATCTATTCTATCAATTTTCACTTTTACCGATAACTGCACGAAGAGTTGTTTTTGTGATTCCCCAAGAGTTCTTTCAGCTTATCCTCAGCGTTTCGATCCAACGGAAAACGACACCACGAAAGATTACTATTAATGAATAAGTTGTAATATCGAATTCATTTAGTTCTAAACATATTTTAAATTTGCATGGCTCCAAATTTCGAACCTCACCTTTCATGCCGGCCGGGGGCGGCTTTCCTGTATATACGAGCGCTCAGCAATGCAGTGAAAGTTTCTAAATATTTTTTTAGAAAAAGATAATTTAGCTATAATATAGTGCATATCTTAAATATTTATATCCCCCGCTTTCTATATTATTATCTTGTATTTTTTTCTCACCTTGTTCAACTCCGCTCATCGGTCCGATCTTTTCTTTCCCTTCAACCAGCTTTCAAGTGAGTCCGGGGTGAAGTCTTTTCCTGTTTATGATTCGATGACGAATGTATAAATGGTTTAAGCCGCAATTAAACACCAAATATTTCTAAATTAGGCTATTGGAGTTGTTTATCACTAATTTAGCCAAAATGAACTAGAACTAGAACTGAAAATTTTTCTCTTTGATCAGTGACGTATCTCTCGTACTCGATATAACAAGCACCAATTCAGTTTTGAAAGTGGCACACGTGGCGGCGAAGTAAGCATTTTTCTCTTTCACTGGCACTACAGATCGTGGCAGAAACTGAAAAAAAAACACCTGAATTATCTTACCTTCCAAAATCATTTCTTGTCAATATAAGCGCACCCTTCTAATGCATTGAATTCTTTATTTTTTTCTTTTTCAGCTCACCGAAAAAAAAAAAAGCAAAGTTCCAAGGCATCGGTTTTACACAAATTTAACTAAAAACAAAACTCCGTAATCCGGAATCCATTCCATTAATTGTTCAATCGGAAAGAACGAAACACGGCTCGACTGAGTCGACATTTCAGTAACCTCAGGTCTAGCCACTTCTCCAATCCGGAGTCCATTTGTACTCGCCAGTTCGGGTTCAGCTCTTTCTCCCAGTCGAGATTGGGTTGACCTTGATCTATATCATAATACACCAGAACTAGCAACACTGCTGACGCTTTGATCTGGCTTGCATTTTCTTTATTTGACTGAGTTGGAGCGTTTCGAAGAGATAGTTTGCCCAGATCAGGTGTGGAACTGCGCTGTTTTACCATATAAATTGACAGGGATTGCTATTTTACATTAACACTGCTCATTTCCTTTACTTAGCTGACTTTTGTATTAACCGCAGGTGGGAGAATTTACAACAACACATCCCTAAAACAAGTGTTATCATCGGGCCCACTAGACAACTCTGGCGATCCCCGCTAATTTTACAGCACTAAATCCACATTTCCCATTTATCTTTAGTTTCCAAAATTTCCCGTCAGAAATCTCCGTCAAACAACGAGTAAATTTTGTTAAAAAATGCGCGCTGAGACAACTATTTTGTCAGAGACAACAAATCCCCTCTAAAACAGCACCAGTTCTCAATCAAACAATCGAAAATGTACAAAGATCATACCAGAATACTCTAACCTCAAAAATAAAGTACTTCTTTCGATCTAGATCTCGATCTAGATTTCTGGAGGATCTACTTTAGATCCCGTTTTTATAAAATCTAGGAGAGAACAGGTTTTACAAAGATTTTTTGAATAAATTACATAAAAATTCAGACCTTTTCCAACATTTGGCAAAATTTTGAATGCAAACAGGTAATATTTATATTTTGTGGCATTTCTTTTTGAGTGAATTGAAATTCCTTTCCAGTGAAAGTAGAACAAAGTTCAGCAAAGCTTCGATTTTTAGAATTTTTCACTCTATTCATAAGTGAAAATTTTATTTCGATTGAACGAGACTTTAAAATTGAATATTAAAGTCAAAGTAAACTTACAAATTGAACATTAAAGACCCCCAAGTAAACTTTAAAATTGAATATTTTTAAAAGTTTACTTGACTTTTTCGTTTTTTTACGCCAATTCTTCGAAATAAACCTCCAATTCCGGTTTGGCAAGACATCACTTTATTATTAAATTTCAGGTAAACTTTGGTCCAAAAATCCTTCCGGTGAACCCTGGAAATGCTTTGAAATTTAAAAAGATTATTTTGCTTACCAAAAAAAACAAAGAAATTTTTTAGATAACGGCATTATTTTGCCGAAAAGCCTTCCAGCCAAGTAAACCAGAGTAGATCATCTTCCGGAAATGTTTTTTTACACAAAACATAAAAGAAAAGTTGATTGAGGGAAAGATTTCTCTGGGATCCGGGCAACAAATCAATAAAGCTTCAGCAAAATTCTTTGAATAAAAAGTAAAGATCGATGGTTCAGGCTTCTGCTCTCATCCAAATCTTAGACCAGTTAAAAGCCAGCGAACTAGTCATGCCGATCTATCTCTGACTTCTGCTGGGCCAGGGTTGACCCTGGCATTGCTCAACTCAAAGATTGACTCTGGAATAGAAATTAATTTTCAAGCGTTCACCAGTAAAAGCTAGGCCTAAGCCTGACGCACAAAATTTGCTTGACCCAGAAAAATTAACTCTGGCACAGTCTGTTGTTTTACAATCAATTGTATTGAAGTCCCGGGTTTGATATCAAATCCAAATGTACTCGAGTCATAGATGAATTCAAGTTCAAACGGTGCATTTGATGATCGATCTAGGCTAAGCCGTGGGCCAAAGCAGCCCCGCTACTTTCAAAACTTTATTAGAGTTTTGAGAATTAATCTCTATGCTAAGGATAAAAATATGTTTAAGGCTAACAGAATAAAACACAACAACAACCCCAGTAAACAAACGATCGATAGAAGAGGCTTCCAGCTGAATTCCTCAGATAAAAGAAACAAGAATGAGGGAGTGGAGCCCCAAAACGGAAGCTCTTTGAAAAGAGAAAGGAAAAGAAAGATGGAGACCTCGAAAGGTCAATAAGAAGTGGTTAAATTTTTATAGAAGGGAAGAATGGAAGAGAAGGGACTCTATGAAAGGGAGTCTCTTGGTTTTGGATCGAGACGAGCAAGAGGCACAGGGTTTTCTCTTTAGCTCTATTCATTTTCCACCTCACTTCCTTTCACTGTTCCCCCAAATTGTGGATCTTTTTGCGTCGGCGGACTCTAGGGTTTCCCTAGTGTTTTCATAGAAATTGCAGCCTTTTCCCCAAAAAGCCGTTCCTGGTCGTCAGCCAATACCCCTCCACCCCACCACTTTCTCTTTCTCTTAGTTTTGCCTGCAGACTGGGATAGGCTGAGAAGGGTAAAGGAGCGCAAAGCCAGGGTACCCTTCTCTTACCCTTTCTCTCACTCTCAATTTCCCGCACCAACACCCCGGCACCCAGCTGATGCCATGAATGGCCCCAGCACCTCAAGCAAACAATAACGAACTTGGTTCACTCTCTATCTTCATTGCTTCTGCAGTTAAATAATAGAAATCTGCAGTAATCCTACAGTCTAGTAAGTACAGTAATCTTAGTAATTGTTTCAGAGTTGAGACCGTAGCATTGAAAAGTGTATGAAAGAGGTTATACAGAAAATCTATCGAGATCGCTAAGCCAACTCCAGCACAGCTGCAGCCAAGTAGTCCAGGCTCTTGAGCTACCACATAGACATCAATCATCTGACAGAGTGGAGTATCTATGTGGTAGCTCCAAATTCCTCCGACTACTCGTCACAGTGTGCTAATCTTCCTAACATGAAGTTATTGCTGAAAATAAATATCCCGAGCTACCCCGAGAGTTAAAATAGTTGGAGTTGGGATAAAGTTGAGCATATGGAAAGTGATTCAGCCGACTTGACTTTTGAGACCCGAAATGGACTGAAAGGAACTCCTCCTCTGGCCACTCGGCTGTTTTACACCTACGGAACAGCTGATCGAATAAAACCTACGGATTTCAAAAGTGAAACTTTACATTTGGTTTGCTATTTGCATTTAAAACAAAAACGCTGCTGGGATAAATCAAAGCATCCCGAAGTAAAGACTGGAGAGAGTCTAATCAGTGGTCCTCTTTGAGAAATCATCAAGAATCCGTCGATATGATCTCGTCACAAACCAGATCAGTCTTTCCCTCTCTCGAGAATCAAAGTTGATGATGAGGATTCTGTCATTTTTTCGAGACGAGACGGTCAACAGTAAGGTGGGCGAAGGGGGGTGGAAAAAGCGAAGTCCTCTAATGTTTGTCAGTGTTTTTCCCTGAGGACCGATCCAGGATTGATATTTTCTAATTTTAATTTTAATGATTTTTAACAATAACAAAATTTTAATTGAGTATCATTGGAAGATTACTAAAAGCTGTTTCTCGAACAATTTGATTCCTGTAATGCAATAATATTAAATATTTAAAAACCCAAAACAATTAAAGTAGGGATAAAAGGAGAAATATCACGGAAATAACGAGCAAATAAATCAGGCCTTTTTCTTTGGCTATTCCCGAAGCTGAGCCGTGAGCCATTCCATCGAAGGTAATATTGTATCTTGCCATTGGACCCATCCCAGATGAGCGTTCGATTTCACGCAGACTTCACTCCATCTTCTAGACGTCGCCATAAGTACTTTGTAGTCACAAAAGAAAATTTTGTAGTAAACCTTTACGCATCTATCTTAAGCTTGCATAGATAAGAGTCGAACTGTTAAGGTTTTTGAAAAACATACACTACCGCCAGTTTGTCGCTGATCGCGAAAGTGCTCCCGGATGTATTTGAGAATCGCAATTCCTGTCGATCCTTGACGATCAGCCATGTCAAAGATTGCCTCGAGAATCATTTTGCATGTAGGGCGGATGCTAAAAACTAAAAAGTGTAACTTCTCCGATTAGACGCTAAAAACAGAGATTGAATAAAAATATGCATCTTTAGCAGGCAACTTTTGTCTTTATCTACTAAAGAAGCTAGTCGTTGTTTAGCAAAAGACTAACCGTGCCGACTTTGCTGCCGCTGGTTGATCCCTCCGACCATCGGCGCTGTGGCTGTAATGGAACAGTTGAGTTGAAGAATTTCGTCGACCAGACTCCGCCAGCACATTACTTCATCTGCTTTCCTTTGTCGAGGAAACGTGTGAAATTACCATTTGTCCTCCATTTGCCAAAAAGTTGGGACAATTTAGGGCCATGCTAAAAATAAATGCAATCTTAACGCTGTTTTGATATTGTTTGGTTAAAAAATAAACACAAACACTTGGCTATTTGTAATTGAAAATACCCACTTTCAGATCTGAGGGGATTTCGTAGTTTTCCTCGATAAAAATTCACGAATGCCCGACATGGTGATCCTTGCATGAAAGCCGGTTGATAGCTTCGGCGATCATCTCATCATGAGTTGCATTCTAAATAAAAAATGAGTTAGTTAAAGTTTATAGGTTTCGAAAGGGTTTAGCTATAAAAAGCTTATTCATTGTTTAAATTTCGTTGAAAATAGGAGGAATATGCTTTCACCTCTTAATTGGCTCCTTATAGAAAAACTAATGAAGCAACTTTGAAGGCACATCCTGCCATTTTTAATAGATTAAACTTGTCCAAAACGAGTTATAGACCATCAATCTAAGCTTGTACTTATTAAAGTTTTCCGGAAAGACAATCAGCGGTGTTAAATTGGCTTCAGCAACAATCAAATGCACTTCAATTGAGAACTCCAGCTTACAGGATTTAGCTTGCAACTCTAGTACACGTTGCATTCATTTTAGCGTACTCAACTACAAACTTCCTCAAAAACACACGCTGATGAATGCTAACTTTACATAGAAGATTACAAGGATTCTAAAAATATACCATTTCTTTCTTGTCGCTGGCTGTTTCTTTTCTTCTTTGGAATATCTTCTTCTGACGACATCTCTCCGCCGATTTTCTCGAAGTTGATTCTTCTTCTAACGTGATCTCTCGGCTCGAGCCCATTTTCTTTTTTCCATCTTTGCTCAGTCGTTGATAGGAGCTCGTTTTCTTTTGACCATCTTTGCTCGAAGTCCATGATAGAGAGCTCGTTTTCTTTTGTTCATCTTTGCCCGAAGTCGTTGATAGAGAGCTCGTTTTCTTTTTTCCATCTTTGCTCAAAGTCGTTGATAGAGAGCGGAGTCGACTTCGCTTTCCGGTGATATGCATTTGTTTCCCTAAAGAAAACAAAGATTTTGCAGGTGTTAAAGTAAAGAAAAAAGAAAATAAGCAAAAATGATATTGGAGAGGGGCAATGTTTTATGTCAAAGTGGCAAATTTAAAAACAAAATATAGGCTTCATTAAAGGAAAATTGTTTCCATGACAGATCTAGAGTTGCTTTTAAGCGGTACTTGATTAAATCCATTAACTTTGATATAGTTCAAAACGAGTTCGATAAATTCTCATTTTTGGCACAACCAATAAAAAAATCGGGATGCTATGCGTGGGTGTGGCCTCAATTTTGCCAGTGGCATTTTAATTTTCTTGGTTTGCAACGCTTTGCAAAATAGTTTCAAAAGCTTCATTATAACTTTAATCTTTGCTTTCGCTTTTAATTAAGATTTATGACAGGATAACAAAGTAACAGAAAAAAGTAAGGTCGCGTCCGTTTCCTTCCTATTATTTGCGTTGCTATTTTGCAATTATTCGCGTCGCATTTTTCGTCTTTTCTCCCTTCCCGAAATTATTTTTTTAGTCTGCGGGCTTTTGCCTTCCCTCTTTGGGGACTTTTGTTGTTTCATTTTTGAGTGCGCATGCTGTTTTTGTAATGCGGTATTGTTGCATTTCGGTTCTTTTTTAATAAACAGTAACGTTATAAATTCACTTTACTTTATGCTACCCTTCAGGTTTTAAATCCTGTTCGATGACTGGTTTAACATTGCCGAGAGACTGGTTTTACTAACATTTGTGTCACCATCGACCTAGTATCAATCAGAGTCTGTACTCTTCTCAAGACTATTAATCCATTGTTGGATACTACGTGTTCTTGTTACGTTTTATGCGCTTTTCCCGAAACCCTTTTAACCTTTTGTGCTATTCGGCCATTCTTAAGCAGAATCATCCTCGTTGATAAAGGTTAAGCGGGTCGCACAACTGTCGCACCAAAAGTAACCAAAAGCAAAAAGGCGTCCGTTTGCATTAAAATAATGGATATTTCTTGGGTTTTTTGACAACGCTGATTAGAGTAAAATAGTTTCCAGGCTTCGTTCTAACTTTGCACTGCTTTTCTGTTTAGGCCCCCCAACTATCGGCTTTCTTTTTGAACCATATGCATTCAACATTTGCATTTAGACTCTACTCTCTCCAAGCAATAACCGGTTGATTGGCTATCTTTGATCTTTTTATCACAATTGATGGCGGCGTTGCAGGCGCGACGCCCGGTGGTAACTTTCGCCTGACCGGGAAGTGGTGCGCCAAATCGTGTTTTTTTGTAAAGGGGTCGAAAAACCTTTCCGTACCACCCGCCTTTCATCCCACTTGCTAGTTATGTTGTCACATCAGCCCGGGCGAGCCGAGTTGATGCCTATTTGAAGTTTCCAATTTTTCCCAGAAGCTCAACATTGAAATCCCCCCCCATAATTTCATCCCCGCTACATTCTCCGACCCCACATCGATAGGTTTGAGATTTCGAGGGTGGAACGACGATCCAGGGGCACTACTATTAGAAAAATAGGGTGTTGCGATTTAATCCGGCTATCGAAAATCAATAAAAAATTAGAACGCCATTGGCAAAAGTGAGTCACGCGTAAAGCCCCCAAAAATCGGATTACGAAATTCCGGGAAACAAAATGATCAAAATGTGGAACTTTTAAGCTGCATCTTATAGTAGTAAAGTACCGTAGTTTAGCGTTATTTAGAAACACAAGAAAGGCGCCATTTTGAGAAAACATTTTGAAATCATTGTTTGTGCTTTTGCTGTTTTTTGGCAACAAACCTGCAAACTGCAGTTGGCGCCGTTTCAACTATTGTCAATGTTTATTTTTATAAAGTTAAAAACAGTAATAAAAAATGTGATTTCGATTAAAAATTGATTTGATTAGTGTCAGTCATTAATGTGCTTGGATCGCCGGGATCACCGAGATCGTGCTGATACTTCAGGTGGGATCTTCGCGGAGAATCGTGAAATTCGATACTTTTCCCAGAACTATCGAGTCTTCCACTTTTCCCGAAACATTCGATCGAATCTCTTTTGGGACATGGATAAACCTGAGGTAATGAGAATGACAATGAGATCGAATGGATTCATTCATTCAATCTTCATTGTCCCAGATCGAATAGCCCCTTCATTCGATCATTTCCCGTCATTCAACATTCGAAGCCAAGAAGCCTTACCACAGATTACAGCACTACCTACCGTAAACCTTAATTGGACCCCCCTCGAACAGTCGCGTAGTCTTATAGTTTTTAGTATTTTTAGTATTTTTGAAGTATTTCTTTTTTTCCAAAGCACCCGTACTTTCAAAAAGCCTTTCTTTGGTATCAAAAAATGACAAATCTCAGCTTTCATTTGATACGTAAGCGAACACTGCTTGGCATACACAAGTGTCGAGAAAACGTTTTTTCGGGATGGTTGCGTAGTCTAACTTTAAACATCCCGTTCTCCGCGCTCCTTTATGCTACAATGCGCACTTTGGTATCAAAAAATAGCCCTGAATTTCAGCTTTGTTACGATATCTAAACAACGAAACGAGCATTGTAGCATAAATCAGTGTCGAAAAACTCGTTCAAAGCTAGACTACGCAACGCTCCGCCCCGTCATTATGGTGGTGGGGTACTAATACATATGTTACGGTTAGTCTAAGCTTAAGCCGTATCAATAAAGATTGATTTCAAGCATAAAGTACACAATTTCTCCGTCAAAAACCTTTCAATACCAACCACAATGGCGCAAAATTGCAAAATCACAGAAAATTGGGGCTGTCTCAAGAAAATCCAATTGTCATCCATTGATTGAGTGTTGCAAATGATCTGTAAGTATTGCATTTCTATAAAATCTCCATTTTTCTTTACCGTATCAATAGCATTTACGCATCCCTATGAATTGGAATACAGTAGTCGCATGGAAAGCGAATTCTCGACGAGTTAGCTTCCTTCCTGATTTGTAGTCTAAGTAAAGACTACCCCCCCCTTAAAGAAATAAAATGAAACAAATAAAATGAAAGAAGTAAGACTTTCAGATTAGTTATTATTAACCCCCCCCCCCCCAACTTTAACCTTAAACCAAATTAACCTTATCGATACTTTATACATAAACCCCCCGTGAGTAAGCACCTCATAAAACTTATCGATACTTATCAATATTGAAAGAATCGATATTGAATATCATTAGTTAGATATCTCTGATATTAAAAAGAATAAAGCTCACTTCTCTCTTAATCAATAATCGATATTGAATATCATTAGTTGAATATTTCGATAGTTAGATAGTTAGAATAAGCTCCCTTTTCTCTTAATCAACAATCGATATTGAATATCGATAGTTAAAATTTCGATATTAGAATAAGCTCACTTTTCTCTTGATCAACAATCGATATCCAAGGTAGAAGTGCTTGAGAGGAAACTCAAGAAGAGACAGCTCATATTCACGCCAAAATACATCCAGTTCTCTTTGTCCTAAAATTTTTCAATCTTTCAATTACTCACTCTATCGTAACCCTTTTCAAATCAATACTTTTATACTTTACCGTAATCTCGGTTCAATTACGGACGCTGGAATCTGGGAATTTGGGAGTGGGACAAATGCGACTTTCTTTGCGCACCTGGACATTTTGCGCGCGCACCCTCCCCCTTTGCTGGAAAAGGCCTTAGGCAAGGCCGTGAGGAAAACTTCGAAAATGTTTCGAAAAGCCTGCTTCCATATAAAGGGAATCGTATTCTGGCCCAGATTCCGAATTTCGACAAATCGAATACCTCGTTGACACGTCAAATTTGGGCTAAAAGGAAAAAACTGCGCAAACATTCAGTTGCGTAGTTTTGCCTGTAAGTCCCTTTAACGTGTCACCTGGCTCTGATTATCAGAGCCCCTGAATCTACGCATACGATTCCCGCTCTATGAAAACGTTTTTGAAGCTCTGCGACTTTTCCTAAGGCCTTTTCCCAACAAAGATATTGCCATCCCCAGGTCCCCACTAAGATGGAATTTATCCCCCACCAGAGTGAGACAATTGTCTCAAGGAATTTGAGATTTTTATTATTTTAAAATTACCTTGCTGAGGTTATGATAACTAAAAGACGTTTTAGGCTTCCTCAAATCATTATTCAAAAGAGAGTTAATAAATAAAAATTCCAGATTACTCACCGAAATATCAGTATTCGGAATATAATAATTCTGGGAAAGTCGTAGAAACGAATTTTCACAAAATGCAATGAATTGTGTGATGAAGCCAGGGAAGAAAAATGATGAAAGAAGACAAAGAAAGGACTGGTGGCTTCATCCCAAAACTGAGACTTTCATCTGCTACCTTTCATCTTTCACCCAAAAGACTTTCATCCTTGTAATCAGAAAGAATTTCGATTTTATTCTTAAGATTTTATTAAGAAAAGAACTATTTAAGTTACCCTTTCATAATGAACAGGGAAACATCAATGTCAGTCAGCTCGATTTAGTAGCTACCAATAAAGTGCCAAAACTTTGAATCATCAAAGTTACTGTAGAGAAGATAGTTAAGTATCGTTGGAACAGGACCCTCCTAAAATACTATATAATTTCATTTTGAATCAGATTCCTTGTTCCGTTTGAATTTTTAGAAGATTCTGCGACCGTTAGGAACTTTGAAAATCAACATTTAACATTAACAGCAAATAAAAAAGACATCAAAATTGCTTGAACATAAAAACAATAATCTTTTGTTGTTGTTAATGCTAAATAAATGTTAGTGGATACTTTTCAAAGTTCCTAAGGGTGGATAAAGAAATGTGAAACGGTCGCAGAATCTTCTTTCTTAGTTTTGTTTTTTGTTGAGAAAATCAAATGGCCCAAAGTAACCCAAAGTAACTTAAACAGGTTTTACAATATGGCCTTTCTATTGGAAAAGAAAATAGCTCGATCTTGAATCTTGAAACTTAAAAATCCGAAGATAATGAACTTTGAAAATTAGTCTTGAAATTTAAATCATGAAACGTTAACCAACGCTGAACCAACATTGAACAGGCTGCAAAGCATGGCTCCAGCTGAAGCCCAAGTCAACCTCGACCTGTTGAAACAAGGAGTTACAAAATCGGCAACAGTTCTTACGAATTTACCCGTCTTGCGTTTTAGTTTGAAATAAACTCTTCTCTGTAGTGAAAGGCAATAAAGAAATTTCATTTTGAATCAGATTCCTGGTTCTGATTTGGATTTTAAAAAAAAAGATAAGCTTACTTACTTTTATGTAAAAATACCATTCAGTGAGCACCCCAAGTGGGTAAACGAACGTCAATTAGTTGAGCGAGGAAAGAGACCATGTCCTACAATTGGCCGAGATCTGGAGCAGAAGCTTATAAATCTGTTTAATGACGGAAAGAGACCATGTCCTAGAATTTTGAGATTAACATGGAACCAGCTTATAAATCCCCTTAATGACAGGGCCCCTCGGTTATCGTGGCGCAGTCAGTATTCTCTTGTCTACAACCCTCACGATCCGGGTTCGACCCGCCAACCCAATTTTTATTTTAAATTGGACAATTATATTATAGCTTGATTAGCTTTGAGTCAAATTGATCGTGACTTACAATCAGTACAAGTGCAATCACATTTAAAAGCCGTTTAAGTTTAGTTTATTCCTATCACTTGTGCCAATCAATTTTGTTTTCCCTTTCAAGCAAAGTATATTCTAAAGTGTGTCATCTTTTGTGAGCTGCCGTAAAGCATGCTTTTGAGAATTCTTTACTTGAAAGGAAGAAGACAGTTTTATAATTTTTGTGAACTACCGTAGAAGTTTCCACCTGTTTCTTCAAATCCTATCCATTTTTTTGCTTTACTGAAGAGATAACAAAACTAAAAAGCCGTTTGAGGTTTCATTTAGTTCTAGTACTAGTTTAGTTTGGTTCTAGTACTAATTTGGCTTAGTTCTAGTACTAGTTTGAAAGCCAGTTCTAGTACTAGTTTAGTTTAGTTCTAGTACTAGTTTGGCAGCCCAGGTTCTAGTACTAGTTTAAGTTTTAGTTCTAGTACTAGTTTAAACTGGTTCTAGTACTGGTTTGGTTTTAGTTCTGGTACCAGATTTGAAAAACCTGGTTCTGGTACTGGTTTAGTTTAGTTCTAGTAATCACTAGTACTCCCAAGTCCCTAATTTCTAAGATCTTGAAAGACATTCAGTTAAAAGGAGAGTGAGCCGTTTGAGTTTAGTCCTATCACTTGTATAATGCTTTTTTGGAGTACCCAAAAGTCCCACTACCACAATATCTATATGTCGTAGCCGATTATGAATGAAATTACCGGCGCTACAACGTTTTCTCATTTAAAATCGGCCGAACCCCGTAACCGATTATTGAATGAGTGGGTCTAGAAGCGTCCAACCATCGAAGTATTTAGTATCATTCAGCATAGAATCATTAATAATTATGTTAAATTTTTCAAATTAGAAAGATTGGATAAAAAGAAAAAAATTAGAACCAAAAAAAACGGTTTTGTTCAAGAGAAAACTTTGAAGCCCCATAATTTTTTTCCTTTTTATCCAATCTTTCTAATTTGCGAATTCTTTATAGTGACCAATGATTTTTTTTGAATATTACTAATACTTGATGGTTGAACTCTACCCCCCATTGCCGTCATCGACTGCGAAAATCCCGCCGATTTTGAATGAAACCTGACCAACCAACGCAAGTTATTTTTAACCTAAACTCACAAATTTGGTACCAATCGACGCAGAATTTTTAATTCGCTACAGGGATGATATAATATTGTCCTCATACATTAAAGGGTTGCTCTACTAGAAAGGTTTTACAAAAAAATTTCATTCACTGTCGGCTACGACATATATAATAATGTTGATTAATGAGTGATATAATACTGAACGGTTGGCCGCTCCTAGACCCACTCATTCATCGACTCCGACTCCCATCCTTTGTTTTTGACCTACATTTATGTTGAGGATGAAGAAATTCGTTGAAAGTTTGTTTTGAAGCCATTTGTAGAATGAGGTGTGGGAATACGGTAATAGATCCAAATCGTCGTGACACCAAGAATGAGAAATGCTGATGAAGAGATCATCTCGAATGGATCAACAAAGTGATCATCGTAATCGTCGTAATCATCCGATGACGTCATTCCACCACCAACATTTGTCGCCATTTTCAATATTCAACTGAACGATCAAATTCAATGAAACTTGAATAAAGCACACAATTAAATACCCCAAAGGACGTGCGTTTTGCTAGCTAAAACTTTCTGTACTTTATTTCTTGTACTTTATTCTTGTCCTTTGGATTCCTGTACTTTAGTTCCTGTACTTTGCTCTCAGAAACGTAAACTTTCTGGTGCACTGGCCAAGGAAATGCCAAACAAGTTTGAGATAGAGTTGTAGAGCTGACGTACCCTTTAAGTAAACAAATTGCCGATTAAAAACCACTAGACCATAAAAACCATAAAACAGCTAAGCAAAAGTGAATGGGAGGCTTCTGTCGCCATTGCGAGATAAATGGCGTCGGTTAAACGCCCGACGTTGTTGAGATATTCTTGGTCACTCTGTAGTAAAAGGAAATAGTAGATAATAGTTACTGTAGGTTTTTTTATCCCCAGAAACTTTTTGTGAAAGATTTTGGTTATAGAGTGGGTATCGGTTTCTGGATCATTTCAGACCAGATCCCGGAGGACTTGTAGAAGTGCAGTTTTAACAATATTATTGCTTGAAGCCCAAATATTGATTATCTGAAACTTGTTTTGCTATTTTTGTGTTGAATATTCGTTTTAAGTATTCCCAGAGTACTTATGGTGGTTCCTGCATTGCCCACCGACAAACCATTCCGGGCCCAGGTTTTACGAAGAACATCCACCTGGAAAATTATGTTTGGGAGATTGAAGCTGGTGAGATATCAGATGAATTGAGGCTTTGTGATATTTGTCGATTTGGACTTTGGACACAAAGTTTGCCGATTTGGACTTGGACTAATGTCGAACCTTGGACACAACGTTTGAGATAGAGTTGCCAGAGCTGACTATTTCCATTTTCGTAAAACAAATCCCCATTAAAAACCATGAGCACTTAAGCTTAAACAAGAAATTTTGTCGCTTAAGAATCTTGGTTTTCTTTCAATTTTTCTAACTTGAAACTTTAGAGAATCAAGTCCGTCAAGTTTATAAGTACAAAATAAATAACTAGATTTAAGAAATCAATCATTTGATCTAATTCAAGGTAAATTCCAGATCAATTTACTGGATTTTCTCTAATGAAGTAGTGCTCTAATAGCTCTTCCCCCTTAATAGCTCTAATAGAGTAGTGCACAAGGAGCGTTACTTAAATTCTCCCGTAATCTCCCGATGCGCTTATCAGAACATATCGATGTGCGGTCGGAAAATGTAGCTGACGATGAGATCTTGTGGGGATTAAGGGTTGAGCTTCTGTAGAAGCTTCCAGGAAACTGTAAAATAGTCATCAACTCGACTCGCTCAGCTGCACTATTATTTAGAGAAAATACGATATTATACTTTAACTTGATGATTATTTGAAAAGATCGATCATTTGAACTCAGTTGCAGCCAACTGTTCATTCATCTATTGGATTCTCTCTAATAGTAGTGCACCCTGGTAGTCACTCTAATAGTCGTCTGAAATTCCTCTGTAATCTCGAACCGCTTATCAGAACCTATTGATGTGCGGTGGAAAATGTAGCTGACGATGAGATCTTGTAGAGTTGAGGGTTGAGCTTCTAGGAAAGCTTCGAAACGGCAAAATAGGCATCAACTCGGCTCGCCCGGGTTGAGTGCTGACAACATAACCTAGCAAGTGGGACGAAAGGCGGAATTGGCACGAAAGGTTTTCAACCCCTTTACGAAAAAAAACACGATTTGGCGCAATTTCCTTCCCGGTCAGGCGAAAGTCGGCCCGGGCGTCGCCCACAACGCCAGTATCAATTGGCGGTAAAAAGATCAAAGATCACCAATCAACCGTACCTTAAAATAATTATCAACTCGGCTCGGCTGGGTGCACTCTACTATTAGCGAAAATGCGAGTATTGACCGTCCAGTTAGGTTTAGTGGATGAAATGTAAAAGAAAGTTAAACTGAAGAGTACTTTGTTAAACTTATATGCAAATTGATGAGCTTAAACCGGGAAAACGGGGAGAATTGCAATTATAAACAAGAGTATAAACAAATTGCAATAAAATGAGAATTTCGTGGAGAAATCTTTTCAAATCTTTTCCCAGCTCTTTCCTAATCTAGAAGTCAAAAGTTGCAACGCTCAACTAAGAAAGCCCTCTTGAAAAAAAAAGAAATTCATTGCATTCGAATCTCCTTTTCTCTCTTTCATCTCTTTCAAAATTTGTAGCTTCAATCATTTTTTTCTGATACAAAATGATTAGGGAAAAGTTATGAGTTCAAAAACTTTTCAAATTCAATTCACTTTCTTTCAAATTCAATCGTAAATTTGATATTTAAAAAAAAGAAAAAAGGAAAAAGTGATTTTATTTTTGAAAAAAATTTCAATTTCAAAGAATTTTGCAGATTTTTGAGGTATTGGCTTGGGTTCTTTTCTTTAAAATGAAATTTTTCTTCATTTAACTTCAGCTATCCAAAAATTTCCCTAGTAGATAGGCTCTTGCAAATCCCAGAACACCGAGAGCCGTTTTTTCTCTTGCACATTTGACTTGATGTCGGGTTTAGGCTTTCCCCCTTTCGCTTCGATTCGACTAGGGACTTCTATTAGGGACTTCCATCAGGGACTTCGATTAGGGACTTCTAATTGGGACTTCGATTAGGGACTTCTATTAGGGACTTCCATTAGGGACTTCGATTCCAAACGGACACCCAGAAATGGAAACCACATTGACTTTCACCGAAAGTTGACAGTTTGAATCTATTTTCAATTCCACCAATACAATACGAGATAAAAGATTTGCGCTCGTATTAGAAAGATGAAATTAGCACTGGATTACTGGTTGTTGCCTTTTCTGGGTGTGCTTTCGGAATCGAAGTCCCTAATACGGTTTAAACTTAAGTGTATGCAATTTTCGAGTATTTTTGTCTGATCAGCTTTTGATAACTCTTCTGCTATTTCGCAAAAGGAGGCCTTTTTTTGGTTTACTTGAAGATTTCAAGCAGCTTGGCATTCAGCTGGAGTGCTGGATGGCTGGACTGCTGGATGGCTGAGACTGCTAAATGGCTGGACTGCTGGATGGCTGAACTTAGCATTCAACTGGACTGCTGAATGGCTTAGGCTTAAGCTCCTTTTTGTCTTCGAATTCATCCTCAGAACGGAGTTTAACAAACCAGTTTACGCACATGTCCGTAGTGGAGCTGAGCTGAGCTGAATCCTTCCCAGTAAACATTCTCAATATTAACTGAATTTTAGAGGCCTGTAACCCCGTAGAGATTCGTACAACATAACGATGTCGCAGATCTCCAGATTTTCTGTCATTTGGCCCTTTTTCTACATGAAAAATATCATTCGGAAAAGTTTTAACGGTAATTTTTGGCCCACCCTGTATACAGTCCGTTTCCTATTTCTTTATCCACCCTAGGACTTTATCAACATTTAGCATTACAACATAAAAGGCATCAGAATTTGAACGCAACAGCTAATAATCTGTTGTTGTTGGTAATGCTGTTGTTGTTGATGATAATACTGTTGTTGTTGTTAATGCTAAATAAATGTTGGTGGATAATTTTTCAAAGTTCCTAAAGATTGGATAAAAGAAATTTGAAACGGTCGCAAGAATCTTCTTTTTCAGTTTTTTTTTTTTTTGTTGAAATCTAGTATTAAAGAGTCACCCAAACAGGTTTTACAATTTGGCCTTTCTATTGCAAAAGAAAATAGCTCGATATCTCCACCCATTCTCCATAAAATCTCTTAATAAAGAAATATGCAAACGGACTGTAGAAATTTATTTGAATCAGATTCCTGGCTCCTGAATTGGATTTTTAAAAAAAAGATAGCTTACTTTTTTATAAAAATACCACTCGTGAGCACCCCAAGTGGGTAAGCGAACGTCAAAGAGTTGAGCGAGGGAAAGAGATCATCATGCTGGAATTGTGGGATCTGGAACCCGCTTATAAATCCGGAGTTAATGAAGGCACAAGGTTCCCGTTATCTTAGCGCAGTCAGTAGCCCTCTTGTCTCCAACCCCTCACGATGATCAGGTTCGACTCCCCGTAGTGCCAGTCAACTTACTTTTTTTGGACAGCTATATTGTTGGATTGGAAAACTATATTGTTTGTCTGATTAGCTTTGAGTCAAGTCAATCAGTAAACACAATTAAGTACAAGTGCAATCACAATTAAAAACCGTTTGAGTTTAGTTTATTCCTATCACTTGTACCAATCAATTTTGTTTTCCTTTCCAGCAAAGTATATTCTAAGAAATTTGTCATCTTTTGGCTGAACTGCCGTAAGCATGCTTTAGAAAATTCTTTGCTTGAAGGAAGACAAGACAGATGGTACAAGTGATAGAACAAAGCTAAGCTCAAAAGGCCTAAGTGTGATTGCAATTGTACAATTGTAAGCTTTACCATTAACACGACCAAAGCAATCAACTTAATATTGTTCAATTTAAAATAAAAAATAAGTTTGAGTGGCACTCCGCGAAATCTCAGGCTCAGATCGTGATGATTAGTACTCGATTTCTAAGTGTTCTTTTTTGAACTACCGTAAGCTACACCTGTTTCTTCAAAGTATCCATTCACTGAAAAATATCAAAACTAAAAAGCCGTTTGAGTTTAGTTGAGTTCTTTCATTTGTACGAATCACTAGTACTCAGGAGTCCTAATTTCTAATATATTAAAAGATGTTCAGTTAAAGGAGGGACAGTCCTTTGTCCTTTTGTTTAAGACCTACATTAGTAAGTTTAATTGTTTAAGACTTACATTAGTAAGTTTAATTGTTTAAGACCTACATTAGTAGTTTAATTGTTTAAGACCTACATTAGTTTCCACCTGTTTCTTCAAATTTATCCATTTTTTGCTTTTCTGAGATATCAACTAATGCTTTTGAGTTTAGTCCTATCCCTTGTACTAATCCCCTTTTTGAGTACTCAGATGTCCTAATTTCTAATATATTAAAAGATATTCAGTTAAAGGAGGACATTCCTTTGTTTAAGACCTACATTAGTAATGAGGATGAAGAAAATTCGTTGAAAGTTTGTTTTGAAGCCATTTGTATAGTGAAATTTTGCAATACGACAATAGATCCAAATCGTCGTGACACCAAGAATGAGAAATGCTGATGAAGAGATCATCTGAGAATGGATCAACAAAGTGATCATCGTAATCGTAATCATCCGATGACGTGTTCCACCACCAACATTTGTCGCCATTTCCAATATTCTACTCAAAACGATCAAAAATTAAATGAAACTTTGGATAAAGCAAAAATTAAATACCCCAAAGGACGTGCGTTTGTCCTTAAAACTTTCTGTACTTTGGTTCCTGTACTTTAGCTCCTGTACTTTGCTCTCAAAAACGTAGACTTTCTGGTGCCTGAATGTTCTATAAAAATCCAATTTGGATTTAAATGCAAATTGATGAAATTTAAAAGAAATTCCAGGTAGGCTAATTTCCGCATTTTTTTTTTTTTCGCAACTGGGTCATTTGGAACTAGGCCTTTTTTCATAATTCATATAACTTTCCTCTAAGCCAGCCAATCTTTATGATGTTGGTTTCATTTTGTAGATCTCAATAGAAGTACAACAAAGTAGAAACCAACATCCTTTTTTTTCCCGTCTTATTTGAAAGTTATGGCGAGAGTTCCACACGTGACCCTAACCAAATGATCCTAGCAAATGACCCAGTTCTTATAAAAGATTGCGGAAATTAGCCTACCCCCTTAAGTAACTGAAAGAGCACTTTATCTAAACTAATATGCAAATTGATGAGCTTAAACCGGGAAACCGGAGACAACAATTGCATGAAATGCGAATTTCTGGGGAATGAAAATCTTTTACAGCTCTTTCTAATCTCGAAGTCAGCAAGACTAGAACTAGAAAATCAACTAGTTCAACTAGAAAATCTCAAAAAAAAAGAAATTCATTGCATTCGAATCTCCTTTACTCTTTCAAAGAATTTGTAGCTTCAGTCTTTTTTTTGGATACAAAATGATTGGGAAAGTTTATATTCAAAAATTTTTCAAATCAATCATAAATTTGATATTTGAAAAGCAAAAAGGCGCAGTTTTATTTTAAAAATTACGAGAAATTATGAAATTTTTTCAAAGTTTACAATTTCCCCGGTATTGTCTTGCTGGTACTGTTACGTTCTTTAGAATGAAATTTTTCTTCATTTCACAACTTCAGCTATCAAAATTTCCCCAAGTAAATAGGCTCTTGCAAATCCTAGAACACCCGAGCCGTTTTTCTGATGCACATTTGACTTGACGTCGGGTTTAGGCTTTCCCCCTTTGACTTCAGTTTGACTTCCATTCCAAACGGACACCCAGAAATGGGAGCCTAAGCCTAAGCCCTAAGCCTAAGCCTAAGCCTAAACTCGCTCAGATCCCAAAAATGGGGGTTCAGCCCAAACCCAAATAGACTGGTGCTGAGGCGCTAGCCGCTGAGCCTTCCCACTAAGTCCAAGCCCTAAGCCTAAGCCAACCCGTGACTTTCACCGAAAGTTGACGAGTTTGATCTATTTTCATTTCCTGTTACAATACGGGATAAAAAGATTTGCGCTCGTATTGAGAAGATGAGTGGCACTGGATTACTGATTTGTTGCCATTTCTGGGTGTCCGTGTGGAATTGAAGTCCCTATACGGTTTACCCAAGTGTATGCAATGTTCGAGTATTTTTGTCTGTTTATCAACTGATAACTCGAAAAGAAAGCCTTCTTTTGGTTTTGAAAAATTTCAAGCAACTTGGCATTCAGCTGGACTGCCCTGAATGGCTGTTAAACTCCTTTTGTCTTCGAAGATTCATCTCCAGAACAGGTTTAACAGGAAACCAGTTTGCACATGTTCGTAGTGCACGCTGAGCTGAGCTGATCCTTCCACAGAAACATTCTCAATGTTAACTGAACACTAGAGGCCCTTGTGTCCTTGTAGAATTCCGGCACAACATAACGTGTCGCAGATCTCCAGATTTTCAGTAGATAGATTTTCAATAGTTAGAACAAAGTAAAGTAAAATTTTAAAAGCCAAATGCCGAAAGCGAAAGTGCATTGTTTTCAGAAGAAAGATTGAATTTTTTCTTATCTATTTTCCACTTACATAACTGGGATTTAATTTCGAAATGTGCCAACTCATATCCACGAAATCCAATTGAAACCAAAAATGTTTGGCTCTTTTCAAGCTTTAGCTAGTAATGTTAGGCGCAGAAGGCTAGCTTGCTCAAACCGAGCCTGTAAACGAAACTAGAGTGAGAAGCCATGTCAAGGCTTGACTTCTGGCAAGGAACACAGACATTATTGGGGGTAATTTGCCACAAAGTTAGGCTAAGATTTGAACCTAGTCAAGACAAAGACAGAGTACCATGAAAGTAAAACACGGGAGGCCACAACTTTGTGTAATCACTCTAGCAAGCCCATTCTTATGCGAAAAACGGTGAATTTAGTTGGTGACATTCGTGTATTTCAAAATTTAAGGACAAAGTACATTTCGACGATCAACCACCCCTTTTTCTCTTTCTCTTTGAAGTCACAACGGTTCAGCTTTAACACAAGATATTCAGCTAACAAGCTACAAAACAATAAATGATTTGGGGCGCGAAACAGAATGAAGGCGCATCGATTTCCTCAATACTTTTCCAATTTTTAGGCTGTCAGAGTTAGGTAACTTTTTAGTGGCTATTCGCCACACTCCGACCTCCAAAATGATTCAGAGTTTACTCTGGATTCTCCCCGCAACGCAAAAATGTGAAGCGGAAACTTGTTCTGCGACAATCTTAACAGAGAAAGTTTAAGTTTTTTGAGGAAACCTTGTACACCAGGAATTTTGTAGGGAGGAATTGAAATCTTGAAAAAGAGCAAATTTTTGAACGAGGAGTAGAGAAAGGGAAAACACAACAACTAATATTTGGATGATGCTTGACCTTTGATCATTTCGATTCCAAGTTTTTCACAGAAAGCCACGTGATGTCGACCGCCGCAATGACTGCAACAGATGAGTGATTTGTTGCATGGCCCCGGATGTTCCTTTAGGCAGTTTTTTGAAATTTGGCATATTCTGTTTATTGATGCAACTCTCATTCTGTCAAAATATTCAATCTTCATTGAACATTTGACTATATCTTTGCATTTTTTGGCTCCACAGAATATGCAATCTTTTTTAACGTGACGTTGTGTGTTTGCTGTTGTCATTTTTCGCTTCGTGGGTGGTTCATCTCCATCCTTCAAGTCTTCAATCAGCTCGCTTCAGCTTATTGAGCTTTTGGTTGATCATTCCTTCAATGGTCTGCTTCCATTCGACGAACGTCTCCCTCAAGTCATCTTTGATTGAAGCCGATGTGGCAAGAGTCTCCGTGAAAATCGTGTTCGATAGCTTCTCCGTTGATTCGTTGATCATTGACGTGATTCCCAAAGCTTCTCCATCTTCTCCATCAATTGCTTCACCTCGGACGTAGTGGTGCTCTCTATCGTAGTGTCTTCGATTTTGGTTGACATGTCCCTGTAATTTGAACATTTAAATGTTGTTTAAAAAAAATCTTGTTGAAAGAGAAATTTTAAGAAAGGGGAAAACTTTATACAAATAGCGTTCGACGGGTTAATGATTTTGATTGAAATTTTTCAATATTAAATTCACAAGGTGTGGTTCTAAAAATATACAATTTGTTACGGAAGCGCGAGCTTTGTTGCTTTGTCGAAGTGCTCAGAAAGCGTCATCTGTCGCTTTCCGGTAATTTACTTTGCCTTTTGCGGCTCTTGGCGTACTGTTGCGTAGTGTTTCTTTTTTCGACGTAATTTCGCACGGTTTTTCAAAATTTTCTTCAGCGCGAATTTCTAGTGGTATCGACAGATTGATTGGTCTTTCAATTTGCTTATTATTGCCTGTTTTGACAATAGCACTTCGAATTTTTTCATCTGCGCCTGCCATTAAGCGTATAATTTTACCTTTTGCGTAAAAACCTCTTTTTACGTCTTCCTTCATTATCAGTACAATTTCGCCAACTTGAATAGCTAGTTTTGATTCTCGCTTACTTGCGTGTTGTTTGCCACTTTCTCGTAATGAGTGCATGTAGCTGTTATGGAATGTTTTCCACACCAAGTTGGGGTAGTATTCTGTGGTTTCAATTTTTCTTTTGACATCTTCATGAGTTTGTATAATTTTGCCTTGATAATCCGGATCGCTCTGAGCTGGGTAACTTTCAATTTCAAGTTTCAATTTTACGCCGGGCAAAAGAAAATCTATTGGGCGAATCAATCTTTCTGACTGTTCTTCGTCTAAGCAAGTCAAGGGGCGGCTGTTGACAAAGCCTTCAATTTCTACCATGATAACCTCCAGTAGTTGCTTGGATATTCCTCTTCCATGTTTTATCTTTCCCAGTGCTAGTTTGACACAACCGATTAATCTTTCATATATCCCTCCCTGCCACGGTGCATGTGGAACTGTAAATTTCCATTGTATGCCATAATCGGCTGGGGTTTGGATATTCACGAAGTTTCCCTCGATTTCTTTTGCATTCTTTAAAAATTTGTCCGCCAATTTGAATGTTTTAGCATTATCTGTCAGAATAAGTTTAGGTTTTCGACGACGAGCACAAAATTTTCTCAGACTTTTCTAGAAACGATGCTGGTTCTTATGAATCTACAATTTCTAGGTGAATATTCCTTGTTCACACACATGTGAACAGAACGATCCATACGTCTATTTCGACGTCTAGTGCTGAGTCGTAGATCAATACTGGACCCATGTAATCTATTCCGGTATTCTCAAATGGCAAACTGCGATTTGTTCGAATCTTTGGGTAACGTGCCCATGCCGATTGCTTGTATGGGAGCCCATTAAAATATTTGCATAAGACTCATCTTTGTGTGACTTTTTTTACTGCTTGCCGCCCTTTTTAAATCAAAATCTTTGACGAATGCTTGCTAATGTTAAGAATAATGCCTGCTTGTCCCTTTTGTCTGTGGTGATGTCTTATGAGTAGTGTGCAAAAGTGGCTATTCGGCAAAAGTACGAGTGGTTTTGAATTTTGAAAGTCTCACAGATATCTCTGACATCCTGTCAACTTTTCGGTAAATTTCCCATTCGTCCTTCTCAACTTCACGTGCCTTTTCCTTCAATTTTTTCTCATTTTCACTTTGATGTTGTTTTATGATCTTTAACTTTGCATTTTTTAGGAAATCGGCCGGTCTATCAATGATGTTGTCGCCACTTCGTGGATCCATTAGACACGATGTAATTGAAATACTTCCTACAGGATTGAGTGGAGTAGTTTGTTAATTTTCCTCATCCAGCGGTTTACGTAATAAAGAAACATTGCCGTTGTCTTGACCAATTGTAAAAAGTTCAGAATCTTTGTTCTTCTATTAGAATTTCTTGGTTTTCGGTTACGATTTCTGTTAGAATCAAAAGTGTTCTTGGCTTCCTCTTCAACACTTTGAGAGGGTGGAATTTCGAACCGTTGAATTTCTTTTGGCCAAAATTTTTCATCACTTTGTAGGGTGTGGGCTTTCCAACTATACGCTTTTGTGTAGTTGCTCCGCGGTGATTCCTTTGGTGTGAATGGCTGGGTTTAACTTTCCAGGGACATGGAAACAATTTGAGTGAGATTGCAATGCCTTTAGTTCTTCTTGAATCTGAACGGAAATTTTGTTTGTCAGTTCTGAACAAATTTTCCTGCTTTATCCCTTGCTTTTTCTTAGGTGACCCATTTCAGTGCCACTTCTGAATCTCCGCAAATGACAATTTCATCAATCTTCATTTGTTTTACTTTCAATAGGTATTGGATCTGCTTATAAGGCATTCTAGGACTAACAATTCCATTTTTGGGATTGTGGGAATGACTTTCGTGAGGTTCAGCCGATTCTTTGCAAAGATTATCGATGACTTAAATCTCTTCCCAGTTTTCGATTGCAGGTATGCGACAATTGCAGAGGCTTTGCCAGTGCATCAGCAAAGATCTTTATTCGTGGCGTAATCTCTTTGTAGTGTCGTAAAGATGAAGACCTTTGGATCGTGATTCTTGTTTCTTTCCCGAACTTTTCTTTCATTTCTTTGTAGTTGAAGTGATCCCCTTTTAGTCTTGATGAACCCCAAACTTTGATAAAACTTTTACCCCAGCCTCAACTAGCAATGGGGTGGCGATCCCATTGAATTGTAATTCGTTGCAATAGCTTGGATTATTTTCCTTTTGGTTAACAGTCGTTCCGCCTTAATTTGGATGATTTGCGATAAAGTATCTTTGTCGCTGTCCCAAGAATCATTCCTAGCCGTTTTAGTGAGCTTTCCACGATCTTATCTTCCTTTTCCATTGAGGTTTAGCACAATTTTGTTGTTACTAGTGAATTCTCGAATGTTCATCTTTATTTTTCTGAAGACATCCTTGTAAATCTTATACTTTTGAATTGCTTCTTTCTCGCTATGTGCGCCGACAAAAAGATTGTCGGCGTACATATTTTTAACCGCTTCATCCTTCAGTTCAGGAGTAATTTTGTTCTAACATGTGTAGTATTGACATTGTGAGTTGAAAGGCACTGGCTTTACACCAAATGGTGTCCGTGTATATCTTAAAGGCCTCAAATTCTGGGGGAAAGAGAGACTGGTTGTTTGTAATCTTTCAACCATAATAATATGCGAACTTGCATCCTTTTTCGGAACTTTGTAGGTGAACTTGATGATATGCTTTCTCTCCATCGACTGTAGCAATATTGGAATGTCCTCCATCTTATAGATTCCGATCCTGTTTGGGATCAATGACGGGCCTTGGTGCATGATTTGGTACAGCGATTTCTGCCCTTTCATGCTGGCACTTGCGTTCAAAACAATTCTTAGCTTTGTGGTCCTAGAGACTTCTTTTATTACCGCTTGATGTGGTATATAAAAGCTGATTGGGCCTTCAATTTTTCTTGGTGCTTCTTCTGGGATTCCTTGTTCCAATTTTTTTGGAATTCTTTATTATATTTTACGAATAGTTCTGGTTTTCCTTTAAGTTGCTTGATGAGGCTATGCAAGTATTGCACTCGCCTTTGACTCGTTGATGCACTTAATCCTTGCCAAGGACTCTGACTCCTTAGCTGCCCCCTTTTGTGATTGCCCGTTCTCCTAAGACTTTCTAAATGCTAGGACTGCCAAGAAGTAATAATTTTTATGTTAGCCATGTTCTTTTTGTTCCCTTGAAATTAGACAAGATTTTATTGCTCTCAGCTGTTTTGTAAATAGCTTCAAAAGCTCTGAAAGCTTCAAAAGATGTTAAGCCGTACAAATTCAGATGAGCAAATCGAACGACACGAATAATGTGAGGGTGTTTGAGTCGCTAAAGTGTTGGAACTGCAGGGAAACAGTAACTGGAGAGATGGGCGCTGACGGGAAAGTTCAGGTGTGTGGGGAGAGGAGGGGCAATCGCTAAATAGTGAAAGCGATAGTAAGGTTATTAACAATAAAGAGTTTTCACCAAGGGGAATCGAACAAGATCAATGCCGATCGAAAGCCCGGTACACTAGCCACCATCGGCCCTTGTGGAAGCTCTGAGTGAATAGATCTCATATCGTGGCGGTGACCGGCAAGACATTCAGATTAGACAATCCCGTCCACTGGATTCTCCACCATCTCTTTAGAGATTTAGAGACAATATACTGACTCTGATTCAATTCAGATCTCATCTGTTTCAATACCGATAAGACAGTGACAGTATTTTCTATATTTTACATATAAAGTCACTCCAAGTTAGTAAAGTCACTCCAAGTTAGTCCGTTTTTTGCTTTATAATTATGTTTATTGTAAAAATAGCAACTCATCAATACCATTAGCTTAAATGCAAAATACACTTTATTTTTAAAACTGCTTAATTGTCAATAACGATAAACATTTCTAAATTCAGGGATTTCACCAAACGAGCTGCTCCACGTTCATCTGTACTCCGTGCCATGCGTTGAGCCCGCGCGATCGGAAACGAATGCATTTGTGTATTGAAAAGTACTGCATCGTTGCTTCGCCGAATGTCAATGCGATCTGGTTGAGCATTTTGCTCAGTGACACGGTGAGGCTGAGCCCTGACAAGAACGGGTACATTCTCGCTAAAGCGTTCACAACGCCAGGAAATGCCCGACTTGCTGACGAGGGCTTCTCGGTCGCGATCCAAAACGGCATCCATTTGTTTTGACAAAGTGTGGACACACAATTTGTAGGGGATGCTCGGAGCTCCATCCCCAATACCCTCAAGTGCTGTGCCCCGGTTGCAAAACTGCTAGCAACAAGTGGGATTGTCGACGGGATCAAATCCTATTTGAGCTTCTCAACGATGTGGAGGCTGATAAAGAGGTCAAATCAATTCAGGGGGTGCACTCGTTCGACTCGTTGAAATGTTGGTCCCGCACGACTGGCCCTTCGGCGCCAGCAGCTGTAAATTGGGTGCAAACGGAGAACTTCAAGTCTACCAAATGAAATGTGTGACAGCGTTTCTCTGTGGTCGATGCGTTGCCAGTGATCCAAGGCGACGCCAACGAATGCATGTATGTGGTGAGACAGTTGTGCCTCGATCCGGCTAAGTTCCTCTCAATTTGGGTGAAGCTCGTCGTGGATGGATTCGTGAAAATGACTCGGATTGCAGCGGTTACGCTAATCGAGGAAGCCGTTTCCCCCAAATTGAATGTCCGATTTGTGCAGAGACTTTCTCGACATCTCCTTCAGCTCGAGAACCCATCGATCTCCCTTTCGGACACACGGTGTGTCAAGGAGGTTGCTCAGGAAAACTTCTCATCAACGAGACACAAGTCCGGTGTGAAACTGTGGAACAACAACCCACAGGGATCAGAATCGAAAGAACAGGATCCTTATCGCTTTCCTCAATGAGCTCAATTCCGTTCTAAACAATCCTCAACAGAGAGGAGAAATGCGAGAAATGTGGCGTAGAACATCGACCGAACAAAAGCGTCCACTGCAAGGAGTGCCGGATGACACTGTGTGCCATGTGTTTTCTGATGGGACATAGAGAACACGAGTTCACGCGATTAGATGGAATAGCCATCGCCTATCTGAGATCAACGCCTACTCGAGGCGGTTCCCATTCTTCAGCAAGAAGTCGACACTTCGATTCAGCTCTTCGAGAATTTGGTCGTCGAGAAGGAGGAGAGATAACCAAGACTGTCAGGTGTTTAGGGAATCGATTTGAGGAAATCTCGAAGGAATATATCCCCTCACTTACGCACTTACGCACCAAATTGAAGCAACTCTGCGACGAAGCTGCGGGAAAGGACATCGAATCATAGAAAAAAAAATTACAAATTTATCTTTTTGATCTTTTTTTTTGATACAATTCGTTTATGTTCTCACAATTTAAAAGCCAAAACTATCTTCATTTGGATTTGAATTCATCTAATTTTTATATTGCTTTAAGATTCGTATAAAAAGTGTTAGAATTAGCAGTTCTCTTTTCCTAGTTTGCGATCAGATTGGTGCTTTGTTCAACGATCTCGTATTTGAATTTATTCAGTTTATTTGATAAAATAATAAATGAGTTTTTTTTAGAATTTTCTATCTTATTTCTCGCAAGCCCCGAGTTCAAGTGAGGTCGAAGATATCTCAAAACAAGAAACTATTTTTGGACAAAACCAGATTCAAACCTGATTCCCCGACCTTTCCACTTCTAGATCCAGTCTGTCTGAAACGCGGGAACGGACAAGCCAAAGCTAAAGAAAGAAGCAATAGATGCGAAGATTAAACTCGATCCTCTAGAACTCGGATCTGTTTAATTTAATTGTCGAGCTTTTAATTCAATTGTCGATTTCGTGTGAAAAGTGAGAGCCGAGTCAGTCGTCATTCCGAGTCAGTCAGCTATTGAAGTGTCTTAGTTCAAGTGAGATCAGATATCTCGAAACAAAAATAACATGTCTTGAGTGAAGAGTACTAACTCAAGACGCAAACAATTGTTTGTTTCTCTTTTTATTCTTTGCCGTCAGATTGGGCTTTATTCATGGATCTCTATGTTGAATTTATTCCATTTATTTGATAAAATAATAAATGCGTTTTTTTCAAATATTCTATCTTGTTTCTCACTGACGTAGATCGTATTCACTGAATAATGGAGTTTGAGTAGCGACTGGATTAGCCAGAGCGGCACTTTTCAGCACGAAGCCATTTTGGCTACTCTTTCCACCCCCACATTGTGCCCAAGCAAAGAGCTCCTGAATGTGTTGGGTTACTGTAGAAATTGTCTGGTTATTGAAAGATATTGTATTATTTGGGTTTTAGTCAAAGCTGAAGCTATTCACCTTCCTTATTGCTTCCAACAGGCAAACAGTGGAAAACCGAGCACGCATAGAACATTGCACAACGGAGACCGTCATCGCGTTTATCCTGGAAATGATCATGTTTTGAGATTAGCTGAATAACTTTATTGTTTAGTGGTTAGTTGAATAGCTTTATTGTTTAGAGGTTAGCTGAATATCTTAACTATTAAGTCGTAGAAAGCATCCGAAATACTCTTTCGCTCACCTCATTTGCACTGCTCAGTCCACTTGATCTTTCAGACCATTTGCCGAAGTAAGCCGCCTGGCTTGAGAACGCGGTGAATCTCGCGAATCGACTAAAAATAGGTCAAACAACAAGTCAAGAATAGCCCAATAGCCGACTATAGGTTTTCACGCTAACACATCGTTTGATTTCTCAAGTTAAAGGACTAGCATCATACCTTACGCCTTCTTCGAGAGCCTTTTAACAATCCATTCACCGTGAGGCAACTTAAAATCTCTTGCGCCAGCTGACTCTGGCAGAAAGCATTTACATCAAAAAACAAAAATCAAAAAGTCTGGAGCAGAGTCGGACCGGCAGCCCTTCTTCGGGCGGTCGTTTTGGAGACGAGAGGCTAAACCCCTCGGCCACGCCTTCCTTTCAACCGACGGCAACAAAAGGGGCATCATTAAGCAGTTAAAAAGTAGATAATGGCTTTTTAATTTTTTCAGCCTTAGCATAACGTTACTAATCTAACAAAAAGCGCATCTCAAAATTTGATCTGTACGCTGAGAAAACCTCGACATTTGCTTTATACACTACTTTGGACATGAAATATCATATTTGAAAAACACTTTCTGCACTTTCGCTCGTCTGTAACTCCCTTGTCTTTACCGTATTTCTAAATATTAATATTACCATTGTGTAGCCGTTGAAAAGAGCTTTCAGAAAATGTATAACACTAATAGTTTAAACTCAAAGACATGGGAGTTATAGAGGAGCGAAAGTGACGATCGTTTTTTAAATATAATATTTATTGTCCAGTACTGTAGTTTACGGTAGTTTTTCAAATATAATATTTCATTGTCCGGTACCCAGCACTACGGCAACTAATATGATCAAATAAAAGATAAAAAGAATAATTTGGATATAAACTTATTAATAAATCCTTCAAAAACGTGACTTTTGCTTTACTTTCACAAGTTAGCCAATGGAAAAGGGGCGGAGCGCGTATGCCCGCGTATTTGCGGCTTGATTTTACGAGCGAGTGGCTTTCTATTAGAGCATTTACGGGAACAGCTTTGAAGTCTACTCAAGTACCTGCACTACTGGACAATGAAATATCAAATTTAAAAACGATCGTCACTTTCCCACATCTGTAACTCCCTTTTCTTTACCGTATTTCTAAATATTAATATTACCATTGTGTAGCCGTTGAAAAGAGCTTTCAGAAAATGTATAACACTAATAGTTTAAACTCAAAGACATGGGAGTTATCGGGGCCAAAGTGACGATCGTCTTACAAGCTCTCGATGTTTCATTGTCTGCTGCTATCGTAGCCGTTTACGAAATTCAGCCGATTACGAATCATTCGTTAGCGGCTGAATTTCGTAAACGGCTACGACATATATATAATCTAAAATAGTATCTAAACAATCCAATTGTTAGAACTAACCAAATCTGGTCTCGTTTGATCGTGACAAGCATCGAAAATCGTTACAAAGTCGAATGTGTTCGACCATTCATCCGGCAATTTCGTCGCATCACAACACACATAGCTCTGTAAAAAGAACAGTACAATTGAAAGGTGATCAATTTTATCAATTTCTAACATTGAAACCTTTTCCCTAAAACCTATCTCACCGAATTCTTCGTCCCCTCTTCCTCTTTGTGCTCGTTTGCTGATTTGATCGCCTCTTCCACGAGATCCAATCCAATGAATTCGCTTTTCGGATATGCGTGCGCTAAATGTCAAAAATATTTTATTCATTTTGTTCATTTTTCTCTTATTCCCAACCAAGTACAGCATAAAAGAAACCAAAAATCTGAACGTACACCCCCCGCCACAACCGATATCCAAACATTTCATTCCACCAGCTACGAGACGATCCTGACATTTTTAGTTTACTTATTTTAAAATCGTTTTCTAAACTTTACTTTGATTGCTTTATTTTGACAATTATAAATGTTTTATTTATGAAATCACCCCAATCCCGTGTCCCAAATCAGGTACAACATTCGGAATGAGAAACTCACGGTGACGAGCCTCTGAAAAAAACAAAAAACAGTTTTTTAGTGCGTTCTCGTTTAAATTAAAACCAAATTCAGGCTTTCAATTCAAGCCAAACCAAATCAGAGTTGTTTTTCTCCTCTTTCAGTTAAACCAAATCTGGCTTTACCAAAAGAATAGTCTTAAAACAACCCTGAAACAACAACAACAACCCTTTCCTCTCACCTGAAATACCCGCCATCAATTCATAAAACTTCGAATAATCCGAGTAATCCAATCCTGAATATCTTTAAATAATATCTTTAAATAATAACTAAACAATAATTATCTTTATTTTCTTACCCAATCTCGGATTTTCCGCCCGAAAAGCGTCCTCTAATTTGTCGCGAACGTCAGCGAAAAGCGGAATGAAACCCATATTAGCAATCCATGGACAATTGAGCAGACTCTGCAATTGGAAACAGCTTCAAATCAAGAATTTCAGCATGTAAGAATCCCTCCAAACATTCGATTTTCAATTTCCCCACCTTTTTCTGCTCCTCTGTCACCCAGAATCTCTCCTCGTCATCGACTTGGAAGAGATTCGCGCACGCCAAACAAGCCAACCACTCACGAACGTAACTAGAAAAGTTGCGTACTGATTGGATTGTTATTTTTAAAGTTTAAGATATGATCTTAAACAAACCGTGGCTTGCATTTCGCTTTCTCAGCCACTTCATCGGGAGTCACATGATGTGAAGGTGAAGAGACCTCGCAAAGAGCCTGGAAAGAAATACTAAAAACATGAACAACTACCGTAAATACTGTAAGCTATAAAGAATAGTTTGCGACAACATTATACCTACCGTAGATACTGTAATAGTCCCTCGTACCCCTCGTACAGTCGCGTAGTCGCAAAAGGTTTTATTTCTATTTTTAGTATTTCATTTTTTTCAAAGCGCCCGTACTTTCAAAAAATACGTCTTTGGTATCAAAAAAATAGCTGAAATTCAGGGCTATTTTTTGATACCAAAGACGCATTTTGTGATACCAAAGATAATGACGGGCGGAGCATCGCGTAGTCTAGCTTTGGACGAGTTTTTCTCGACACTGGTTTATGCTACAATGCTCGTTTAGATATCAAAAAATAGCCCTGAATTTCAGCTATTTTTTGATATCTAACGGAGCATTGTAGCATAAACCAGTGTCGAGAAAAATCCGTTTAAAATTAGACTACGCGATGCTCCGCCCGTCATTATGAGGATGGGGTACTAGTACAGTATTTACGGTAGGTTGATCAGAGCCCGATTTCATCAACGAATCTTTTATCTTACATCTTGCAATCTTGCAAGAGTTAGCGATTTCACCAAATTTCGCGTTCTATTTTGCGCCCCAACGCTACCGTAGCCTTGATAGTTTTTGGCAAAGAGCTTCTTCAATTCATTTTTTTGCAGTTTCCTCAGTTAAAATTAGCTAAATTTACAATTCATCTTTTTTCTTTTCCTAGCCTTTTGTTGTTTGTTGTTTGTTGCCTTCTATAATTTTTTAAATTTAGATTCCCGGCTACAAATAAGATGCCAATTATTGACGGATTCGAAGTGAAGAAAATGTGGATTGCCGTCAACATAGCGTTCACTAGATTTGCTTATCGATATTATCGATACAAACGGCAACCTCAGGTTTGACCGTTCAGATCTCGGTTTCTAGAACAGCTATCAATCTGCAAATTGTTTCATTGGAAAGCCAAGATTGTCAGCTTTTGATTGCTTTCTCACACATAGCGAATTCTCATGGGTAAGTGCCTTAAAAAGTTTATCAATACTTATCGATACTCAAATTTCGATAATCGATTCTTTTGATAATCGATTCTTTCGATATCGATAAGTATCGATAAGGTTTATGAGGTTTATGACTCATTAAAAGTCGCTATGTATAAAATCGCAATCAAAAGCTGACATTCTTGCCTTTCCAATGAAACAATTTTCAGATTGATAGCTGTTCTAGAAACTGAGATCTGAACGAGCAAACATGAGCATGCCGTTTGTATCGATAATATCGATAAGCAAGTCTAGTGTTCACTAATGGAGCCTTGGCGACGATTTACCCAATTATCTCCAATTAGACAGCGTGAAATTCAACGGTCATCAAAGGAGAATCAAAATCAAAAAAGATTACAATTGAAACAAAGCTGAGGGCTTTTTGGTGAACTTGAATATTAAAGCTTTAATATTTAATATTAAAGCTGGATCTTTTCTGCTATCAACTCTAGCCATGTCACTCTGTACTTTGTGCTCTCACAAACGAACGCCTTCTGATAGACTTCTCTTTTACAAACCAGAGTCTAAGTACGCTAGAAAGCGTGCGTTTACGAGCACAAAATACAAAATAACTTTTCCTCACCTCAATCAATCCAAGCTTTTTCCCAAGCGCCAACGCCAAACTCGCCATCCCGCCGGTCAAATAAGTCTGAATTTTTAATTCAAATAATTATCGATTCAATTTTTTTACCAAAAGTTGTCGATCGTAGTCACTTGACATTTTTGCTTCAGGGAAAATCTGATTCAAATTTATTCAAGAGCTAATGGCTCAATGATTTTTTTGGGGTTGGCAATGAAATAAACTAATGGAAAAGAATTTCTCGTGGTTAGAAAATGTATGATAACATCGAATCAGCACAAAAAGGTCATTCAAAAGGGGAAATGGGGACTTTTTTTTGGAAAGAAAAGAGATCGTCTCTCAAATGTTTCGAGAATAAAAAGAATGATTTGTTAAAAATGCTGTGTACTTTCTATATCTTTACCTCAACTATTTCAAATTCAAATTAATCTTTTCCTTAAAAGTATTGTCCCAATATCGCAAGCTTATGTTTAAATGTATAAAATTTTAGCCAAATAGCAGTCTTGGCTAACATTGCAAAAGTCAAGGATTTAATTCTGATTCAAGCCTTTAGAAGTTAGTTATTGTGATTGTTATTGCTTAGTTATTTCTATTGTTAATGCTTCGTTATTTCTATTGTTAATGCTTAGTTATTGTTATTGCTAATGCTTAGTTATTGCTTTTGCTAATGCTTAGTTATTGCTTTTAGGCTGAAATGAAGGGATTTTCAATGAATGGATTAATAATACACAAATTTTATACGAAAAACTAATGAAATTCAATTGTTTTTCAAAAATTCTTCAAAAGACAATAAAGGAGTGAAGAAGAAGAAGGAAAAGAAGAAGAAATGAGCGCCTTTGGCACCTGCTTTCTTTTCCTTATCACTAAATGAATGCACTTGAGCAAAATGTAAGCCGTAAATTTAGTAAATTAAAGAAGAAAAGTTGAGAAATAAAGATTTATCACTTCGATCATCGCCTTCTTTATCGGAAATTTGCCTCCTTTTATCCATCACTAAAATAAAAAGATTTATTTCGAGAACAGCATATCAAATAATGAAAAACACAAAAGAAAGTCTCAAATGATCGTAAAATTATTTCCAATATATTTGGAGCTTTTCAAAAACTAATTTCTCTTTTTGCTTCACACGGAGTAGCACGTGTGGAACGGGCAAAAAAAAACGAGACAATGATGCCTGTGTAAATCGATGTCCAAAGGGGAAAAGAACACAGAATGATCAACAAAACACAAAGAATGAGCAGCGAGCAGATTGGTTTTGTAGGAAATAAAATTTCAAGTTTAATACTTGTTATATTAGGGATGGGAAGTCGAAATCTAAGCAGAAATGTCTTAAACGAGTCACTGGATCTGTAAGTCACGATAGAACGGACTTCTAAGGCTTCTAAGGACGGACTTCTAAGGCTTCCTAAGACGGACTTCTAAGGCTTCTAAGAACGGACTTCTAAGGCTTCTAAGAACGGACTTCTAAGGCTTCTAAGGACGGACTTCTAAGGCTTCTAAGGACGGACTTCTAAGGCTTGTAGTAGGCTTTTAGTAAAGCCTCAAGCTATCATGCCTGGTCTAGCACGTAATAGAAATATCGATAAAAGATTATATCCTTACAAATGCTCCAATTTACTACAGCTATTTATAATTTAAGAAAAACGCGCAGAACTTGTGTAAACTTTTGAAGGAGCTCATTTGTCGAACCAATTTTGGTAAAGCCAATAGGTTCAACAATTGTGATCGCGTTCACCTGCATTTGTTTGATGCTTATTTATACTCTCATTCTCGCGCTCAAAGAACATCCATTTCCTCTACGTGCTTTTCTTCCTTTTATCATTTGATTGTTTGATCTTTATGATAAAAGGGGAAGAGAATTTCTCAATTTTTGATTTAAAGAACAATTGCAGAAAATAGAAACAGCATAAAGACTATAGAGAAATCGGCTAGAAACAAAAAAATATTTGAATTGATAAGAGAAAAGATATGTCTGGCGAGATTTCAAAGGTGTAAAAAAGGTAAAGTATTCTTTAAATACTAGTATTAGTATAATTTAATATCGAAAAGTGATAAATATTAGGGTGGTGCAAAAGAAACTGCCGATTTGACGGTAAATTTTAAAAAAGATGGCGTTCGATGGTGACATGATCACAATGGAATATTCTCGCAAGATCTCGAGCAGATTGGCATGGATCGGCCTGAATAACGTCCCTCAGCTTGGCTTCGTTCACGACTTCTGGCCTCGAACGGTGCTCGTAATCTTCCAAAGCCTCGTCTCCCTCTCGGACGTTGAAACCAAGTCTGACACTGCCTGAGAGACGAACTGCCATCTCCGAAAGACAGAGAACGAGCAGCACAGAGAGAACGATGCGATTCGGCAGCAGACTTTCCAATTTTGAAGTTAAACAGTAATGCTGCTCGTAGCACAAATGGAATATTTTCGCAAGATGTCGAGCAGATTGGCAGGGTCAGCCTGAATAATCCCTCAGCTTGCTTCGTTCACAACTTTTGGCATCGAACCGTGCTGGTAGAGAGACACTGCCTGAGAGACAAACGGTCATCTCCGAAAGCAGCACAGAGAGAACGATGCGATTTGGCAGCAGACTTTCCAGAATTTCCCAGAAGTTAAACAATGTGCTGCTCGTAGCACAAACTTTTGCTCGACCATAATCTAAATAAAAAATATAAGCATTTTAAAATAAAATAAACAAAAACCAAAAAATTCAAATGTCGAAATAAATAGCAAACAAATATGCGAACAAAACATAAAAGAAATAATGCCGTTAGCATCGCTCGCTTCTGATAAAAGAGCTGATACCCATCGGCAGTTTCTTTTGCACCACCCTAATAGTTACAGTGTAACTTACAATGAGCTTGAAAGTTGAAATTTCAAATCTTGGGATTATTTATTGAGGTGCAAACTTTTTACAAACAAAATCCTGATGCCAAATAAATGAGGCTTTCTTTTTTGCTGAAAATTTGGTGTTATTAAATTGAATATCTTTAGATTTGAAAGAAATTTGTCAGCAAAACAGTTAAACGGCTGAATATCTTTAAAAGAAGTAAGTCAATGGGTTTGAAAAGGGAAAATTGACAGCTAGATACCGTAAATACTGTAATCGTACCGGGAGTGGGACAAATGCGGCCTTTTTTTTGCGCACCCGGACATTTGCGCACCTTTTTTTCCGCACTTAGCCCATTAGCGCACCTTTTTTCGCGTTTTAAAAAAAGCTCTAAAAGCTAAGATTAACCAATTTCTATTCCAAAAGTTGTTTTTCTAGGTAATTTGAGGGCGTAGAATCGAAATTTTGGCATATCAGAGCTTGCGGAAGCGAACGGACGCAGTTATACAAAGAGAAAAATCGAATTTGAATTTCTGTAATTTGATCTAGCCGCTTTGTCTTTCAAATTGGTTCCACAAGCTCTGTTATGTCAAAATTTGAATTCGACACCCGCAAATTACCTAGAAAAACAACATTTGGAATAGAAATTGATTTGGAATAGATATTAGCTTTTTAGAGCTTTCTTTAAAACGCGAAAAAAGGTGCGCTAATGGGCAAGGTGCGCAAATGTCCGGGTGCGCGAAAAAAAAGGTCGCATTTGTCCCACTCTCCTAACATCAACTCAACTTCTAATTTAGCATATCACTTTGTTTTTTTTTTTCTTTTTATTGTTTTGATTTTAAACTTTTCGCAAGATGTCGTTCGCGGAAGCGAACGGACGGAGTTATACAAAGAGAAAAATCAACAATTTTCTGTAATTTGACCTAGCCGTTTTGTCTTTCAAATTGGTATGTCCACGACGAAGCGATCGAACAGTATGTCCTCGACGAAAGCGTTTTCTAAACCTTGTCATTTCCCCGATCACCATAACCTCCTAGTTCTTGTCAATATAAATTTTGGAATGATTTTGTAAGAATTCATAAAGAATATCAAAAGATCAAAAAAGTAGATTGATTGGATAAAAATAGAGACAAGATTACGATAGAAAGAAAAAGCGGACAAAGCTTAGACAGCTTAGAAAACGCAGCAATTGAAATTTCAGTGCAATCAACGCTTTGTCAAAGCTTTACACCGATGAGCTCTATCAGTACGCGCCACTGCCACCTCGTTCTCGTTCGAAAATCGGTCACAATGCAGAAGTCCGTGAATAAATTTTGATAGTACTTCATCAACGCATCAATGTACAGCTACCTCTTCTGCTCGCTAAGCCCCGTAGCTTTTTGGTAACAGGCTTCAAAATTTGTGGTCAAAATAATGCCTGGCAGACGCGTAAGTGAAACTGTACTATGGCACTACTGCACAGTACTATGGTCAAAATTTTTCAAATTTGGTTTATTAACAATTTGGTTGGGTCAGTTAATAGGCCGGCTGAGTACAGCTACTTAGTACAGTACAATTAGTTGAACTACAGTGTACTATGGTTCTAATAATAGAGCTATTAGAGTGCAATCTTCTACCTTGAAACTATAGTTCTATGTATCTACCGTAAATACTGTAATTGAACCCCACCCCTCTAATAGTACCCCTCTAACAATTTGGTTTGGGTCAGTTCATAAGCCGGCTCAGCTCCTGTACTTTAGTAGAACAACAGTGTACTATGGTTCTAATAATAGAGCTATTAGAGTGCAATCTTGTATCTTGAAACTACATTTCTATGTATCTATGTATGATTTTTCAATAGTTTCCTTTTTGTGAAAATGTTTAGTGTCAAATTTTCGTCAGCGACAAAGACACTTGCTATAAAAGATACTTAGTCAAAGTAACGTCAAAGTGAATGATGTTTTTGTCGTAAAACAATTCATTTAATATTCATTTAATATTCAATTTTAAAATAAAAAAAAAAAACAAAATAATAATATTAATCTTCATTTAATATTCATTCGATAATTCAAATTTAGAGAAATACCAAGTGAAAGACAGTAAAAGAATTTGTTTGTTGATCCATTAGCATCCAAAAGCTAATCCATTTTTTCATCAATTTAAATTCATTTTTTATCAATTTAATTCATTTTTCATCAAGTTACAATTCATTTTCCATCAGGAGTTAAATTCATTTTTCACGTCTTTTATTGAGAGTTTGACTGGTGAGGTTTAGAGAGAAAGGCCAAAAAAAGAGAAAAACAAACTCTTAGTTGTGTCAATGTTGATTTAGGGATAGGGCCTGGGGGTACACACACACACACACACACACAAAACCTTCCTTAGATACCCACGAAGTTACGCTTGGATGCTTCGAATTCTGTAGAATTCCTAAATTCTCAAATTCCCATCTATCTATCTATCTATCTAAAGTTACATGTTTAATCGAATCTATAAATTTTCCTTCAATTTCTTGAAATGTTCTTCAATTTGTTACATTATTGGAGTCAAAAAATTGGAATATTAGACTCTGGGTTGGTTTTGGGTTTAAAACGTCTTGTCCAACATCTTGTCCAACATCTTGTCCAACATCTTGTCCAACATCTTGTCCAACATCTTCTCAAACATCTTGTCCAACATCACCTCTATTGAGTGCGGCGGAAAGTTTTGAACCCAGTAATTTCCAGTTTTGTACACTACTCCCCCACCCGCAGCACTGGCTTTCAATACCTGATTAAAGGGTTAACAGTACCTAGTCCTAATCCCTGACCATTCCCACTTCTTCCCCGTCACCTCATCAAGAGGTCGCGGTATCGTTGAGATGATTAGGAGAGGACACGTCTCTCAAGATGACAGTGAAGAGGAGAAGATCACCGGTTCCGTGTCCTTTTCCTTTCCCTTCCCTTTCCCTTCCTTTCCTTTCCCTTTTGCCATTCCGAATCAATGTTTGCCTATTTGTCCCCTTTTTGTCAATCTTTTTGATTCGTTCCGATCTTTTTCTTCTTTCTTTTTCTTTTGCCGAAGGTGTTCACAGGTCCTACTTCTGTCACTTCCCGGTTGTCTTTCTGGGGGAGAGTTCTGTCGGATAGCTGAATATCTTATCTTTATTGAGTAATAAGATACTCTATATTTGTATACTGTAGCAAGTATTTAGATTCAGTCAAAGCAAGTCAAAGCAATATTCAAAGCCTTGGATATCTTTGAATTACTGTCACCTCCATTGCTTTTACAGTAAGCCGAGATTTTTTCGAATTTAGTATTCAGGAAGAATGATATCCAATTGAGTATCTTTTTCCGGAATACTGTATTGAGGAAATAGACAGGATTGTAGTAAAAATTATTTTAAAAAAAAATAAAAATAATGAAAAACTTAACATTTTTAACATTGAATTTAAAATATTCATTCCAATGTGATCTTGTCCATTTCAATCTCTTATTCAAATCATCTAAAAAGTCATTTATTTCAAAAATTCTGTTTTGACAACTTTGAATCGAATCCTGTTTTTTCACTAGCTGTTTTCTAGCAAAGCAAAGCAAAAAAAGAAAAGCACTGTGCTCACTTCGGGTCTAGACATTTTCATCAAATCCTCAAAGCAAAATAAATAGCAATATTTGCCTTGTTTACAATATTGAAAAACCTGCAAAAGTCCCAATTTGAAAAGCATACATTTGCTTAGTTTTGGTAAAATCTTATTATTAAAATCTATTAATCTATTAAAAGATACATTTGCTTGTAGAAATACCGGAGTAGTATACCCACAGTGTACATTCCAAAGCCTAAGCCTAATACCGGAGTATTTCTACAGGCTGCAAGCTTTTCCATCTAGCTGAATTTCCCCTGATGCTCTATTGCCTATCTTATTCCATATTCTCAAAATTCTCCATTTCCACCAAATAATCCATGAAGTCCGTGTTAGGCTACCGATTTGACGATTCGGGAGGGGACTGGCGCGGAAAAGCGGCTCTCCCGAAAAGGCTTCACCAGGCCAGGTCTATTTTGGCCTTTTTTTGGTCTGTTTTTGGTCTATGGATCCTTTCGACTCCTTGTCGGGAATGGGGCTTACAGATCGGGGGAAAAAGGGGTATTGTGCAGCTGGGAGACTGGTGGGGGTGACAGTCAACACTGTCGTCGTCCCCCCCCCCCTTCCCTTCATCATTTAGAAGACAAAGGATTTCATTATTTGTTTGTTTTTTGTTTAAATTCTTGAGTTAAATCCAACTTTACACGAACTCGTTGGGAACTTATTTCCTTAGCTCTTTAGTTCTTTATCTTTTAGCTTCAGTCAAACGGCGAGTTACTCTTTAGAAAGCAAAGTCGTTTGCTTAAAATGGATTTGGCGAAATGCACAATCAATCACTAATACTCATCCCACCCGCATAATGACGGTGCGGGAGTGTTACGTAGTCTAGCTTTGAACGAGTTTTTCCCGACACTGGTTTATGCTAAAATGCGCGCCGTAGGGTATCAAAAATAGCCCTGAATTTCAGCTATTTTTATAAAAATTTTTTATTTTGATATCAAAGACGCATTTTTTGAATTAAAAATGAAATACTATAAAACTCTTGCGACTACGCGACTGTACGAGGGCGGTTAGGGTACTATTACAGTATTTACAGCATGTCTTATACAAAAATTCATTTCTTTTATTTGCTAAAGTTTGTTTTTTATGGTTTCATATTTTTGATTAATTTGTTCTAATTCTAAATTTATTTCCTCATTACAAATTTCAGGGCAAAGATGTTGATGTGCTTGAGCTTGTGCTTCAAAAACTCGACGAGAAGATGCACCAAATGGAGATCAAACAATGAGTACGTGAGTGATTTTGGTGTTTTTTTGAGGGTTTAGATTGTTTTAGCTTCAATTTTACTGTTTTCACAGTAATCTTTCGTCCTAATAGTGAGATTATTGTAGTGAACTGGGGTAGGGTGGTCTTTGATTATTAGAATTTGACGGCTGTACCAACTTTTTTTGATTCTAGCAAGTCGGCAAACTTGTTCAGCGGCTCAAAACAAATAAAAAATGAAAAAATCTTTGAATATTCTACTAAATCTTGGTCAATTTGAGTTCTTTGAAAGAGCTTTTTAAAGAACTGATTGACAGAAATCGATTCTTCGGCTTTCATTTATACCCCTTCAAAACAACTCTTGCCTCTGTCACTTGTCCAAAGCTTTTGCTACCTTTGCTATATCTTTTCCAAGCTTAATCCATGCATTCCACTAAATTCAAATTTCATTTGCTTCCAAAGAAACTTGAAATCTTGAAATCAATGACAATCTCCAGATAACCCCTGAATCAAATTTTTCAACTTTGTTCATTGAAATCTTCAATGACAAATGCATTTGGTTAACTTCCGGATAGCATCTTTCCGCTTCTTTTCTCAAAGAACTTTCATTCTTGAACTCGAACTGGGTTTGAATGAACAATTCAATGAGCCCCCTCATTTCTCTCTTTTGCAAACGCCTCATTGCTATGCACACCCAGAAATGATGCGCTCTTTTTTCAGTGTTGAGGTGGACAGGGACACACAACTCTGTCATAGAGCCAAAATAAGCCCTATCTTCTTTGTTTTGATTGATTTGATTATAAAATTTTATCTAGTTAGCTGTCAAAAAAAGATTCATTGTAGAAAATCTTTCAACGTTTCAATATAATCCGTAACTTCTAAAGGTTAAGCAATCCGTATCAATCTTGGGGAAAGGTCTTGAAACTTTTGAAGATAAGTGATTCCGAAAAATCTTCTGTTGAATCAATTTACCCACTGCTTGGTGGCCCTTTTAAAATGGAAAAGGAAAAGGGCTGCCACGAAAATGCTTCTGAATTAAAAATTTCTATAAATAGAATGTCTCCGGAATTTTTGGTAAAGCGTTTTCAGTTTTGAAAGCTTTCTATTTCTTTGACCGTTTTTCATCCTCTACTTATCCAATTTTTCTATTTTATTTAGCCCGGGGATCTTGTGAGAAATGTCCAATTGCTAGCCAATCCTCTCTTCCTTCTGTACAAAATGAGTCGTTGGTCTTCTTCATCAACACCCGGAAGGTTTCTTATTCATCTTTTTCTTTTTCAATCCTTTTTTTCATTTCCAGTGTTCGTCCTGTTTATGGTGCTCAACACCCACCTTTGAAAAGCCTTTCCAGGAGCCCAGTGAAACAAAAGACTCAAATTTGAGCAAATCACCGCCGAACAAATTGCCGATTATGCAACTAGGTTTGGAAGTTTGATTTTTGGTTGAATTCCTCACAAAACAGAGTTCAAAATCTATTTTAAGGGTTAAATTTGGCTCTGCTATCTTTACTTAATTTATAAATTTAGTGTATCCGACATACATGGGACTCTCGTGTGGTGTTGGATCAAAGAAGTACGGCGTGTGCTAGTGCGGCTCGAGGATTTTGGCAGCTCACGCGGCAGCGGCAGCTCGAGACGATGCACGCCCCTCCTGTTTCGACAGCGCCCACTGAACAGCAGAGTACAAAAGCCATGCAACGATTGGCCATCCAGAAAGGTATGCTTTTCAAAAAAATCGTTTTATATCTTAACGTAGCTATTATTAATCTTTGTGAAAGTAAAGAAACTCAAACTGAATTATTCAATTTAGAGCCCTTGCCATCTGCATCAGCCCAATCGCAAAGCCAGTAATTGCCCCATCACCAATCTACCCCGCCTCCCCGAAATCTCCACCGATGATAAAATGCATCCAGATAAAGGTGGGAAAATTTGAACTACAGTTGAGTCTCGTTATTGAACTACGGAAGGAATCCTAAAAAATCCGGTTACTATTGAGGCTAGTTCACTATCCAGGTGTTCACTAACGAGAGTATCGACTGCATTTATGAACTATCTAAGAACATTAACTTTAGGAAAAGACAAAGATGTGGCTCGTTTTGATCGTTTGCGGAAAGTGCTTGGCGCAAAGAAGAATAGTGGTGGAGCAGATGGGAGAGCCGATTCACCACCAGCTGAAAAATTAGTGAGTGTTTCGCTTAAAGTTGCTTAAATGGTATATAGTTATCATTCCCTTATCTGCCACTTTAGATATGGAAAAAACTACGAGAAGACTGTTGAGATGGGCATTCCGCACAAATTGAGACCGACAGCCTGGAGACTTTTATCGGTAAGACTTAGACCTTATAGTTAGCAGTATTTCTTGACAATATCAAACCTAAGTGAAGAGCCATATTAAACAGATATATGAAGTTATAATCTTAGCAAGCAAATTTAGGGTTACTTCCCACCGAACATTGATCCGAAGAAAAGTGACGTTGCAAAGACCATGAAGAACTCTTTGGCATTATGTTGAACAGTATTTTCACACACGATTTGACGATCATCATAATGACACTTTTAGACGGGTTTATTCATATATATCACTATTTTGTAGGTAATCGCTTATCATTTATTTTAGGTCACATTATTGACATCCCGAGAATGTGCCCGCTGATCCCGTTATTTCAACCGAAGCGTTCGAGAGGTATTTTTAACATTTTCTAGTAGTAAGCGTTATGTAAAAATTTAAGTGTTCTGCAAGAAGTGGGTATATATTTATTTTCAAAAATTAGATGTTCGAGAGGATTCTCTACATTTGAACGATCCGCCATCCACGGCAAGCAGTTGCGTGCCGGGAATCAATGATCTTGTCACTCCGTTTTTTGTCGTCTTTCTGAGGCGAATTCACATTCCACAACACGTTGAGGTAATATTTTATGAAACAAAGCGTTAGAAAACTAAACCCGACGTTTGAGTAATACTTTGAAAAACGTAGCATGTTGGCGGAGAATTCAATACTTTTTTTAAGTCGGAACTTTTGATGTCTCCACAACTACCGAGGGAACAAATCGAGCTTGTTGAAGCGGATAGTTTTTGGTTGGGTTTTTCAAAAGCTTGGTGATGTTTGTGTTTTAAATACAAATCAACAAATACTATTTTCTAGGTGCGTTTCTTCACTCCTCCCGACTCGATCCAAGACAGCACACACCTTTGCTCAACCGGGAATTCAACGCAAAGTCCTTCAGCTGAAACATTTGATGAGCAGGATTTGATAGTCAGTTTTTATCTATTGATTAAAAATAATGTTTAATGATAAAATTTCTAGGACCTCTTCATCTCGTCATTTGGAAGGAAATCAAGTCGAATACTTGCAATTTGCGGGTTTCCGATGGATGATGAACAACTTGTTGATGCGAGAGATCCCGTTGAGGAGCAACGATTCGATTGTGGGACACGTATCTTGTAAGTTCGAAAATTTAAAGAATCCAATAATTTTCTTTAAAATTTGCTAAGTTTCTATGTTTAGGCCGAGCAGAGCAGCTTCTCGCAATTTCACAGCTACGTGTGTGCGGCTTTTCTCCGCGCGTGGAGTAAACAATTGCAAGCGGAGAGAGATTTTCAGGTATCTATAATTTATTTTATCAATCTTTGTTTAACTTTCTGTAGTAATGTTCTATTTTAGGGTATCATGATTTTGCTACAAAATCTGCCAACACAGTCGTGGGGTGATCGAGAAATTTGCGAGTTGACAGCCGACGCGTATTCACTTCAAGCAGTTGGTTTTTTTGCATTTGAAAATGCTTGCTAATAAAATCTAGTCAATTTTGTTAAAAAAAGTTTACATTATCCTGTAAGTTTTTTTTTCAAATCCAAACTTCAAAGCAAAATTTTGTTTTTCAGGTGTTTGATGGTGCTGCTCGACATCTAACTTCCGGGCAATCGAGTCCATAACTCCGAGATTCTTGTGAGGAAATTTGTATATGTTTTTTCTCAATATTCAAATGTACGCTTCATTTACTCTGTGATCACTTTTTTATTGTAAAGAATCGAACACTTTTTGTCATATTTCTAGTTTTTAGCTTTTCCTTTCCGTGCCTGTTTTGATGAGAAATTAATAATGTAACTTATTGCGCAAATTTCTAAGCTTTTTATTGGGCTCGTGTGAAATGTATCGTTTTTTTCTGGTGTAATAACATGGCCAGTATATTTCTATTGTACAGTTAGCATAATTTTGGTCGAATAAACGGTTCTTTAGATGCGAAAAGGAAAATACATGTAAAGATTTTTGTTTTGGAATCAAACAATATTTCTAACACGAAACAAACCTGACTTTCTGGTAGTTATTTTATTTTTTTAAGATGAGCGCCTTGACGGTGCAAAGCTTGGTTCTCTCGTCGTGTACGATATGTCAAGCCGGGACCGAGTTTATACACAGGTAACGCTTTTGGATCGTTTGATTAAACTTTAAGCCAAACTTCAATAAAGCATCTTTGTGGCATAAAATGTTTTTGAAAGTGTCATTGTGTGCAGAATGGTTCAAATTTGTTTACTCAGTCAATCATCAATGCTTTTTTAGGAATATTGAGGGTGGAATTCACTTGGCAACTTTTCTCTCCTTCTTGATGATCTCCACAAAAGGAATTCTCCTCGAAAAACGACTATTTGGTGCACCACAACATATCCCAACAAGGTAAATGACTCAGTATCTATCAAAAAAAATTAAAAATCGGTCCCTTAGGTGCCAATCGATTAGCTCAACTTTTATCTGCTCCATTAGAATTCCTCATGTTTTTGTTTTCAGAAAATATTGGTCGATGGTAACGATTTTCTTCATCGTAAACCTCTGCAATAATTATTCGCTTTACTTTGACGTTAGCATGCCATTATTTATCATTTTTAAATCGGTAAGTGCTTTTTTTGTTTTCTTTTGGAAAAGCTATTTTAGGGATCACTTCTGGCAAATTTGCTATTGACGTGGATCATTCGACGACAAGTTTATCCGTTCTCCAAAATTTTGGCTATCATTGTAACGACGATTGGTAAGACTATCATTCATTTCATTGAAAATCTTTTTTTTTAGGTTTGGCCATATTCACAATCGCTTCATCGACGAGAAAACCACAATGGGTTGCTCAACCGCCGGAATGGGTGAATTACATCCCCGTATCACCGTTTTGGATAGGTTTGTTGGAATTTCAGTTTAAAAAACGTTTCTTTTAGGAGTGATTTTGATGTCAACAGCGCTCTTCCTCTCCGCTTATCTTGGGATTATGCAAGAGGACTTGTTTCGGACGTATGGAAGACATCACGAAGAGGCGCTTTTCTTTGTGGTTAGTTGCTAAAAATAGTATTATAACTTGGTATAAAATTATTATGCTAAAAATAAGTTTTATTTAGCACTTCCTGTCGCTTCCAGCTTTTGCTCTTGTCGGTGACTCGTTGCTTCACGCGACATCCGGTTTATACAACGTGGAAAATGTTATTGTAAGTACACTTATAGTCATGTAAGTCTAAATTAAGTCACGTTGCTCATTTTAGATAGGTGGTTATGATGTTCCCGTTTGGTTCTTATTCTTCGCCTCTTGCGCTTTACAGTAAGCTTTCAAAGATTTATGACCTATATTTTTCAACTCTAGGCTCATTTGTGCGGGATCAGTTTTCCGATTAGCATCCGTTTCCTCGTCTCTAGATGTAACAATGCTCTTGTCAATTCGAAAAGTAATCTCCGTCCAATTATCGGTTTACTTGTATGAGAATCAAATGACCTCATTTCATTTCTTTGGCGCTTTAGCCGCTTTCATTGGTAGTGCGCTTTTCTACATGTAATTATTGTAAAAACTAAGAATCTATCCTTTTTGTTTTAAACCTTTTGTCGCTTGATGTATTTAGGCATGTTTTTATGTATATCACTTTCAATTTTACGGGTTACTAACGTTCGGTTGTTCGATGTCTTATTCTAATAAATTTTTCATACAAATTCTAGCAACTCTTGACTAGTTCTGTCTGTGCTTTACTTGGTGACCAATTTATGAGAGAAAATGTGAAAAGCTGAAAGGTTTTGCTTTTCCAATATTGTTTTAAATCCATGACAAAAGATAAGCTTGAAAATTGAACCCTTTGCAATGAACGCGACCCTGCAATCGTAAAGTGTTCAACGGCGGAATCATCGTTTCATTTTGCTCCAACATTTCAGAACCATTCCTTCCACTTTTCCACGTAATTGTCGTGTGTTCATTTTGTTCATTCTAGTCTAATTTTTCTATTTACAGGGCCACGACGCACGAATGCACAACATGAATCAGCAACCTCATCCTGGAATGCCTCAACACCAGCAAAGTCCATTGATGTCGGCACTTGGTGGACCGCAAGGAGGAATGGACGGGAATCAGTCATCGCAAGGACCTCCTGGTATGCAAGAAGGAAACTTCATCGGCGGTGGGATGAGACCAATGCAACCCGGCGGAGGACCAATGCGAGGACCCGTCGGTGGACCTGGGCCAATCCGACAACAGCCAATGATGCAAATGCAAGGACGATTGCCTCCGTATATGCAGAATCAGGGACCGCCACAGAGACCCGGCTACTCTGGCCCTCCACCGCCACATCAGGGCCCACAAGGATCGCCGATGCCAATCATTCCGGGCAGAATTGTGCAGCAACCAGGACCACTTCGACAACAGCCGTATCCTGTGCAAAGACCTGGAATGCCGATGTCTTCGATTCCACAACCGCAGCATCTTGTACCCAGGCAAATCACTGGTCCACCACCAAATATGCCGACGGGGTCTCTGCAACCAGGGGCGCCAATGCCAAGAGGTGCATCTCCAGCACCACCACGGCCTCAAGCATTTCAACCGCCTGTCGCCAACCCACCCCCATCTGCGATGCCCCAAGTACTTGATGGAAAAGCGGCTCTCATCGACAAGTCGCGATTGGACAAAATCGTACAAGAAATCGATCCACGGTTGGTGCTAGATGATGCCGTGAAAGAAGCGCTAATCGAGATGAGTGACGAGTTTGTGAGTGATCTCATAGAGAAAGTTTGTGTGCTAGCTCAACACCGTGGAAAGGTCTCCGTTGCGAGTGGTGACAACAATCATCGGCTTGAAGTGAGAGATGCGGAATTCGTGTTGAACACCGTTTACAAGATGCCTCATCCACCGCGAGCCGCTGTTCACGTTTTTGGGAGCCGCAGCACCAGCGAAAGCCGATGATAAACCTCCAGCCACCTATGCGCACCAGGCTCGACTTCAGCTAATACGAAAAAGTTTAAAAAAATAATTCATGTTTAGTTGTTGATTGTAACTTTACCATTTTTATGTAAAGCGGGTGTGACTTTGTATCTCATTATTGTAAATTGATTTATCTGAGGCCTATTTTTTCAGCAATTTTTCACTTCTCTAATTTAGACTTATTTACCTTGTTGCAATAATAAAAGTGTTTAGCCATTATGGAACAAGTTAGTTCCCGTGTCGAGGGTGAGCATGTCGAAAAGATGTCTGCTCCTGCGGATTCAATTGGAAAGGTAAATTTTAAGCACAGTGTCAAATTCTAGCCGGGATCCAGCAATTCTATTAATTTTAGACCTCCCAACAAGCTTTGGCATCTACAGATGTGATCGAGACGGTGACTGCGAGTGCCAAACCGGAACAAACGATGCCAGCGGAATCCCAGAAACAGGACAATCCTTTTGATGTCGCTAAAGAAGTGAGTCTTAAACTGCTACAATTACATACAACAACATCCACATCGCGTCGTCCAATCATTCATGCTATTTGTTTTAGACCATTGACGACCTTGTCACCGCGACGGAACAATCGACAATAATTAATGATGGAGATCACAAAGAGATTGAAGATCCGTTAGTATTCTTAAATTGTGGTCACCAATTATTATCAACTTTAGGAAGCTTGATCAAAGTTTTGAGACAGCGATCTCGAGCCACTCTGTCAACACGGCCATCCTCAACGAGAATGTCTTGGATCATTCCGGTATGTCGAAGGATTCTGTGGGAACGGCAATTCTCAACGAGAATGTCTTGGATGGTTCCGGTATGTCGAAGGATTCTGTGGAAACGGCAATTCTCAACGATGCGGCCAAGGCTGCTTTGCGAGAGGAGTCCCAAGATGTGACGCAATCATCTGTAGCTGAGGACGAGCTGAATTCTTCTAAAGCTGAGGTTTTAGTTGCAATACCTTATACTCTAAAGTCTAAATTTTAGAAGCCGATAGTTGACATGCCGAGAACTGATAGAACTGCAGCTGGTCAAGATGTGGATACGATTACTGCTTCTAAGGAAGAAATCGATGATTTAACAAAGTATTTGCTAAAATAACTTTTGCACATTTCCACTGTTTTAGATTAATGGCCGAAGCATCTTTTGAAACTCCAAGCGCGACTTCAAATGAAGGCGCGAAGCACATTCATTTTGAAGTGACGCTCTTGTAGCTTCAATGAAACAAAAATTTGTTTAGACTAAGAAGATCTCATTTGGTGAGGTTCCATTAAGAATTGTGCTGCAAAAGGTGAATGGTGCGTGCCCACTTCTTGCGATTGTCAATGCTTTGGCTCTTAAAGGTAATTTGTGAGCCGATTATGTAAAACAACGAGCGTTTAGGTCAAATTACGCTTCGTGACGTTCCTCATGTTTCACTTGCTGAGCTCAACGAGATTGTTGGCGACTGTCTACTTAGGTTTGATATTTTTCGGAGTTCCATAATAATTCTCTTTCAGACTCAAACCTGAGCTGCCTGTTAATGAAGAAGGCAATTATAACAAGGTAGGGGTTTTTGAGTTTAAAACAAACTATGGTATATTTTAGGCGTTGACTGATGTGATCAATTTGATTCCGACTCTTAACGAAGGCCTGACAATCAACGTGCATTTTCGCAGTCCACATGTAAGTTATTAGCTTAATTCATTGACATGAAATTTTAGGATTTCGAATTCACACCAGCTTTGTCATTGTTCGACTTGGTGGGCCTCAATCTTGTTCATGGATGGCTGCCCGACCCACAACTTCAGGAACTTTGTGAGTTACTTTATTAATCCAATTAACATAACACGTGTTAAGGCGCTCTTCTTGGATCAATGAGCTATACGCAAGCTCAAATCAAAATGATCGAGAAAGAAGGCGACACTGACGGACTGATCATCGGAGAATTTTTGAACACGACTGCCAATCAGCTCACTTATTATGGTGAGTTGGCTCTTATTTGTGTTATGTTTTTGTCATTTAGGTATCTTGGCATTAACCGAAACGCTTAAAGATGGAGAAGTTGCCGTGCTTTTCAGAAACAATCATTACTCGACTATTTACAAGCGTCGGGTAACTTTTTAACACTTTTAATGTTTTAGGACAGTTTTAGGACGAAATCTTTTCCCTGTGCACTGACTCCGGATTTAAAAATACCCCAAATGTGGTTTGGGAAACCTTGTGTGTCGATGGCGATTCTTATTTTGTTAATAGCAATTTCAAGTAATGATTTGCAAAATTATTTTTATTAGACGTTTTTAGGACCAGTGCCTCGACTCCTGTAGATCATCAAGACGATGCGCATCAAGTGTATGAACATCAAACGGACGAGCAAATAGCCCAATCGATCCAGGATCAAGAATTGGCCCAACAACTCCACGATCATGAGCTAGCAGTCCAGAAGAAACGTCAAGAATCGGCCCGTCGTCAACAGGCGCAACCTCAAGGCGCAGTCCCACAGCCAGCGCCAGAACCTGCCTATCAAGTGGAACACCCTGAACTTCCTCGTCCAAAGTCTAAAGTACGTAATGTTATTGTTACCAATATATTAATAATGCTTTATTTAGTCTGTTTGCTCCATCATGTAACGTCTTCGCAGGAACAAGAAGCTTCCCAAATGCAATCAATATACACCTATTGTAAATTTGTACATTTTCTTGTGAATATTTCATACATTTAGCATTATCGTTTAGCTTGTGATTTTTAGCTTTATTGTTTGCCGGTGCCTGTAAGTTTTGATCTGCCTGTGATTTTCATTAAATTTGCCTTTGAATTCTGTGTGATGCATTGCTGGGAAACATTTTGTTTGTTTGAGATAAAGATGAAACATTTGTATTTCATCTTTTGTGGATCTTTTGTATTCTCTTGACGCAGAGTGAAATGTCTTTCGAAAGGGAAAAGAAACGTTGGAAATATTGGGAAATACCTAGCGTGATAAGGCGTCACGTCATTTGGCTGATCGAAAATGTCACTAAAGATTGTCAGTCAGATTTTTTTGATTGCTTCAATGAATAGTTTATTGAAAGGTTAAAATTTTACCAGAATTCGATATTCATTGGTCAATTTTTCTTGTGTCGTACCAAAAAAATTTAATTGATTTACTTTATATTTGATTTTATGATTTTAACGAACAAGCAATAATTTATTGGTTTAAAATATCGAGCCAGCGTTTTTAAACTCCGGTTTTTCTGGGTTCTTGTTTTGTACTTAACCCTGGATTGGCATTTATCTGCCAGAGCTCTCAGTTTTTGCTTTCAGAAATGGCCACCGAGAAACCGCTTTGCAAATATTTTGCCAACGGAGTCTGCTCAAAAGGAGAAAGGTACAATTTACGAAAAATACTCAATTGTTAGTTGTGTTTTACTTTCAGATGCAAAAATAGCCACGACAGAAATGTTCCAACGAATGATGTGTGTCGCTACTACAGAGCTGGAAGGTAAATATAAAAAGTTTGCTCTATAGATTAAGTTGCTTTAGTTGCTCGTATGGAAGAGAATGTCGATATGATCACATCAAACCGAAGAGTCAACTACAGTCAAATGTTAGAACAAGGTTTGCAATTTGCTTGTTATACCAATTTATAAAGCTTTTAGTTCAAACTTTGCCGGCACTTCTGGATCACATAGGAGAGTTGAAGGTAAAACTTCTGAACTTTAGAGGAAAAATAATCTATTGTTTAGGTGGAAATCGCGCTCCAAAACCCATACAATTGGATGCCTTTCTTCCAGCTGAAACATCGTTTAACGTCAATGCGCCAGCTTTTGTCCCTTCATGGCTGAAAGAAGCTCGTAAGTTGTCTAGTAGTCTCTGGCATTTTAAAAGGGATTGTTTTAACATGAAGAGCTTTTTCTGCTGGATGATATTAAAAACTTGAATGGTTTAGTAGAAGTCAAAGTAATTTAAAAGTTTAGCGTCAAACTACGCAAGTGCCGCCGGTTCAGTGCCCACGCCCAAATTGAGACCTCTTTGCCCATATTTCGAGACTGGCGACTGTCCAAAGTCTGAGGAGGAGTGATTTATCAATTTTTAACCCAATTATCAATGCGTTTAGCTGTGAATTTGTGCACGGAATACTTTGCGAGACATGTTTCAAGGCGTATTTATATCCAGATGATCCTGAACAACAACAAATATCATCGTGCGGTTGGATTATTTTTTGCAATTTCTTGAAAATTAAGCTGGCATCAAAGTATTAGGCACAATTATGCGTTTAGGAATGCGTGAAACAACACGAGATGAATCCGTGAAATGGCCTTCAATGAACAGCGTGGTTCGGATAAACGCTGTGGTGTTTGCCTGGAAGCAATTTAAGCATGAAAAAGGTTTTTAATGTTTAGGTTATGTAGCCAGGATAGAGTTTAGAATCTCCGTTTTGGTATCCTTGAAGGCTGCACACATTGCTTCTGTTTGAAGTGTATCAGAAATTGGCGAAAGAAGCAGGAATTTGAGACCGATGTGACCAGGTTTTACGCTTTTAAAATTAAATCGAATTCATGAAATTATTTATGGTAAAAAGTACTTTTATTTTTAGATCTTGTCCGGAGTGTCGGGTTCATTCGAATTTTGTTATTCCATCGGTTGTTTGGCTTGAAGAACCTGAGGAGAAAAAAGTTCGTCAGTATGTAATTTTTTTTACAACCACCTGTAGGTGATGCTTGATGCTTTACAGCAGGAGAACACGGCAAAGAAAATTTGCCGTTATTATCAGGTTTGGAACAACCGTTATGTATCTACCTATTTTTTCTAAGGGCTCGCCAAACGGGTGATGGGGATGGCTGTCCGTTTGGGAACAAATGCCGGTATCGTCACCTATTGCCTGACGGTTCGGATTGATCCTGGAAAAGAGCCTGGGTGAGATGATTTGGATGAATTAACGCCTCAACCAAAACAATATCAAATTTTTGTATCTATGGCCCAATTTTTAAATGAATAGAGCATTAAAAGTGAACTCTTTACAACAAATACGATAATCTAATTTGGATCTTCAAATTTTTAATGAATATTATCTGTACAAAACATATCTTCTTTTTAGTTCTCGTCGACTTCCGCGTCTCTCGCAATCTTATCTTTGCCAACGAGACGATGATGACGATGCTGACTTTGTCCATCACTACGAGGAACTGACTCGTCTCCTCGGCATCCCGCTCAATCAAGGACTGCCTTAATGAAACGGATTTCGAATAAGTCTCCTTTTTCTTATTGATTAGACTTTTAATTGAGTCTCTATTCTGCTTACATTTACGGTTATTTTATAGAAGCGAGTACAGTCAATTCTTTAAGTATGTCACGCTAAAAGTTTTAAATCATACTGCGTATTGACTGTACTCTAAATTAGGCAAGAGCCATATATTTTGTCTTATCCATGTAATAATACTTTGTTTATTTGTAATACCAAGGAATTTGTTAGCCTTGTTGAATGTTTGGCTCCTAATCGATTTTGCGTTAATCTGCAGATCATTTGAAATTGGAGCAGCAGTTGTTGAAGTAACGATATTTTTTTAATGTTATAAAAACGTTTCCTTTTACCAAAGCATTTCATTAATGTAGATTTTCTTTTGAATTGAACTTTCGTAGCTGCGTTTTGAGTGGTCTTTTGAAAACCGAAGGGCGGAGAGGATTTCGATGTCGCGAAGACGAGCCGTGTACTCGAGAAGTAGTTGGTGATCGGGCTAGGGTTGGAGTAAAGTTTGCCATAGAAGAAAATAATATTTGTTGCAGAAAACCCGTAGCTACTGGATGGGCATTGTCAGTCTAGGCTTAAAATGAAGCATACCAAGAAACTATTTTCTTTTGTCTCTTTCAGAATATTCTCACTAATTGATTGAAGTCCTCAAATGGATATGGTGCTAAGAAAGGGAGCGTTTTTGTGAGTTCATCATTTGCACAAGTAAATCCGTCCCATTCACCATCGCAACGAATGAAAATGCGAAAGAAATACGTGTCCACGGGACTGAAAATGATTTCGAAAAAAGCATTTGCTTAGCGCTTACCCATCTCGTTCTTTTTCAGTAATCCGGTAACCATCAAAAGTCGATTGAATCGTTCAATGTAACTTTTTGTTTCTTTTTGTAGAGCTCTCCAGAATGTGTTCAAGAATTGAGGATCGGCCGGGAAAAGGAGCGATTTTTGAGGAGCTTAAGCCTAAAGGTTGTGGAAAATTACTGTATCTCGAAGAATTTTAGGAAGGATTCCCTATTTAGCCTAACTCTTTGGCAAATTGTCTCTACTAGCACTCACCATCACTGACAGCTAATATTCCTTGTCCATCAACACCGACCAAATCATTTCCATCTACTTCCTGAGATGAGGTAACCATTTCTGAGAACGATCTTTTCTAGAATTACTGTTTATATCTCGAAGAATTTCTCAAAATACTGTTTGGGGAATCGATCACAAAGGTGTTATCGTTGATTTGATGATGACAAAATTGTTGAGACCCGTCTTGATCCAATGGAAAACGGATTTGTTTCTTGAGTCCGCACAGGCACTAAAATTTTTGCTTTTTTCAGATTTTTTTGTGGAAGAGAAGTGCTTGACTCAAAAAAGATTTTATTGTTTTTCAAATTTGCATCAACTTGGTGGGGGAAGGGAAAAAAGGATCATCGAATACGAGATAATTTTTTCTCTTTTTCTTTTAGGTTTTCTCTTCTTTTCTTTTCCAAAATAGGTTTTGAAAAATAATTTCTTAAAACAGAAATTTCTTAAAGAAGTCAACTTTTCAAATCATTTACCCGATTTCCTTGTCATTTTCATACAGTGGATCGATTCGTTTTATCGATTCCTTTAATTTGTTCCATAGAGCTCCCTCTATTCCATTGTTTGGTTTAGGACTTTACCTTTTTTGTAGAATGTCTAAATGTTTTTTTTCTGAAGTTAGAACGAATATTTTCTAAAAGCCTACGTGCAGAATAGATTATAGTATTCGATGACTTGAAAATGCGGGCACCACTTTGGTCATTTTGAGCCGGCGTCCCATCGCGAAGAAAACGGTGCTCATTCATAAGCAATGAAAACAAAACAAGAACAAAAAAGTCATCTTTGGAGAGTGTCAAACTCAATTTAACTCGACTTAACTCAATTTTAAATCAATTTAAATCAATTTAAAGCAATAAAATAAACTGTAGGATATTGGTTTTTATCATAGTATACACCCTATAGTCTATTTTCCTTTAAACCTCCGGCAAAAAAATGTAATCCCATCCGTGATTGCTTCCCTAGATCTACTCTGCGGCGTTTTTGGATAAGGATAACTGAATAGGTTTTTGAACAAAAAAAAGATAACTAAATCGAGAGTGAACAAAAGTTTAAAATCAAAACAATAACAAGTTGAAAAAAAAAGTGATATGCCAAATTAGAAGTTGAGTTGTTGTTTGTTCTTAATAGAGTGTGTTCTATACATTTCGAGTGTCCCTCTCTGTGTCCCCCTTTTGCTCCTCAGGCAATTGTTTCTTTATATTTTAACATAATTTTTGTTTTTCAGAAATGTGCTTTAGATCCTTTTAAATTTTTCATTGATCATTGAGTTTAAAAAGTTAAAGCACATTTGGGAGAGCAAAAAGTTGCGATTTGATATGAAAAAAAATAGGGGGATACAGGGGGGGGGGGGACACTTTAGGGGGACAAAAAGGGGACACTAGGGGGACACTGGAAATGTATATTCAGTGAGTAATGCGTTTTTTGAAACGTGCACTTGGGAAAAAAATTACCGTACCTTTAGCAAAAATTATTGGGAAAAAATGACGCAAAAATGACGAGCCCCGGGCATTATATACGACACTTTTTAAAGATACTCAGCCGTTTAACTGATTTTGGTGGGAAATTCCCTTCCAAAGTAAAAAACTGATTTTTTTTTTTGGAAAACCTGCGCGGAAAAAATTGCTTTTTATGGGGGTGAGACGAATGCGACCTTCTTTTTGCGCACCCGGGACATTTGCGCACCTTTTCACCCATTATAACAAAGCGACTGCCCTAGACCCATATATAATCGTTTTGTTAGATTCCTATTAACGTGTAGTTTTAAGGGATTGGCGCGAAAGCGGCGTGGTGCACTTTGCAAAGCGGGGATGTGCTAAAAAGTGCGGAAAAAAAGATGCGCAAATGTCCGGGTGCGCTAAAAAAAGGTCGTGCATTTGTCCCACTCCCGCTTTTTTATATTTTTTTTCGCGCAGGCGCACTTCTTTGTAAAAACGTATTACTTCGACAATTACTGGAACTATTACTTAGAGCCAAAAATTACTCATGCAAATTTACTCTCGAGTTATTGCAAATTACTTACCCGCGAGGAACACACTCTAGTTTTTAAACTGACTCACAAACTGAGCCTTGTCCCCGGATCGCCGACAACGAGCAAATCGCCAAACAATGTTTGATATCGAATAGTGAAATCTAAAAGTAAACTGATCTATTATTGAGTTTGAAAGCTTTAAAGCAAAGTAAGGAATGGTAAAGAAAGATTTGGCCCCCCCCCTCCGGAGGGGTGGATTAATAAAATTGAAAAAAAATACCTTGGCGGTAAAGTTTCTCGATTGTAGACTGGGAAATGGGATCGTTGAGGATCATTCTCGGAGGCTTTCTGATAGCTTTTGAACTGATGATAAAGCCTAAATTTATCAATTCGGCTTATTTCTACATCCCTGACTATTGGATATTGTTAGGATTTTAAGGATTTGTTGGGGCCCCCCCCTTTGGAAAAATTTTAAGGGTTTAAGGATGTTAGTGGCACCCTTTGAAAAATTAATCTCCATCAGGCAAATAATAAACGAGCAATTGCATCACCGAATGCGTATTTGTACTGGACGGGGAAACGAGTTGTGTTGACGACTTGATCTTGATTTGTGAAACCTAAAAGACTTTAATGAATTCGATTTCTTGAATATTATAGTATTATTATTTATTACAATCTTTATACCCGACCATGACCTGAGAAAAAGACAATATTTGTGCAAGAGAGACGATTTGCTTTGTGGAGAACATTGAAGAAAGTGCCGATTGCCTCTATTCAGACGTTTCAAGATTACGGTAAGCCAAAAAGTACCGACAGCTTACGGTAATTAACTTTTGATCGATCTCAAAATCTCTACTTCTACCCACTTCAGGTGAATTTTTCTTTGCCAGATGTCTCGTTTCATCCGGTTCATTAATATATCTCAATGACGAGACCAGGTCGGAGCTCTTTTGGCTTCAAAATCTCACCGATTATCTAAGAAATTGATTTAAAGATAAAACCAGTTTACTACTGGATTAAACACATGCTCCATTGGGACATTTTCGAAGATCTCTGTCAGCATCGGGTCGATGATCTGAATGGCGGTTTAGATTTGCTGAATCGAATTATATGCTCTCACACGGATAATGATAACATCCTGGATAGTAAAGACAAGAGACATCGCTTCCCAGTTTGGCGGCGATAAGTTGACCAGGATCTAAACATAAAGATAAACACCTTAAAATCCTATAAGTGCAAGAAAAATGTTTAGCTTGAAAATGGACTAACTGGTTCACCGTTTGTGTAAAAAATCGTAGAGAGATGCGTTTTTCTTCGAACGTCCACAAAATTTGGAGACAATGATGGAACGTGGATCTAAAAAAGAAATCAGCTTTTTCTTCATTACCCAACATTTTTCTTCATTACCCATCCCTCGATAATTCCATGGTATCCTGGATGGAGCCTGGTCATCATTGTGTCACGATTGGGAAGGGTTTTTGAGGGGAAAACGGGCTTAACGGGCTGAATTGAGGGATTTTGATAAGTGGTAGTCTTTGGAACGAATCAAAAACCTCCGCTCGTACACCCCTTTCGGCCATGAGATCAAGATCTTCGAGAATTTCTCGATTGAGACATATTCTTCAGCTAAACTGTCAAACGAAATGATCACCAATGGACTTGGACTAGTACTAAAATTCACATAAGATTGGATAAACTTTTAAAAAAAAAAACCTCTGACAACTCTCCTCCTCCGTTTCCTCCAAACTTTGCGATTCATAGAACCAGGAATGTGCGTGAGCTGAATTAATTGGGATTTTTGTTGATTATAAATACCGTATTCTCTGTAATAGAGGTGCACTCTTTAATAGTATTGCGGTCCAGGAGGGGGGGCTCAAAAAATAGTAGTGCGCACTAATATTAGAGAGAATACGGTATTTGTTTCTTAAAAGATAAAGTAATTCCAAACGAGCTACGGTAGTTCTTTTTGAATTGAGAACGAGTAAAAGTAGTTTTTTATAGGTAGGAGACAGTAAGAGTATTTCCATCCTTGAACCTAATTCCACTTTCGTCTTCTCAGGCCATCTTCGTTCCGGATTGCTCTGAAATTTTGTTCACAAGAAGTGACAATTTCTATTTGTAAACAAAATCTCAGAAGAATTGGTCAAGAAAACAAGGGTGGAATTAGGTTCGGATTGGAATTTTCCCATGCTCGACAACAGAGATAAAACCAAATCTGTAGAGAAAAGAAACTAAAACTGTAGCTGAGAGTACCCCACACACAAAAAAACCACGGCAACAGAAATAAAACTCACACACAAAAAAAAAACCCCTAAAAGACTCACTTTTCTTCTCTGACAAACTCGTTGATCACCCAAAGCGTGATAAAGCACTGGTTTCAAAAATACGCATCCAATGTGGCTTAGAATATTTGTAAACAAATTTAAAATTTAAAAATTGAATTTCAAATACCTTTAGCACATTGAAATTGACAGGGAAATCTGAAATTCTTGAGAATTTGTTTGTACTTTTTTTATAAACCTGAGCCAGCCCATTTTCGAGGCGAATTCTTGACTTGTGAAGGGTAAAATTTGATTACAGAAGTTTAAAAAGAATTTATTTTTGAATACCTAAACCTTTTCCCATCAATTATCCTTCCGACCACAAGAGAAATGAGCTGAGAAATCGTTTGATTCAGAAAGTTTACAGAAATAATAAAATTTGAAAAAGTTTTCATTAGCTAAAAGAATCGCTTTTGAGTCAAGAAATACTTGAGATAAAATATCTTTATGAAATCGGGCTGATTCAAAGTGCTCGTTTCTCTCTGTTTTCGCAAGTTTTTTTTGGGGCAAAATTAGGTTCCTTTTTGCAATGGAGAGCAAAAAGGTCAAAATCATAACATGAAAAAATTTCTAGACAAGGGAAATGGAGAGAAATGAGAAAAAGATATTATGTTGTCTAGTTTTCAAGTAAAGATGTGTAATTAAAGATGTGGAAAGCTCTGAAATTAGTGTAGAATCGAAAACGGAAAATGGACTGTAAAAGGCCCTTTTTTTTCAAGAAGAATTTCCTCAATTTTTTTTTGCGCAACAGGTTCATTTGTATCCCCTGGCCATAACTTTCTTCTGGTTGGGTAATATCTTTATGATTTTGGTTTCATTTGTTGCACTTATTGAGGTCTTCAAGGTAAAACCAAAAATACAAAGATTCTGGCTGACTGGGGGGTGAGTTATGGCGAGTTGCACGGGAATGACCCTGTTGCTCCCTAAAAAATTGTGGAAAGCGGAAAGCTTATATGCCCCTTTATTGCGTCCCCCATATTCAGCTCTGGGACTAAATAGCAATACATCCGCTCTATAAAACTGATTTTTTTCAAATGAAAATCATTCTTTTCTCGTTGCGAAGCTTGTTTCATTTTTACGGCTTACTCTAATTTTTTTTTATCGTTACTACCTCATTTTTTCCACAGTTAAAGCTTATTATTTTAGAAGATCATGGCCTACGATAATCAAATCGCCACATCCCGCAACACTTCCGCAGCAGCAAAGTCACGGGACGCCAACTTGTCGCCCAGCCGGAAGACGGGGATCAGACATTGCAAGGACTACCCACCCCTCAAGAAAACAGCCACCTCGCTTTCACGGGTGGAGGAATTCGGGGAACCGGTGGTGGACCTGGACCACCTGGACAAGCTCAGAGAGTGCAATGAGGATCGTGCACGCACCGCGTCAGCAAATGAATCAACAAGTGGAGATGATGGAACCACCACGATAAACAAATGAGTCGTGGCGAAAGGTCCAAAATCCTTCACTGGCAAATAAAATGGAGTCAGTCCCCCCCACAAAAAAAAAAAAAAAAAAAAGAGGAAGAGACGGTCCATGCAATCACGACAACTAATGAGTCAAGAGATGGTCCATGCATCACGCCAGCAAAATGGGTCATGAGATGCGTCTACGCACCACGTCAGCAAATGGAACAGGATATTGGTCTACACACCACGCCAGCAATGACTCAAGAAATGGTTCACGCACCACGACAGCAAATGACTCAAGAAATGGTTCACGCACCAATGACAACAAACAGTCAAGAGATGGTCTACGCACAACGGCAGCAAATGAGTCAAGAAATGGTCCACGTACCACGCCAGCAAATGAGTCAACAAGTGGGAGATGGTCAAGAGACAAAGCATCTTTCACAAGTCGAGGAATCCGATCGATCCCCGCTCGAGTGACCCATTGCCGGACTTCCAGTTCGACGCCAGCAGCCTAGTGCTCCAATGCACGGACGATTGCTCTTGTAGGGACCACAGGGCACCCCGATGGCGGGCCAATGGTAATCGTGCACCCGACACCAGCTCTTCGTCAACAAAATGTACCCGGCGGCGCAGAGAGAACCCATTCCTACAATGCCGCGCGCCGCAACGCCTTGCATCGAAACAAATCACTGGGCCTACCGAGCGCCTCGACTGTCCCGGCAGGATCGAGAACTCCACTGCCCAAAATGGCCGTCGAAAAATCCGCCTCTCATCGAAAAGCCGCGCTTCAATAAAATCGCGAAGGAAATCGGATCCGCATTTGGTGTTGGATGATGTTGTGAAAGATGCGATCAACAGGATGAGTGACGAGCTTGACAATGATGTCATTGATAAAGTTTGTGTGCTAGTCAAAAATCGTGGAGCACTCTTGGTGATTGCCGTCCCCGAGGCCCCTCATGTAATTGAGGCTTCCGACACGCGACCTGTTCGGGATACCGCCCATAAGATCCCATCTGCACCATGTGAACTTATTCGCGAGTCGAAGGGCGAACCGGCAAAAGTTTCGAAGAAAGACCACTGTAGCTTCGGATGCTCAACAAGCTCGAGCTCAATGGAGCAAGAATCTTTCGAAACAGTTTGATTACTTTAATAGTTAATGTATGTTTTCATTTTTGCGAATGTTACTTCTCCTTGCTCCGCGTTCTCAGGTTGCTCGCTTGATAATTTGGCATTACCTGGCTTGCATAATTTGCATCTCCTAGAAGCAAAACTTCATGTATTGGGTGGATGTAAACGGAGACCACCCGCAGCAGATGATGGACCATCATGCGGCAAATGAGCAAACAGCGAGCGCTCTTCGAATACTACATGAACAATCAGCGACACCAGCTGCCAAGGGTATATTTTTTTACGTTAATCTGTTACACATGGTGAAGGATAGTCACTAGAAAGCCAGCTTGGCTTCAGGACATCCCAGGTCAGAGTTAGCAGATTTTGAATTCATTCTTCAAAATTCCCTAACAAATGTACCACCGGGAATTGGCCCTGGCTGTTTGAATAGTTTTTAAACAAACTTTCTAATTTGTTGATTGTTATTATGGGTGACTTTGTTTCACAAAGAAGTAATGTTAAGATCTTTATTGAGTACTTTTGTACCGGTCAACGGTTAACGAGCTCTACATGAGTTACATGAACCTTTTTGATGGCCAAGGTGTTACAAAATAAAACTTTTTATTAGTTTTGTTTTTACTAATAACCTTTTTTAGGTCGGGTGGCTCGTGCTCATCTGGCTGCCGTCTCTATGATGAATACTATGCAACCACACTCATAAATTCCATCCGTTTCAACAGCAAACTCCCAATGGTCGAAGAAGCAGTTGGCAAACGCCACGAGGTCGGACCTCGATACCACACGCTTACCTACATGGGAGGCGGTGCTTTTGCGAACAGCGTGTGTGTGAGTTTGCATCTCTGTAATCTTTTGGGCAGTCTTTAGTGCGGCTTTTGATTCACACGCTCGTAAACGTAACGTTATCGTAAAGATTTAACACATTCGAGTACCAAACTTTCTATCAACAAACTGTGCGTGGAGTCCGGTGAGTCTGATGATTTTGCCGAAACATGAAAATGTTTGTATTCTTTTTAATAAATGTAATTTTGATTTTAGATCACTTTACATCCGGGCAAATTATGATCCCTTCCCAGATTAATACCATGAAAGACATGTAATTGAAATAAAGTTTCCTTGAGGTTCAACAAACGGATTTAGATACATCGTTCAATGTTTGATGGTACCGACTTGGTACAAATTGTTGAAGATTCATCAGCTCAGCGAAGACCATGTGTGCTACTTCTTATATCATTTGTTGCGATGATTAAAGTTAGTTCGATTCTTATCTCAAAAACTACTTGATTCTAGATACATTCATTCGGCAAACGTTATCCACCGCGATCTGAAGCCATCAAACCTTTCGCTCAACAACACTTGCGATTTGGAAGATCTGCGACTTTGGCTCGGCAAGTGCGTGTTACCGATCCACAGCATGATTGCACTGGATACTTGACTGAATATGTTGCTACAAGGTATGTTTTATAGTAAAATGGTTATTTTTAAAAATTCTTTTGCTTTAGGTGAAATGGTGCGCCTGAAATTATGCTCAACGCAAAGGGATACACAAAAGCGATCGATATCTGGAGCGTTGGCTGCATTTTCACGAAAATGCTCGGCAGACGTCCATTGTTAGTTTATCTCATTCATCTCTTAATGTTTATCATTTAGATTCCCTGGAAAGCACTCACTGGATCAATTGAATCTCATTCTGGAACGTGTTGGGGAACACCGTCGAGGGAGGACCTCGAAAGCATCGTCAACGTGAAAGCGCGTGCCTATCTGGATGTCATTGCCCATCAAAGAGAAACAGATACATAACTGACTTTACCCTAATGCCAGTCGAAACGCTCTGTGATTTGCTTGATAAGGTTGGTTTGTAAAAAATACTTTTTGTAATATACTTTTTGGATATTCATTGAAAAAAGCAGTGATAAATCGATGTTGAATGGCGTTTAAAATTTTATTTTTTAGTTGCTCAGTTTCGATCCGGAGAAACGAATGACCGTTGAGCAGGCACTCGCACATCCATACTTTGCTGGTTATTACGATCCAACTGATGAGGTATTTTCTGTTCATTTTATTTTAATTAATTTTTGTTTAGCCAACTTGTGGTCAACCTTTTCAATTTCATGAGATCGAATTGGACAATCTGCCAAAGGATGAATTGAAACGATTTAATTTTGGAGGAATCTGAGGCCAAATAGCTTTGAACTGATCATTAATTATGGTGCATTATAGTATGAATTTAGTATTGTACAACCATTATCTTTTTTTCAGTTGCTTCATCGTGCCATCATTGCAGAGCCGGAAATGTTGACGCCGGTTTCGATTGATGGAAAGTGAACACAAAACAGATTGTTCGCACTGATGGTTCGAGTTTGTTTTTGGTTTTGTTTGTAGAAATGTTTGAATGTTGTCTTGTGCTATTTTTTTATTGTTGGACACATTTTATTTCCCCGGTTGTATGTTTCTTTTATAGGTGGAAAGCGTTTGTATAAATTTAAAAATTTTCTAATATTCGTCTTAAAAGTCATGTGCGAGATCATTCGTAGTAGCATGTGACGGGGAATTTTTCGACTTGGCACCATAATTTGCGTCCAAAAGCAGGGTAATTATGGTGTTACGAGTTCCAGATGTAAAAAGATCTATGATAGCGAAGTTCCTTTACAATATCGACCAAATCAGGGTCAAATACATATGTTGTACCTCCTTGTGAACAAAAACGTGTCACCCTTTTCAGAAATTCTTCCACTACACACCTCAAACGAGTAACTCCTCGATCGCATGGTTCAGCCCCACCGGAAAAAAGTGTCATTTCAAAATTGCTAGGTTCAGCTTCTTGAAAATCAGCCAAAAAAGTTGATCCTTTTATTTTATGAGAACAATGAGCAATCTGGGAAAATTATTGGTCATCCTGATTTGTTTCTGATTTTTTCGAACCACCCTCGGCAAAAAAGAGTGAAAAGAAAAGGGACCGCCTCTTTTCAGAATACGGTAATGATAGGAAGAAACTTTTTGCGATTATATAAAGGAAATTTGAGATCCGGATTCGGATTACAATGTTTTCCCGGTTTGAGTAAAAACGCTTTCTAAACGATACTCATGGGGGACAGTTACCGTACTTCGGATCTTTTTAGCTTTATACAATTGATTAGCCTTTTTCGCCTTTATCTGCTTGAGGGCTGAGACTAATAAAGTCTAAAAATGAGGCTTCTACTTTAGCTACTAAGTCCGCCAAAATGAGGTTACAGTAGCTTGGCTTAGAGAGCAGCTTTTAGAAAACGAAAAAAGAAAATCAGTTTTTTTGAAACAAATAGTTCTACTTTCAGATAATTCTGTTATGATGTTTGGATTGTCTCTCATGCAATTGTGCCTGTGTTTCCTATTGGGATCAACCTTGCTCACGTGTGCTCAAACGGATGATGAGGTTTGAAATGAAACTTTTAATTAAAGCTGTCCCTATTCTCTTCTTCTACCATAATCTGTCACCTATTTTCTCATCCAATTCATCGATTTCTTTTTTTCCACCTAATTTTTTGAGAGTTCACAAAGGATAGGATAAAAATGGAGACAAGATTGCGGTAGAAAGAGAAAGGAGTAACGGTTTAGGAAACTAAAGAAATCAACATTCTACTGGAAACTGAGCAAAAGTGTTTTTTGAACACTTTTGTGCTCTTTAATCTCTTCCTCCCTGCAATTTTCTGTTTTTTCTTTATCCTTTGAATTTTTGATCGCAGAGAGAACTATAAGGCTACGCAAAATCCCCACTTTTTATCAGCTATAAAAACAGAAAAATCCTCAAAAAGTGGTTGATCGTCCCTGGCTGTGAAGCTAGCTCAACGTATAATGAAAAACAAATGTTTTTTGTCTTTTTTCCAGATTTTCCATTTATATCATCGGATTTCAATTCCTGATCCTTCCAAATTACATAATAACCTTTTTTAAGGCTGGTGATTCGTATCGAGCTAAATGAAAAGAGAAAAAATGAGAAAAACTATCAAGCCTCTTTTTAAGGGTAAAATCTTAAATTTAAGACTTCATTGAATAATGTACAGTAATCCTAGTAAAGATTTTTGACTCATGAATACGATTAAGTTCTCTTTTTGAAACGATAAAATTGGTAGTCACTTTTTTGATCCCCGAAACATCAAATCATCTCCCCCATTTTTTTTTCCTATCAAAAACCTATAAAAGTAGCTAAACAAATCCCCCATTTTACCGGAAACTAATTTCCCATGAAAATAAAAATGATTTCAATTTCCGAATTGCTTCCCAGAAAATAATTTGGGTTATTAATAAATTTCTTGGCAAAAAAGTTTATAAACTTAACAGACCGGATGTGAAAAAGTCGTGGGAAAATGTTGGGAGGCTGAGCGCTCTTGGGAAAGTTTTGAGTTTCAAGTACAAATTTTGAGAACAGCGATCAGAAATTGGAGTACAAAAAGGTGGATTCGGATTGGGGATCTGGAATCAAATTCTAAAGATCTTTGACCATTTTGATAGTAAACTGCTGAGGCCAAGGTGATTCGTACCAGTGATGCTTCAAAGATACCTAGTTTTTTGGATCATGCCATACTTTGGCCAGGGCCAGATCTTGGCTGACTCTGGCTTCTAGTCTGGACCTTTTCTGGTCTGACTTTACTGTTCACCTGGCCAAGATAAGGCTCCCGTGAATCCAGATCAGTTAGGAGATCTTTCATTGGACCTCAGCCAAGGAAGAGCTCAGTCTGATCAAGAGTGAGTGGGAATCTCCCCGGTGCCCTCAAAGAAAGGACACGAGAACGAAAAGTTGTTGAAATTTCGAGTGTTCGATAGCTGATACAAGTCTGGTCTAGTCTGGCTTACAAATCCTTACAGATCATGCTAAAGATCTCTTCTTACTTTCTTGGATTTTAAAGGCCACACCTAACTCCACTCGAATCCGATGTGGCGCTTTCTGTGTCCTCATCACGGCTGCAAAATGATCGACCGTAAGCTTTTTTATAGTTTAAATTCAACTTTGCTAACAATCATAGTTTGAAAAGTACAGTAATCTAAAGCTTAGTCAGATTTGTTGTTTGTTTAAAAAGCATCTATTCAAGTTTACTACATTCGCCAGAATAATCCGAGTTTTTGCGTTCCCAAAAAAAACATTGCCCACAGAACTCAATAATTTCCGCCATTCACAAGAATCTTTTGGGAAATGGCTGATTGCTTTTTCTACATGGCTCAAAAATCTTCTTCCCTAAATCAGCTGAATTGAGTAGACCGGGAATTACTGGTGAGAAACTTTGTCTCGTGAGTGTAGTTTTTTTCATCTTTCTCAAATATAATTAAGATCATTTTATGAAATTCCACCTGGAAAATGCCCACTACAATTCTTGAATTTGGTGAGAAATTAGGAAATTCTGAGAGTTCTTGGGAAATTTCTGAACGAAAAAGCTTTTGGTGGGAGAAATGAATGAGATTACTGCAACTTGAGAAATTGAATGGAAATGGAAACTTTTAGAATGGTTTAACTAAAGAAGTGCGCTAGAAAGCTAGTGTTTAATTCACTGCCAGTACTAAATCTGGAATTTATTAGAAATACAACTGAACAATCATTTCTAGAAAAGGAATCGCTTACCGGTTTGGTGGATTTGTCGGTGATCGAACGAGAAGTCGAGATTGATATCTACAAATGGCATTCGAGAGAAATACTGAACAACAATCGATTCTATCGCTGTGTTTGCTGGAGGTTGGTCAACAATTGCTTCAAAGATTCAAAGATTCAAAGAATTTTGGTAGGAAAGCCAATCTGCCTTTTGTCAAGTACTTTGAGTTCAAAAACGCAAACGAAACGCACTCTTTCTGTGTTGGCATTCAATCCTTCAATCAATCATTTCCAGCGCTGCAACGGCACGTACAAATCTCCGAAAACCGAGTACATTTTTCCGTTGCGTTTAGCAATTCGGATCGTTGCAATCGACACTCGAATCTGCACACGTTCATCAAAGGACTCAAACATGATAATCCATAAGAAAAAAATACCCAACAATTTGGCACATAGGAACATTTCGTTGTTGAAAATTTGATTTTTACTTTGACCATAAATACTCCGTAATAGTACCCCACCCCCCTCGTACAGTCGCGTAGTCGTAAAGTTTTTTGTATTTCATTTTTTTCAAAGCACCCGTACTTTCAAAAATGCGTCTTTGGTATCAAAAAAATAGCCCTGAATTTCAGCTATTTTTGATACCTAAACGCGCAATATAGCATAAACTAGTGTCGAGAAAAACGCGCCCAAAGCTAGACTACGCAACGCTCCGCACCGTCATTATCAGGGTGGGGTACTATTACGGTATTTACGGCTGCATTTCCACTTTCACACCTGTTTTAGGCAATTTCTTTTACAGACTTTATCGCTGTAGACTTTAAAAATTCATATCTGTACAGATTGAGTGCAAAATAAACTTTAAAAATCGACAAGAATGCAGAGAAAATTCAGGAATTTCAAAGTAAAACAATGAAATTAGAGTGAAAATGGAAAGACTACCGTACCGTAAGACTACCGTATCGTACTGTACCAAAATAAACTTAACAATCGACAAGAATACTGAAAATTCTAAAGTTCAAAGTACAACAATGAAATTGCTCGACGTTACAGTGGAAATGGAAAGACTACCGTACCCCAAGCTGTCTGATTCTAAAACACATCAACGGCCTTAATTTAAATAAGAAGAATTGCCAACTTTTTCCGGTAGGCTACTTTCCGCTATTTAACAAGACCATTTGCGGCAAGTACGTTTGCGCAACTTTTTTTTCCGCAATAAGGTGATTTGCTCATATCTCGCTATTTTCGAAAAAGGAGTTGGAATCAGGCAAATCACGTCCACACTAATCGTTTATCCATAGAATTAGAATTTGGTTTTTTGCTAACTTTATTTGTTACTTGTTTTATTGAGCTTATCCTTTCTTGATTTCAGGGCACCGAGATGCCTCCATCGCTTACCAAAGCCTAATCTGCCACAGGTTTCCATTCTGTCTTGATCTTAAATGTCCTCTCGTTTAGCTCAAGCTAACTGGTTCAGGATGGCCCAGACAGCACATGTGGTATTGGACTCGACCCCGGACGCGCAACACTCGCCCAAAAGGAAAGGCATAGTGACACCGTGGAAGAGATTGGTGAATTTTCAAAGATGCTTGAACGGATTTTCGAGTCAATTTCGTTTTTTTAGGCAATCTTCTGAAGAAGAGGAGTCACGTAGAAATCATGAGGCGGATGTTGCTAAAAACAAGTGTAAGTGGTGTTGAACCCTCTATCAGCTTTTTGCAAACATTACATTTCAAGTTTTTAAAGTTAAAGTTGATATGATTGACGGTTTTAGACTGCAAGCCACATGGCTGAAATGGATCATGGAGCAGCACGTGTCGATTTGCACTTCAAAACGGCCCTCAAGTTGGCGTTTGGCCTAATGCACGATGAAACGGAGATCAAAGTGAGGGCATCAGGCAAAAATCGTACTCTGGGACCTATCTGACGCAGGAGGCACTCCAAATCTACCAATTTCTTTGCGACAAGAAAATCACACCATCAGGTTGGCTATATTTGTGTTTGCGGAAGAGCAAATTCTTTTTTTGACCTCCCAGGAAAAGGTCGTGACAAATTCAAGCTCCAGGCGATCCAAACAATGTCGTCTTCGAGTATACAAGCGGACGCGGCCGACGTCAATTTTCATTGGTCGATTTGGAGGCCAAATTCGAGAAATACAGAAGCGCCCAGAGCCCAACCGCCATTTGGGATGAACGTAACTTTTTAAAGCGAGAACGCTGGATTAAATCGTAAATTTAGTGTTCCGAGAGTGAAAACGATGACCCTATGGTCTCTAGTGTTAAAGCAATTCTGGCAATTCCGAGGAATCTACGACCTGATCAGGTAAATCTGGCGGTGAAAAACGAACCTTAAACTGATTTTAGGTGGGACAGCTCCTACGATTGGATGGAGATTTCGCCTCATCGTTATCGTGAGGAGGTCAGCATGTACGGTCGCCCCTCCAAAGTGACTCTCAGCCTGGTGAACGCCGGTCTTTCAGAGCCATTAATTGACCACTTTGCTAGCGAAACCGGAATGTTTGTTTTTGCCTAAACGTGACTCTTTGACATTATTTCCTAGTTGGCCTACACATGCAGTTCAAATTGGCGACGGTACCGGCGAATTCGAGCTTCTAGGTTGCTGCATGGCATCTTATCGATATAAATAATGCTGGCAAACACTTTTGGCCAGAGCGCCCTGAGGTCAGCTTTTAACGATATTTAATTAGCTTTGTTTTAGAAGAACAAAAGAAGAACGCCAACGTCCAAAACCTTAACGAAACCAAGACGAACAGGAACAGGAGGATGAGGTCTTCAGCGGCGACGTGAATCGCCTGAACCCAGCAAAGATTAATGATGGAGATCACGAAGAGATTGGAGATCCGTTAGTATTCTTAAATTGTTGTCACCAATTATTATCAACTGTAGGGAGCTCGATCAAAGTTTTGAGAAAGCTGTCTCGAACCACTCTGTCAATACGGCAATTCTCAACGATGCGGCCAAGGCTACTTTGCGAGACGAGTCCCTGGATGTGACGCAATCATCTGTAGCTGAGAACGAGCTGAATGCTTGTAAAACGGTTTTAATTGCAATACCTTGTACTCTAAAGTCGAAATTTTAGAAGCCGAGAGCTGGTCAAGATGTGGATACGATTACTGCTTCTAAGGAAGAAATCGATGATTTAACAAAGTATTTGCTAAAATAACTTTTGCACATTTCCACTGTTTTAGATTAATGGCCGAAGCATCTTTTGGAACTCCAAGCATGACTTCAAATGAGGGCACGGAGCACATGCACCTTTGAGGTGGCGCTCTTGTAGTTTCAATGGAATAAAAATTTGTTTAGACTAAAAAATCTCATTTGGCGAGATTCCATTAAGAATTGTGCTGCAAAAGGTGAATGGTGCGTGCCCACTTCTTGCGATTGTCAATGCTTTGGCTCTTAAAGGTAATTTGTGAGCCGATTATAGTAAAACAACGAGCGTTTAGGTCGAATCAAACAGGCAGTTGATGAAGAAGGCAATTATAACAAGGTAGGGGGTTTTGAGTTTAAAACAAATTATGGTATATTTAGGCGTTGACTGATGTGATCAATTTGATTCCGACTCTTAACGAAGGCTTTGATAATTAACGTCGGATTTTCCCAGTCCACATGTAAGTTAATAGCTTAATTCGTTGACATGAAATTTTAGGATTTCGAATTCACACCAGCTTTGTCATGGCTCGAATTGGTGAGCCTCAATCTTGTTCATGGATGGCTGCCCGACCCACAACTTCAGGCATGTTGTGAGTTATTTTATTAATCCAATTAACATAAAACGTGTTAAGGCACTCTTTTTGGATCAATGAGCTATACGCAAGCTCAAATCAAAATGATCGAAAAAGGAGGCGATACTGACGGACTGATCATCGGAGAATTTTTGAACACGACTGCCAATCAGCTCACTTATTATGGTGAGTTGGTTCTTATTTATGTTATGTTTTTGTCATTTAGGTATCGCCGAGGAGGATGGGAGCTTGACCGTTATGAACCTTCTGAATCTAGCTGAAACGAGTGGACGCAACGACAAGACAAACATTGGCACCGCCGCGCAGGTATGATCTCCCTTACGTAAAAAGTACTTTGGTCTTAATAATTGGAGCATTTCGTCAGGTTTGTTTTAGAAGAACGCCAACGTCCAAAGCGCTATCGCCGTGTTCGGCATGCAAGACGAACAGAAACAGGTACATACTATACTATACTAAGTACAATTGGCAATTGTTATTGTTTTTCGATATCACCTATCTTTTAGCTCTCAGAAGGAAACAAAACGATTGGGAAACAAAACGAGGGAAAGTACAATTGGCAATTGATTGGGAAACAAAACGAGATTGGTCAAATGATCGTGAGTGCTCAGACGAAGCAAGATTCAAGGTTGGTTAATTCATTACAATTAAAAACCAGTACATTATTAATACAATTCTTTTAGGACTTGCGGATGCTTCAAACCTCTTCTGGTGGGCTTCATGATGACCGTCACCATCGTCTTCTTCGCCTCGCTCGTCACCATCGTCTTCTTCTTGGTGAATGTCACAAATGCGCTCTATGATCGACAGCAAAACATTGAAAGATTGCTTTCGTTGTAGATTTTTGGTCTTCCCCTTCATTGTTTGTGCATATATCTCTATCTCTATTCTTTGTTTTTCTTTTCCAAAATTATTTTAGCATTCAATGCCAATTAGTGATCTATTTTTTATTTGGTTTTACTCGGTTTTAGACTGTCATCTTGCAAATTTCGAATGTTTCTTTTTTTTATTTAGTTGAAAGCTTTAAGGCACAAAGTGCCAAAAATTATGTACATTGACTTCAAAATGTTATTAAAAAGCCAATGGGAATTGACAACTTTGCATAAAAGTTAAGGACTTGTGGATGTAAAAGAAAACGCGTTTCAGAGGTCAAAATTCGTTAAAAAACATAAATAGAGGCAAGCTTGTCGGAAAATCGGGTATATCGTTTTGGGGCAGTGGGAAGAGATAAAGGATAAAATTACAAAAAAGCTGATAAACTCAAAAATAAGTCAATTCCATTGTGCTGTTGATCTACTTGAGTTCCCGAAATTTCTTGGTAGACAATCATTGCGTAAACTGACCGCATTTTGAGATCTCCATTCGAGTAAGCACGAATGAGAAAATCCGCTTCTTGGTAGGGCTCAAATGTTGAGGGAACGACAACGTATTCACCGGGCGGACCACGGGGAAACGAACGGTCACCTAGAGAGCGGTGAACAATTCTAATCCATTTTAAACGTGCCAGCTTTTCGACTTCGCCTTCGACCCCGTTCTTTGCGTTCGTGAGCGACTATTGGAATTGTGGATTCTTCGGGAAAGTGGCTAAAAGAAAGAATTCCTTTTGCATAGGCCACTGTAGAGCCTTTAGCCAATAAAATTAGATAACTTTCTTTTCAACTCACAAATATAATTGATACATCCCCCAGCGGTGTTCGCTTGACTGCTCCACGAGCCACCACATTGATCCTCTTGCCAGCTGGAAAGTGACGAGTTAAGATATGGTGACGAAGGGTTTAAAGATTTGAGATTATTAGGGAAGTTTGTTTTTGTTTGTTTTTTTTGTTTGTTTTTGTCTTTTTTGTCCCATGCAAACACCCACGATCCAGTCTCTTTCCCATCATCGCGCACCACTCCCGTCATTCGCTCGACTCGTCTTCAACCTAAAAACTTTTGATACAAAGTTGATAACTTGAATCAAGTACAGTAAGCTCATTGATGTGTTTTAATAATTGATCAATTGCTAACTCAAAAAACTCACATCGGCCGACAAGTTACACACTTCCAACTGCTCGAATGAGAATTCTTAAAGTCCACTTTGCATACACTTTCTCGACAAGCACTTACTCCTTGCCCACCAGCTGAATATCTTCTAGTTTCGTGGGGAATTTCAAAGAAGATGGGTCACTTCCGTTTTCTCTTTACCCTTTGAATCTTTGATCGCCGAGAAGACTATCGAGACAAGATTACGGTAGAAAGCGAAAGGAGACACGGTTTTAGGAAACTAAAGAAATCAACATTCTACTCCAAAACAAAGCAAAAGTTTCTACACTTTTGTGCTCTTTAATCTCTTCTTCCCCTTCAATTTTCATTTTCTCTTTATCCTTTGAATCTTTGATTCCGGGAGAGAACTATAAGCATAGGCAAAATCCCTACTTTTTATCAACTAAAAAAGTGATTGATCCTCGCAAGCGGTGCCAAACAAATTATAACAAAAAAAACAAATGTTTTCTGTCTTTTTTTTCCCTTTTCCATTTATATCATCAGATTTCACCTGATCCTTTCAGAATTAAATAATAAACTTTTTAAGGCCGGTGATTCGTATCGAGTAGAATGAAAGAGAAAAATGAGAAAACTCTTTTAGGGTAATCCTAGATTTTGACTCATTAATACGATAAAAGTTCTTTTTTTGAAACGATAAAATTGGTAAGTCAACTTTTGTTCTCACTATTTTTTTTTGTTCCCCAGGAAACATCAATCATCTCCCCCATTTTTTTCCTATCCAAAACCTCTTAAAGTATACGAATCCCCATTTCACCGGAAATTAATTTCCCATGAAAACGAAACGATTTCAATTTCCGAATTGTTTTCCCAAAAAAGCTTCTGAAAAAAAGCTTCTGAAAAAAAGCTTCCCAAAAAAAAGAAAGCTTAGTACACATTTTAGAGCAGCGATCAACTGTTCCAATCGAGGCTCTACGATTTACCTGTTCAGAAAATAGATATCGGATTTAAAATGATACATTACCCTTGTGTATCTTAAATCCAAGTGAATAGGATCAATTCTTCATTGATCATCTTGATCTTACAGTGAGTCCGGATTGAGATTTCATGATCGAGCACTCTCTTTTAGCCTACCCTTAGATGGGTGGGACTAGATAAAAGAAGAGTGTGAGCTAGAAACTCTTTCACTGAGCTCAACCAAGAAAGAGTTCAGTCTATCGCTGTGTTTGTTGAAGGTTGGTCAACAATGGCTTCGAAGCTCCAAACTGCTTTGGTTCTCAAAGTTATCTCAAATCTAATGTTGATTTGAACAGTTTGGCTCTATTAGTTACGTCTAAGGATCTGATTTTTATTGTTAAAGTTACCGTAAATACTGTGATTAAACGGCACCCTCCGGCAATTGCACAATTGCGTACAATTGTACAATTTAAATGTAATATTTCTTTATTTTTTTCTTAAAAATTACTTGCATCTAACATCTTTTATCATAAATTTTTATGAGTTTTTATTTTTCCTTTTATTATATTATTATAAGTATTAAATTTTTTTAGATATAGATATAGAACTCGTTTTTGATGTTTGATGTGTTTGATGGAATCGAGGAATTTCGGGCTCGACGAAACTATGGGGGAAACGAGGAATGCTTCAGGGAAAATGTGTGATGAGCTCACCGAGCAAGATGCCAACGAAAGCTCGGCCAACGCTGAACCCGAGGGATCTTCATGTGAAGCAGATGAGCCACCTACAAAGAAAGAGAGAAAAGCCAACGATATGAAGACGAAACTAGCTGCTGAAAAGATGGCCAAAAGATGTTTCGATCCAAGATGCAAGATTTTAAGGTTCCTCGGAGCTGCGTCCAATCTTACGTCCAAAGCCGCCCTCAATGGAAACATACTTGAGATGGATTGTCCAGGTCTATAGGGTACTTTGAGGATCTGAACTCAAAATGAGTCAAGATCCTCAAAGTACTCTCCGAAGAGATGATTCGAAATTCTTTGAAGTGATGCGGGATCAGAATTGCAGAAAATGGAGATGATGACCACCTGATCCACTGTTTCAAGTCATTTGGATCGATTTCTTCAGGTTTACATGTTTACCTTATCGATTTAATTATCTGATTTTCTGTTTGTTATAGATGCTCGGATGGAGAAGGAAATCGAAGATCTTGAGCCGCTCGCATAAACGGATTTCAAGAACACCGACGAAGCAATGATCAAGAAGTAAATGATGAATTCATTGATTCTGATGTTTCTATTGATTGCGATAGTTGAATTGTTCATTTTCTTTGTTATCGCTTGTTGTTACAAATTGAATAAAATTTTAAGAAAAGTTTGATTTTGTCAAAAAAAAACTATCTGAACGAATTCGGCTTTAGCAACTTGGAATATCGGTAAGAATTGAATGGTACGCTCTAATAGAATGGCAGGGATAGAGGGGGGAGGAAAAAAATAGAACGGCATGCAAATAGGGTATTTACGGTAATTCTTTCTGTTTTTATTTGCATTATATTTGTTAGAATAAACCTTATGCAGTTAAACAAGATAAAAACATCGAGGAAGCGATAAAAGGACGTTCCTATTGTCATAAAAAGTAACCTTATGCAGTTACACAAGATAAAAACATCGTGGGGGGAAGCGATAACAGGACGAAACGCCTATTGTCATAAAAAAGTAACCTTATGCAGTTACACAAGATAAAAACATCGGGGAAGCGATAAAAGGACGTTCCTATTGTTATAAAAAGTAATTATACCAAAAAAACATCGAGGACGCGATAAAAGGACGTTCCTATTGTCATAAAAAGTAATTATAGCAAAAAAACTGAAGAAATGATGAATTTTTGCTGAAAAATATGCATTTGTTGTGATTTGGGGATGAAATGTACACAAAACCATTGAAATAACTCAACAGTCTGTCTTGTGCGAAAAAAATAATGAAATTGCTCAACGTTACAGTGGAAATAGAAATACTACCGTACCCCAACGCTGTCTGATTCTAAAACGCATCAACGGCCTTCATTTATATGAGAAGAATTGCCGGGAGTGGGACAAAAAAGGTCGCATTTGTCCCACTCCCGAATCGCAACTTTTTCATTCTCGTGTAGATTTTGTTGTTTTACCGCTTTCGGTACTAAGGCAGTTGGCGGGGCACCTAAAATTTTCTCAAATTTAGTTTTTCTAGGGTAATTGATGACGCTGTTCATGAAAAACATTTTTAAGCTATTCTTTTTCATTTACTTTTACGTAGGCGCCATATATATATTTACCTAGGCTTTGGCTTCGCACCTTTACCGTGCCGAAGGCTCTCGTGTGACTGCAGCACCTCAGAACGCGATGGTCGCTAAGAAAGCCGGAAGATAGCGGCCTTGGTGTGTAAGTCGCGCCGATCGATGTTGGCCGTTAGGCTCACACAAAGCCCGCTACCTTCAGGCTTCTAGCGGACGGCGCAAATGCGACACAGATTAAGTAAATAGAAGCGAATAAAGTAAATGCTGCAGTCATGTCACAAGGGCGCCTTCGGCGCGGTAGAGGTACAGGTACAGAGCCAAAGCATAAGTAAATAGGCTTTGACTTTGGCGCTGGCGACTATGTAAAAGTACGTGGAGTGGGGAAGTGAACTTAATATTTAGGAAAATGCATGTTTTTAATTGAAAACATAACTTTAAAATATTTTTTTTCGTGAATAGCGCCATCAATTGCCCTAGAAAAACTACATTTAAGAAAATTTTGAGTCCTCTTCCCCAACTGCCTTAGTACCGCGCTTTCTGCTTTGTCATTTTGGTACATTAACGCTTTTATATTTACAGGCAACGAGGCAATGGAGTGGAGCAATCGAGTCAGCGAATCGAAGTTGCGCCCTGTGGTTGCGAGGAGAGCGTGCAGTTGCGACATGTAAGTTTGTGATTTTGGTCGTTTTTGGCAAAATTAGGATACCCGAAGTACTATAGAAGCTTGTCTAATATAATATTCTAATGTCTTGGTTGAAAAGCTTAGCCGAATTGATGATGTCATCTGTTAGATAGATAGTAAAATTCTTAAGCTTTATTTAATATAAAACTTTTTAGAGAAACAACTCACTACAAGAACAGCTCCAATATCTCACAGATGTCGTTGGCACCCGAACGAAGATCTTCGTCAAAAGAATGATCATTTGAGGCTGATAGCAAGAAGTTACGACGGGACGTTGAAGTAATCTTTAACATTTATGGTTCAACGGAGAATATTGTAAAGAAAAGGACTGCAAGCTAAGTTTGTTTCATTTAGATTCTGAAGGGAGGTCATCAACTTCACGCCGATGTCATGAACAACGCCTTGATCTATTCCTCGGACGCTATTTGGGAAGGATGAGCCAACAGGGAAAAAAGTGAGAGTGTTGAGAATAATTGTTGGTGTAAAGGGAGTTAGGTATGATCGATAGAAATTAAAGCTGGATTTTTAAACGTGACCGTTCACTCGCGCTAATCTTGAATAACTCAAGTGTAATAGCAAGACATGTAAGATGTATGGGTTAGACAGGCCCAGTCCCCTTGCGCCAAGTTGATATGAGAACATATAGGGTTTATAAGTCGTAAAAGCATTGTTAAACTTTTTAGAACGGGATGTAACTTATTTCTTTTAGGAAATGTCTGGTGCTGATGTTCAAACTGAAGACTTCGGACATCTCGAGGATGGATGCACTGTGTGTACAACCATTGAGGTAAAGGTATTTTCATTTTCTCTATATATCATACGATTATGAATCACTAAACGGTAAAATTAAAAACCAACTTTAGGCGATTGGAGCACATTGTCAACAACTCCTGGATGAGCAGACCGCAATGGAAAAAGAGCTGGGGGTAAACGCTTTAAGTATTGCTTTTAAAAGTTTTTCTTTTAGTCAGCTACACGAAAGATTGCGATGTTTGTTGAACGTTTAGAAATGGAATTGGCGGCTAAGCAGGTATTTTCATTTTCTCTATATATCAATGGCGATTATGAATCACTAAACTGTAAAATTAAAAACCAACTTTAGGCGATTGAAGCACATTGTCAACAACTCCTGGATGAGCAGGCCGGAATGGAAAAGAGCTGAGAGTAAACGCTTTCGGTATTGCTTTTAAAAGTTTTTCAGTCAGCTACACGAAAGATTGCGATGTTTGTTGAACGGTTAGAAATAGAATTGGAGGCTAAACAGGTAATGGACTTGAATAAGTGAACCTCAATGGAATACTTTAGGCTCTTCAAGCTGATTACGACCGTGTCAAGGCTGATCAAGAACAGGTTTGCGCCGTTTTCTTATTGACAAAATTTTTTTTTCTTATGGAGTATCGCTGGGATAATTGCATGACCACTGGGGTAAAAACTATTATCTATGCGGTAAACACTGGTAAAATACCTCTTGTTGTTTGCTCATCGTTTTTCTTTAAGGCATCCTTGCCGACGTGTGAACCTAAATTTATCAAATTAATCATTTTAAAACAACAAAAAACAAACAAAAATTACACAAAAAAATTAGACTGAATTTCATGAATAAAAAGTCAAGAGCTTCTTTTTTGACCCCAGAACTTGACACTATCAACGAGAAGCTGGCCGAATGGTGCGACGCCAGCTAGAACACAAAGCTTCCAAAGTCCCTTGGCAACAGACGATTGCATCATATGGTCATGAATGCCGTTTCTCTTTCGATTCATATCCTTGTTTGCGTATTCATATCCAAAACGTTCAATTGTTTGCGTGTGAATCGTTGCATCAGGCGCGACAAAATTTGTGCTGTGATTAACTCACGACCATGAATAATCCGGGTCGTTTGCAAGTTGTCGAGAAGCTCTCCACCCATCGGAAACTAGACAGTTCCTGGTTTGATATGCTGCCTAATTGCAGCCAAAAGTGTCTTAGCTGTTCTATCCGGTACCACAAAGCAAAAGATTCTCAAGCGTAAATACAGTGATCACACTCCCACCTTGTGCTCGAATTCCCATAGTGTCCACATCCACAAATCATCTTTTGAATGATGTTTTTCTCAAGGGAAAAGTTGATCATTCCTCTTTCATTCAGTTCACAGATATCAGGAAAGCGTAACAAGGTCGTGCTGTTGAATTCGACATTCTTCCGAGCCTAAAAGAAAAAAATTAGTGAAAAGTCATAAATAACGTAATAAAACGTAACAAACAGCGCAACAAAAGTAATTAATAAGGACCGGAAAGAATGCGACAAACAGCCACTGCAAATTTAAAAGCAACATATTCAATTTGTTTGCTGAATATTCTTACACATCTGATAGTAATCTTCCTCAGCTATAATGAAATTACCCCAGCGATACTCCACAAGCATCAATTTTTTGTTTAGTTCCTTCTCGAATTCGAAGAACTTGTGGATCCTTTATCGAAAAGCTGTTGAGGTTTTTGATACTTATGCATATCGATATATCTTTCATTTAGCAAAATGAGAAGCTTCGCGATGGAAATGGAAAATCAAGGGCTGGTCACGTTAGGGAGCAGTGGAGCTTTGGATCAAGCGTTTCGATCGGATTTCGATTCGGTAATTTTTAATATCTTTGAGCTAAATGTCGAGGTTTGGTACATAGTTATAGGTACATACTAGGTACAATTGACGAATTGTTATTGTTTTTGATATCACCTATCTTTTAGCTCGAAGAAGCTATTGCGAGGACAAAACGATTTCGACCAAAGGATCGTCAATGTTCTGAAGAAGCAAGGGCCAGGGGTTGGTTGATTCATCACAGTTAAAAACGAGTACAATTGTTAAAAGCAATCCCTTTAGGACTTCAGGATGCTTCAAGCCTCTTCTGGTGGGCTTCTTGGTAATCGTCATAGTCTTCTTCGCCACGCTCCCTTCCGTTTCCGTCTCCATCGACTCAACCAACCCAAATACACTTTATGATCGACATCACTACGCCTGAAATTTCCTTCCGTTCTAGATTTTTGGTCTTTGGCTCCATCGTTCGTGCATATATCTCGATCTATCCATTCTTTGTTTTCCGTTTTCCAAAAATTATTTTAGCATTCAATGCCTGTTTTACTCCGTTTTCGACCGCATTAAGGCACAAAGTGCCAAAAATGTATATTCACTTCAAAATTTTATTAAAAAGCAAATGGAAATTGATAACTTTGATGCATAAAAGTATAAGACTTTATCGATGTAAAAGAATACGCATTTCAAGAATCACAATTCGTTTAAAACCGGAAATAGAGGCAAGCTTGTCGGAAAATCGATATCTTTTGGGGCAGTGGGAAGAGATAAAGGATAAAATTACAAAAACAAAGCTGACAAACTGAAAAAAGTCAAGTCTATTGTGCTGTTGATCTACTTGAGTTCCCTCAACTGTCTTTTTGTTGGACAATCATTGAACATGTGTAAACTGCCCGCATTTGGAGATCTCCTTTCGGAGTAAGCACGAATGAGAAAATCTGGCTCGAGTCTGAGGTTTTTGGAATTAACAAGTTTTTGAAAAGTTCAAGATGTTTATAGTTTTTTAAAAAGTATTTTGAGTTTCTAAAAGGTTTTTGATCATGAATCTGTTAAAGTGATCAAAGAAGAACCATCAACAACACATAGTAACGGCTGAACACCTCAGAGAAACTTGGCTACTAAACAACGGGAAAACAAGACTAATCTCGTTCAAAAGACTTTGAAAAACGGCAATCTGATAAGTGCACGTCTATAAATGTAAGATCGAAGGCTGTCTTGAGTAGCTTCATGCAGGTGCTTGACGGATGCTTTCAAAGCTCCACAGACAGCTTCCACACCGTGCGTATGGACCGAACGATCTTTAGGATTCACAAAGTAACGTAAATGAAAGTGTATTCACTATGTTTTGTTTTTTTTTATTTACCTATTTTATTCTTTTATTTACTTAAATTTAAAATTGAAACTAACAGCGACAAAAAGAAGAATCATCAACACCGGAATTGGCCTAAAGACCTTGAGTTCCGCATCAAAAGGAAGCAAACTAGCAGCGTCACGGCAAAAAAAAATTCGGTCTTTTTGTTTTCCTCTTTCAATTATTCATTTATCCCAAACACTGACTGGTATTGCCGCTTCAACATTCGTCCTCTATTATATTTTGTTTTGCTTTAAAATTCATCTATCTCAACAATTTTCAATTTTCCCCTGCCCTCCTAGCTGTTGTTGGCTCATCGTTCGAAGAAACCAATTTTCACAAAGCCAAAAATGAAGCCGATTTTACAAGAATTGCCTTTGAAGAATTCTAATAGACTTTGTGGATTTCGGAGAGCTTCGACTTCCTTCTTCCTTTCGGAGAGCTTCGACTTTCTTCCTTCCTTTCGGAGAGCTTCGACTTTCTTCCTTCTTCCTTTCGGAGAGCTCGACTTTCTTCCTTCTTCCTCGGAGAGCTTCGATCTTCCCCGGCTCGACTTTCTTCCTTCTTCCTTTCGGAGAGCTTCGACTTTCTTCCTTCTTCCTTTCGGAGAGCTTCGACTTTCTTCCTTCTTTTCTTCCTGTTTAGCATTGTAGGTCGACCGGATATGAAGATACGTTTGAATGCAAGATCGAGAACGCTTCACAATTGCTACTTCACTCCATCGAAGTGTGTGCAACACATTGACCTAGGAGTATTACGGTAGGAAGATTTCTTTGTTGAAAATTTGCTACATGTTACGTGGAAATGGAAAGACTACCGTACCCTAACGCTGTCTGCTTCTAAAACGCATCAACGGCCTTCATTTAAATGAGAAGAATTGCCAACTTTTCCATTCTCGTGTAGATTTTGTTGTGTTAGTGCTTTCTGATTTCTCATTTGTTACATTCACGCTTTTATATTTACAGGCAACGGGGCAATGAGTGGAGCAATCGGGTCGCGAATCGAAGTTGGGCCCTGTTGTTGCGAGGAGAGCATGCAGTTGCGGCATGTGAGTTTATGGTTTTTGGTCGTTTCTGGCAAATTAGACACCCTAAGTACTATAGAAGTTTTTATAATATGTCTTGGTTGAAAAGCTTAGCTAATATCTTGCAATGGTGCTTGCTTCAAAAGCAGAACAAATTATGACGAGTTGTTGCAAAGTTAGTTTTTGATCAACTTAAATGCTTGGCGGCTTCAAAGGTTTCATTGTTAGTTTGCCAAGTTTGGCTGTCTAATCATCAAATGTTTGACCTTTTCGATCCGTAGAATTTAGAAATATTCGTGTTGACGATGTAATCTGTTACATAGATAGTAAAATTCTATCTAGCAATTGGGGTTGGGGATCTATATTTTTGATTTCTTTACTTTTCGGTTTAGGTGAGTCGTTACGTAGCTGGTGAATCAGCAAGGAAAACTATACCTGTCCCCGATCAGGTCTCCGGGTGCAAGGAAGGCTGGAGCTGGGTGAATCTTGCTATAGCCCGTGCCCGTCAGGACTCGGGGTGTGCTGAACCATGGCTTAGAAAAATAGAAGTTTAATTTTCAACGTGTCGAAATGTCGGTTTTTCAGTTGAGAATCTATGGTATAACTGTCAAATTGGTGCACAGTGCCCTAGATTACTCTGAAATGTGAAGAAATCAAAAATATGGGTCCCCCAACCCAAAAAGTATCAAAAGTATTATTTAAGCTAAAACTTTTTAGAGAAACAACTCACTACAAGAACAGCTCCAATATCTCACGGATGTCGTTGGCAAGGATGAGACTGAGGTAAACTTTGCACATAGTAAAACCTTTAAAAATTTTTTTAGGGTGATCACATGTCTTTGATGGAACAAAACGAAGATCTTCGTCAAAAGAATTATCATCTGGATGCTGATAACAAGAAGTTACGACAGGATGTTGAAGTAATCTTTAGCATTTATAGTTCAACTGAGAATATTTTAAAGAAAGGACTGCAAGTTTGTTTCATTTAGATTCTGAAGGGAAGTCATCAACTTCACACGGATATGAAGAACCCCTTGATCTACTCGTCGGAGCCATTTGGGAAGGATGAGCCAACCGAGAAGAAAGTGGGAGTGATTCACAATGCTTTTGGGCAAAACATGTAAGAAATCATAGTTAGACAGGGCCCAAGTCCCCTTGCACCAAGTTGATATGAGAACATTTAGATTTTATAAGTCATTAAAGCATCGTTAAACTTTTTAAAACGGATGTAACTTATTTCTTTTAGGATATGTCTGACGCTGAAGTTCAAACTGAAGACTTCAGACATCTCCAGGATGGACACGCTGTGTGTACAACTATCAAGGTAAAAAGGTATTGTCATTTTCTCTATATATCATACGATTATGAATCACTAAACTGTAAAATTAAAAAAAACCAACTTTAGATGATTGAAGCACTTTATCAAGAAGTCAAGAATAAACAGGTCGCAATGGAAAAAGACCTTTGGAGTAAACGCTTTAAGTATTGCTTTTAAAAGTTTTTCTTTTAGTCAGCTGCACAAAAGATTGCGATGGTTGTTGAACGGTTAGAAATAGAATTGGCGGCTAAGCAGGTATTTTCATTTTCTCTATATATCAACGGCGATTATGAATCACTAAACTGTAAAATTAAAAACCCACTTTAGGTGTTTGAAGCATTGTCAACAACTCCTGGATGAGCAGGCCACAATGGAAAAAGAGCTGGGGTAAACGCTTTAAGTATTGCTTTTAAAAGTTTTTCTTTTAGTCAACTACACAAAAACGGCGAGGGTTTTTGAACGCTTAGAAATAGAATTGGCGGCTAAGCAGGTAATGGACTTGAATAAGTGAACCTCAATGGAAGACTTCAGGCTCTTCAAGCTGATTACGACCGTGTCAAGGCTGATCAAGACCGTGTCAAGGCTGATCAACAAAAGGTTTGCGCCGTTTTCTTATTGATTAAATTTTGGTTTAGTTCCTTCTCCGGCAAGAACGCGACCAGCAAGAATTCGAAGAACTTCTGGATCTTTGTCAAAGCTGTTGAGGTTGTTGATACTTATGGATATCGATATTTCTTTCATTTAGCAAAATGAGAAGCTCCGCGATGAAATGAAACATCAAAGGCTGGTCACGTTTGGGACTAATGCAGTTTCGGATCAAACGTGTTCATCGCTTGCGCATTCGGTAACTAATGTTTTTAAGCTGAATGTTTGATATTTGTTACATAGTTATGGGGTACAATTGACAATTGTTATTGCTTTCGATATCACCTTTGTTTTAGCTCTCAGAAGCGATTGGGAAACAAAACGAGGTTGGCCAAATGATCGTTAATGTTCAGACGAAGCAAAAACCAGGGTTGTTAATTCATCACAATTAAAAACGAGAATATTGTTAATACAATTTCTTTAGCACTAGCGGATGCTTCAAGCCTCTTCTGGTGGGCTTCTTGGTGACCGTCACCATCGTCTTCCTCGTCTCGCTCGTTTCCATCTCCATCGACTCAACCGACCCAAATGCGCTTTATGATCGACATCACTACATCTAAAATTTGCTTCCGTTATAGATTTTTGGTCTTTCGCTCCATTTATTTGTTTTTATGTTACGAATTTTTTTTAGCATTTAATGCCAATTAAATGACCTATTTTTACTCGGTCTTAGACTGTCATGTTACTAATTTAAAATTTTTTGTTTTATGATTTCTTTGAAATGTTGAATAATCATATATGGTGATGAAATCATGGAAAGAGATCCGAAAGAAAGATTGTTTTAAATTTGCGGGCCAGCTTACCGTGCAATTTCCATCGCCTTCAACCCCGTTCTTTGCGTTCGTGAGCGACAATTGGAATTGTGGATTCTTCGGGAAGGTGGCTAAAAGAATGAATTCCTATTCGATAGGTCGCTCACCAAAACTCCCCATCCGCATTAAAAGCCACTTGTAGCTTCGGCTTCTCCGTTTAGTTCACCGAATTTCACGAAGAATTGTTGTACGACCATACGCTGTTCATTCCTGGAAATGAATTGGAATCGAACAGCAGTGATGCTGTACGCGTGTCCCATGATTAACGCGTTTCTCAGCTGGTTCTCAAAGCTGTTTGGATCGGCCTGAAAAGAGAATCTTACTATTTGTTAATTCAGTAATTCACTATTTGCTAGCTCAAAGTCTATTCGATTTTACTTTTGCATCAAACTCACATCAATACTTGCACAGAAGAAAGAGCCCATTTGAAAGCCGCGAACAATCATAGCCATCAACGTGTTCTTGTCGGTTTTTCGCAAATCGAAATGCTCAGTTAGACCAGAAGTATTTTCGGATACTAATCTAACCATGAAACCAAAATTGATTTTGAATCCAAATTCCAAACGTGTACTTTCAAAAGTAGAGTGTGCTTCTCTCAAATCATGTTTTTTAAAAATTGCTAAACTACCGTAATCCAACGTAATCCAATCGTAAAGTAGAAAGTTATTTTCATTTTCAAAAGTCAAAACGAAGTGTAACTATCGCTTTTTTATCTCTATTTTTTTGCGAACAGGATTTGATATTAATCTTTAGATAATCTCGAAAAGCATAGCATATATAGAAAATGAGTAACGGCTCAATGAATACGGGGAAAATTTTATTGAAAGTAGACTTTTACTCGTCACTTTTTTTAGGACCCAGGAACTCCAAGTAGAACTCCCAGAACTCCGAGTAGAACTCCCTGTAGAACTCCCACCAAGTTTTCCATCTCTGCGATGGTAAACTCATAATCAAACACAGAAAGAATGAAAAATTTATTGCCAAATGTGATCTATGTGCAAAAGAATGCACACCTCTTTACTCTAACGGCAACGACTTCAACGAGAAACCATTCGAGAGTAGTTTTCTTTTTTCTTTATTATTGCAAATACTCAAATCAAGATAAGGATTCTAAGGCATGGAAAGAGGCTGAAAGTAATGTAAAGTAATCGTAAAATCTAATCGTAAAAGCGTTGAAGCGAGCATGTATGAACGAAGAAACGCCGCAGACGCAAATGTCTAAAAATTTTTAGTTCGAAAAGTATTCTGTCGATTTCTTTTATTTAAAAAGAACGACAGCATTTGCATTAGCCGAAACGAATATTTCCATTGATCAACTAAAGCGTAGTAAGCGATGCGGAGCTTGGCTCGAATCACAGAATGTGCCTTTGTAGCGCTTAGAAATGCTGCCTAATGATTAGAAAAAGCCAATCATACCGATGAATCATGGACGATCTTTGCAAAGTACCAGGTACTAGACGCCTATAGATTAGGTGATAAAACGTTTTTGTTGCAAACGGTGCTAAAGCAAATATACTCATGCAGCCATTAATTTGAATCTACCAAGGTACAAGCGATCATAACTTAGATCTCTCATTTACCATTAGAATATTTTGTTTTGCTCATTTGTTTCACAATATGGTGAAAGGCTTTAAAGATGAGGCTGAAGTTTCGATAATTGTAGAAAAAGCTGTCCATTGAAGAAATATTTCATTTCAAACAACGTACCAAGTCATGCCCACCAATCCAATATCAATTCCCATTTGCTTTTTAATAAAATTTTGAAGTGAATAGAGATAATTTTTGGCACTAGTGCCTAAGCTCCAACTTTTATTAAAAATTCCAATGAAACACTTGAAACGTTTCAAACGTTTGAAACATTTCAAAATTACAAAGATACAAATTCTATAACCGAGTAAAACAGAAAAACAGAGTAAAAACCGAATCGTCATTGAATGCTAAAATATGCAGCGAAAAACCAAAAATCTAGAACGGAAACAAATTTTAGACGTATTGCTGTCGATTATAGAGCGCATTTGGGTCGGTTGAGTCGATGGAGACGGAAACGGAAGCGAGCGAGGCGAAGAAGACTATGACGATCACCAAGAAGCCCACCAGAAGAGGCTTGAAGCATCCGCAAGTCCTAAAGGAATTGCTTTAACAATTGTACTCGTTTTTAACTGTGATGAATTAACCAACTCTGGCTCTTGCTTCTTCAGAACATTGACGATCCTTTGGTCGAAATCGTTTTGTTTCGCAATAGCTTCTTCGAGCTAAAAGATAGGTGATATCAAAAACAACAACAATTGCCAATTGTACCTATAACTATGTAACAAACCTCGACATTTAGCTCAAAGATATTAAAAATTACCGAATCCACCAACAGTCGACCCGTTGGACCCAAAACTCCATCGCTCCCAAACGCGTCGAGCATTTGATTTTCCTTTTCTCGATCGATAGTTTTACATACCGTGTGTCCATCCTCGAGATGTCCGAAGTCTTCAGTTTGAGCGTCAGACAATTCCTAACAGAAATACGTTAGATCCTGTTTTTAAAAAGATTAACAATGCTTTAATGACTTATAAAATCTAAATGTTCTCATAGCAACTTGGTGCCAGGGAACTGGGCCCTGTCTAACTATTACATCTTACATGTTTTGCCATTACATTTGAGTTATTCAAGGTTAGTGAGTGAACGGTCAGGTTTAAAAATCCAGCTTTAATTTGTATCAATCGATACCCAACTCCCTTTACATCAACAATTATTCTCAACACTCCCACTTTTTTCCCTGTTGGCTCATCCTTCCCAAATGGCTCCGACGAGTCGATCAAGGGGTTCTTCATATCCGTGTGAAGTTGATGAGTTCCCTTCAGAATCTAAATGAAACAAACTTGCAGTCCTTTCTTTAAAATATGCTGCAATCAACTATAATTGTTAAAGATTACTTCAGCTAATCGTAACTTCTTTTTATCAGCATCCCGGTGATCGTTCTTTTGACCCAGAGCTTCGTTTTGTTCCATCAAAGACATGTGATCACCCTAAAAAGATTTTTAGAGGTTTTACTATATGCAAAGTTTACCCCATTCTCATCCTTGGCAACGAAATCTGTGAGACATTGGGGCTGTTCTTGTTGTGAGTCGTTTTTCTAGAAAGTTTTATATTAAATAAGGTTCAAGAATTTAGTACTAATAAAGTTGGGGGGCAAATAATGTGCTTATTCTGAGATGAAGTGGCCAAAACGTACCCGGTACTGGCCTAGTTGGGAGGGGAGGGGGCACTTTGTTTTCTTCAAAACCCCTTTCTCTGGGGTAGTTTTATGCGTTTATTCCGGAAAACACAACGCGAGCTTAGGAAAATGCTTGGGAAAAAAGTGTCGGGGTTTCAAAGTGCGCGCTTATACAGCGTGATGAGCTGGATACACAGAAGGAAGAGGTCTAAAAAATGGTCTCTCAAAACATTTTTTGGAACCAAAAACACTTCTTCTGGCATAATTTAACCTAATGATTTGTTTTCTGATGAAATTAAAGCAAAATTAAAAAAATTTTTTCCAAATTTCGACCATGTACCTACGTAACACTTGTAACAGATTACTAGCCAAACTTCGTAAACTAATAATGAAACCTTTTAAACTGCCAAGCATCTCAGTAACTCTGATCACAAATTAACTTTGCAACAACTCGTCATAATTTCATCTGCTTTTCAATCAAGCACCATTGAAGATATTAGTTAAGCTTTTGAACCAAGATGTATTAGAAAAACTTCTATAGTACTTCGGGTATCTAATTTGCCAAAAACGACCAAAAGCCATAAACTCACATGCCGCAACTGCACGCTCTCCTCGCAACCACAGGGCCCAACTTCTATTCGCGACTCGATTGCTTCACTCATTGCCTCGTTGCCTGTAAAAAAAGTCAATATAAAAGCGTTAATGTGCAAAATGATAAAACAGAAAGCACTACAACAACAAAATCTACACGAGAATGAAAGGTTCGCAATTCTTTCCATTTAAATAAGGCGTGTTGATGCGTTTTAGAATCAGGCAGCGTTAGGGTACGGTAGCCTTTCCATTTCCACTGTAACGTTGAGCAATTTCATTGTTTTACCCTGAAATTCTTGAATTTTCTGCATTCTTGTCGATTCTTTTTATTTTATTTTGCACTCAATATCTACAGATGTGAGTTTTTGTCCGAGGAGTGGGGCTGTTGAATTGTATTGATAAAGGGGTCGAATCCGAACAATCCAAAAATTTATTGTCAAACCCAGCCGAAAACCCCGCCTATCGATGTAAAAGAATAAGCGTGCAAAAGCCAAAATTGGTTTAAAATCGCAAATGAAGGCAAGCTTGCCGGAAAATCGACATGGCTTTGAGTCAGTGGCAAGAGATAAAGGATAAAATAACAAAACAAAGCTGACGAACTAAAAAAAGTCAAGTCCATTGTGCTGTTGATCTACTTGAGTTCCCTGAATTTTCTTGTTGTTAGACAATCATTGCGTAAACTGACCGCATTTTGAGATCTCCATTCGAGTAATGAGAAATGAGAAAAAGAAAATCTGATTCTTTATAGGGCTCAAATGTCTCTATTGTTATCCAATCTATCCACTTTTTCTCTGATCCAAAAGAACAGCAGTGATGCTGTACGCGTGTCCCATGATTAACCCGTTTCTCAGCTGGTTCTCAAAGCTGTTTGGATCGGCCTGAAAAGAGAATCTTACAGTAATTCACTAGTTGCTAGGTCAAAGTCTATTCGATTTTACTTTTGCATCAAACTCACATCAATACTTGCACAGAAGAAAGAGCCCATTTGAAAGCCGCGAGCAATCATAGCCATCAACGTGTTCTTGTCGGTTTTTCGCAAATCGAAATGCTCAGTTAGACCAGCTGAAATATTTTCGAATACTGACAATGAAACTAAAATTTGATTTGAATGCAAATTCAACTTGAACTTTTAAAAGTTACCCGTGAAATCCTCGAGCGCGTCCGTCGGAACCCGGCCATCGAGCCACTCGTAACAAGTGATCATCCTTACCCCTTAACGATCTTCGATCACCTCATCTATTTGTGATTGTCAAGTTATCCACTTGTCAAAGAAGTAAATGATTTAACTCTGATACCAAACATTAAACTTACATGTGGCCGAAGTCATTTCAGCGGCTCAGATAGCGATTGTCTAAAATTATTAGTTGTTACTTGAATGCAATTTTCAAAATTTCACAAACTTTGTGGAAAATCTTGTTTCCATCAAAGGCTCCATCGACTCGACTCGTGTCATTTTCGATCTTGTTGAAGATGAAAGGGAAAAGCTAGACTTAACTTTTGTGGTGCACTTTGTAAGTAAAAATCTGTAAACAGCGTGTTTCTGGCGCACTGAATAGGGTTTGCCGCTGTAGACTTTAAAACTTCATATCTGTACATTGAGTGAAAATTTAAAATCAACAAAAATTAGAAATTAAAGAATTTCAAAAGCAAAGCAACGAAATTCCAGTAGAAATGAAGCTACCGTACCCAACGCTGTCTGATTCTAAAACGCATCAACGAACATTTAACTGAGAAGAATTGTGAACTTTTCATTCTCGTGTAGATTTTGTTGCTTTAGCGCTTTCTGTTTTGTCATTTTGCACATTCACGCTTTTATATTGACTTTTTTACAGGCAACGAAGCAATGAGAGGAGCAATCGAGTCACATTTTGTGGTTATTTCCTGTGGTTGCGAGGAGAGCGAACAGATGCGAAAAGTTGCGAACTTATCCATGCAAGTAAGTTAGTGGTTTTGGTCGTTTTGTGAAGATTAGATACCTGAGGTACTATAGAAGCTTTCTAATATGTCTTGGTTGAGAAGCTTAGCTAATATCTTCAATGGTGCTTGATTGAAAAGCTGAACAAATTATGACGAGTTGTTGTAAAGTTAGTTTGTGAGCAAAGTTGGTGAAATGCTTGGCGGCTTCAAAGGTTACATTTTTGGTTTACGGACTTTGGCTATCTATTCATCAAAAGTTTAATCTTTTTGGTCCGTGGAATTTTAAAAGATTCGAATTGATGATATAATCTGTTTATAGTAAAATTCTTAACCTTGTTAATATAAAACTTTTCTAGGAAAAAACTCACTACGAGAACAGCTCCAGTGGCTCGCAGATTTCGTTGGCAAGGACGAGTAGTGGGGTGCAGGGTACATATCCTGACGTCGATCTGATGTTCAAACTGAGACTTCAGACATCTCCAGGAGGGATGCACTGTATGTGCAGCTATCGGGGTAGAGGTAATGTCCTTTTCTCTATCTGCTGATTGTCAGCAGCGTTCTGAATCACTAAACTGTAGGGTAGTAAAACCAACTGTTAGGTGATTGAGCACATTGTCAACAGCTCAAGGATGAGCTGGCCGCAAAGGAAGAAGAGCTGGGGGTAAACGCTTTAAGTATTGCTTTTAAAAGTTTTTTTTAGTCAGCTGCACAAAAGGTTTCGATGGTTTCTGAACGTTTAGAAATGGAATTGGCGGCTAAGCAGGTAATGCATTTGATTAAGTGAACCTGAATGGAATACTTTAGGCTCTTCAAGCTAAATACAACTGTGTCAAGGCTGATCACCAAAAAGTTTGCGCCGGTTTGTTATTCATTAAATTTTTTCTTTAGTTTCTTCTCCGGCAAAAAGTCGAAGAACTTGAGGATCTTGCGGTATTATCATTTTCTATATATATGATTAGTCAACTGCGATTATGAACCATTAAATTGTAAAATTTAAAAAACTAACTTTAGTTGATTAGAGCACTTTGTCGAGAGCTCAAAGATAAGCAGGACGCAATGGAAACTCTTCAAGCTAAATACGACCGTGTCAAGGCTGATCAACAAAGGTTTGCGCCTTTTTCTTGTTGATTGAATTTCTGGCCTCCGATTGCTTGGGGATTCGGGAAGCTTGTTTACCTTGTTTAAATGTTTTTAGCTAAATGGCTAGATTATATAGCTATAGATACAATTGGAATGCTTACATACTAGGTACAATTGGCAATTGTTAGTGCTTTCGATACCACCTATCTTTTAGCTCAAAGAAACAATTGCGAAACAGAAGGGGGTCGGCCAAATGATCGTCGATGTTCTGAAGAAGCAAGGGCCAAGGTTTGTTAGTTCGTTGCAATTAAAAACTAATACACTGTTAATTCAATTCCTTTAGGACTCGCGGACGCTTCAAACTTCTTCTGGTGAGCTTCTTGAGCCCATCGTCTTCTTCCCCTTGCTCGTCCGTCATCTTCGCCTCGCTCGTCCATCGTCTTCTTCTTGGTGGTCGTCACAAATGCGCTCTATAATCGACATAAATACAAATACAACTACATCTAAAATTTGCTCTCTTGTTCGTGCATCTATCTATTCTTTGTTTTCCGTTGTCCAAAAATTATTTTAGCATTCAATGCCAATTAATAATGATCTGTTTTTATCCCGTTTTACTCGGTCTTAGACTGTTTACTTCTAAATTTCAAATGTTTTGTTTTCCCATTTTGTTGGAATGCGGAATAAAGGCTGGAGCTTAGACACAGTGCCAAAAATCATGTATATTCACTTCTTTTTGAAACTATAAAATTGGTAGTCAACTTTTTGTCCTCATTTTTTTGATCCCGAAACATCAATTATCTTGGCCCCCTTTTTCCTGTCCAAAACCTATAAAGGTAGCAACAAACCCCCCATTTTACCGGAAATTAATTTTCCATGAAAATAAAACGATTTCAATTTCTGAATTGCTCCCGAAAAATAATTTAAGTTATTAATAAATTTCCTTATGCAAAAAGTTTATAAACTTAACAGATCGGATATGGAAAGGTCATAGGAAAATGTTGAGAGCCTGAGCGCTTTTGGGAAAGTTTTGAGTTTTGTGTACTCATTTTGGAAACAGCGATCAGAAATTTGAGTAGAAAATTGGTGAATTCGGATTTTGGAATGAAATTTTAAGATCTTTGACCATTTTGATAGCAAACTGCTGAAGCCAAGGTGATTCGTACCAGCGATGTTCCAAAGATATCTAGTTTTTTTTCCAGTTAAACCATAACGACCAGGTTCGGATCTTGGTCTGGCTTCTAACCTGGATTACATTCTTGTCTGGTCTGGGTTCCTGTAAATTTGTGTTAGATAAGGTCCCTGAACCAACTGTTCCAATCAGACTCTACGTTTTACCTGTTCAGACAGAAAACAGGAATCGGATTTTAAAATGATACATTACCCTTGTGTATCTTAAATCCGAGTGAATAACAGCAATTCTTTATTGGCACGTATGTGTTGATGTTACATGAGTCCGGACTGAGATTTCGTGATCGAGCACTCTCTTTTAGCCTACCCTTGATGGGCAGGACTAGACATGGGAAAATTCCAAGCCGGACCTAATTCCATCCTCGTCTTCTTGGCCGTTTCTTGGCCGATTGCTCTGAAGTTTTGTCTACAAGCTGAAAATGTCGATTTCTATCTATAGACAAAATTTCAGAGCAATCAGCCAAGAAAACGAAGGTGGAATTAGGTTCGGTTAGGCCCCCTATCAACCCACTAGATGAGTTAAAGACCTTTCACTGGATCTCAACCAAAGGAAAAGAATTTCAGATGCTAAGAGTGAGAAATCGGCTCAAGGACACGAGAACGAAAAGTTGTTGAAATTTCGAGTGTCTGATAGCTGACACAGGTCTAGATTACAAATCCTTACAAGTCGTGCTATAGATCTTTTGTAAATCCTTCTTACTTTCTTGATTTTAAGGGCCACACCCAACTCCACTCGAATCCGATTTGGCGCTTCTGTGTCCTCATCACGGCTGCAAATGATCGACCGTAACCTTTTTTATAGTTTAAATTCAACTTCACTAACGATTATAGTTTGAAACGTACAGTAATCTAAAGCTTAGTCAGATTTCTTTGTTTAAAAAGTATCCATTCAAGTTTACTACATTTTCCTGAATATTTGCGTTCCCAAAAAAACATTGCCCACAGATGTTGGGACCCACAAATGTTGAGAGCCTGAGCGCTTTTGGGAGAGTTTTGAGTTTCGAGTACAAATTTTGGAAACAACGATCAGAAATTCGAGTACAAAACGTGAATTGGGATTTTCGATCTGAATCAAATTTTAAAGGTCTTTGACCATTTTGATAGTAAATTGCTGAAAACAAAGGGATTTGTACCAGCAATGTTTCAAAGATACCTAGTTTTTTGGATCATGCCATACTTGGCCAGGGCCAGATCTTGGCTGACTCTGGCTTCTAGTCTGGACCTTTTCTGGTCTGACTTTACTGCAAATTTGGCCAAGATAAGGCCCCAGAACTCGATCAGTTAGAGACCTTTCACTGGACCTCAGCCAAGGAAGAGCTCAGTCTGATCAAGAGTGAGGAATCGGCTCAAGGACATGAGAACGAAAAGTTGTTGAAATTTCGAGTGTCTGATAGCTGATACAAGTCTGGTCTAGTCTGGCTTACAAATCCTTACAGATCATGCTAAAGATCTCTTCTTACTTTCTTGATTTTAAGGGCCACACCCAACTCCTCTCGAATCCGATGTGGCGCTTCTGTGTCCTCATCACGGCTGCAAATGATCGACCGTAAGCTTTTTTATAGTTTAAATTCAACTTTGCTAACAATCATAGTTTGAAAAGTACAGTAATCTAAAGCTTAGTCAGATTTGTTTGTTTAAAAAGTATCTATTCAAGTTTACTACATTCGCCTGAATATTCGGAGTTTTTGCGTTCCCGTTCGTTGCGTTTGCAATTCGGATCGTTGCAATCGACACTCGAGTCTGCACACGTTCATCAAAGGACTCAAACATGATAATCTATCAAAAAATACCCAACAATTTGTGTATAGGAACATTTCGTTGTTGAAAATTTGATTTTACTTATGCATTTCCACTTTCACACCTGTTTTAGGCAATTTCTTTACAGACTTTGTCGCTGTAGACTTTCAAAATTCATCTGTACAGATTGAAAAATAAACTTTACAATCGACCAAATTGCAGAAAATTCAAGAATTTCGAAGTAAAACAATGAAATTAAAGTGAAAATGGAAAGACTACCGTACCCTAACGCTTCCTGTTTCTAAAACGCATCAGCGCGCTTTATTTAAGTGAAAAGAATAGCGAACTTTCTCATTCTCGCGTAGGTTTTGTTGTTTTAGTTTTCTCATTTTACACTTTCACGCTTTTATATTGACTTTTTACAGGCAACGAAGCAATGAGTGGAACAGTCTCGCCGCGAGTCGAAGTTACGCCCTGTGATTGCGAGGAGAGCGTGCAGTTGCGGCATGTGAGTTTGTGATTTTTGGTTGTTTGCGAGAAATTAGAGGGGCTATAGTAGTGGGAGGGCGGCAAAAATTTTTTACGCCAAATGAGCGGTTGCACCCAGCGGTTTTTGACTATGCTGAATCGATCGATGAAACTTTTGACAACGTTTATAACAAACGTATTGAAAACCTAATATACTTATTCTGTGATGAAGTGGCCAAAACGTACCCGGTACTGGCCTAGTTAGGGGAGACACTTTTTTTCTTCGAAATCACTTTTTCAGGGGTAGTTTTATGCATAGATTCCGAAAAACACAATGAGAGTTTGCGAAAATTCGTTTTAAGCCAAGTGTCGGGGCTTCAAAGTGCACGCTTCTATAGTGTAATCCACTGTATGGAACCCAAGCTATCGATTATTGGGGCACTTTTCAAGGGCAAAACTCGAGCCAAAACTATTTTTAGCCACTAAATATTCATTTTCTAACCTAAATTGATGCAAAACAAATTGGAAAAAATATTTTTTGGAGATTTTGACATTTTGACAATATTTTTGACAATATTGGGCGAAACCACCAGCAATTGATTCAGTATAGTTAAAAACCTATGGGTGCAAAAAATCAGCTACTCAGTCTCTAATCAGTTTGACAGAAAAAAAAATTGCCCCCCCCCCCAACTACCATAGCACCGAATTTAGATACTATAGAAGCTTTTCAAATATCTCTTGGTTAAAAACCTTAGCTAGTATCTTGCAATGGTGCTTGATTCAAAAGCAGAACAAATTATGATGAGTTGTTGCAAAGTTAGTTTGTGATCAAAGTTAATGAAATGCTTGGCAGCTTCAAAGGTTTCATTATTAATTCGCGAAGTTTGGCTATCTATTCATCAAAAGTTTAATCTTTTCGGTCCGTGGAATTTTAAAAGATTCGAATTGATGATGTAATCTGTTAGCTAGATAGTAAAATTCTTAAACCTTACTAATATAAATTTTTTAGAGAAACAACTCACTACAAGAACGGTTCCAATATCTCACAGTCATGATGGACGAGACTGAGGTAAACTTTGCATATAGTAAAACCTTTAAAAAATCTTTTTAGAATGAGCTCATGTCTTTGATGGAACAAAACGAAGATCTTCGTCAAAAGAACGATTACCTGGAGGCTGATAAAAAGAAGTTACGACAGGATGTTGAAGTGACATTTAACAATTATAGTTGGATGAAGAATATTTTAAAGAAATGACTTCAAGCTACTTTCGTTTCATTTAGATTCTGGAGGGAAGTCATCAACTTCTCGCGGATATCGTGAACAACGCCTTTATCGATTCGTCGGAGCCATTTAGGAAGGATGAGCCAGTGGAGAAGAAAGTGGGAGTGTTAAGAATAATTGTTGGTGTAAAGGCAGTTGGGTATGATCCATAGAAATCAAAGCTGGATTGTTCGGCGTGACCGTTCACTCACTAATCTTGAATAACTCAAATGTAATGGCAAAACATGTAAGATGTAATAGTTAGACAGGGCCCAGTTCCCTGGCACCAAGTTGCTATGAGAACATTTAGATTTTATAAGTCATTAAAGCATTGTTAATCTTTTTAAAACAGGATCTAACTTATTTCTTTTAGGAAATGTCTGATGCTAATGTTCAAACTGAAGACTTCGGACATCTCGAGGATGGATGGACCTTGTGTACAACTATCGAGGTAAAGGTATTGTCATTTTCTTTATATATATGATTAATCAACTACGATTATGAACCACTAAATTGTAAAATTAAAAAACTAACTTTAGTTGATTGGAGCACTTTGTCGACAACTCAAGGATAAACAGGCCGCAATGGAAGCTCTTCAAGCTGATTACGACCGTGTCAAGGCTGATCAACAAAAGGTTTCCGCCGTTTTCTTATTGATTGAATTTTTTGTTTAGTCCCTTCTCCGGGAATTACGCGACCAGCAGGAATTCGAAGAACTTGTGGATCTTTATCGGAAGGCTGCTGAGGTTGTTGGGACTTATGAATATCGAATATATCTTTGATTTAGCAAAATGAGAAGCTCCGCGGTCGAATGGAAAATCAAGGTCTGTTCGCGTTTTGGAGCAATGGAGTTTTGGATCAAACGTTTCGATCGCTTGAGGATTCGGTAACTTTTAATGTCTTTGATCTAAATGTCTGGGCGTGTTACATAGTTATAGGTACATACCAGGTTCAATTGAGAATTGTTATTGCTTTTAATATCACCTAATAGGTTGGTGCATTGTCTTAAGTAAATGTTTGAGCTGTAATTTCTCGAGAAAAGAAATATGTATTTATTCAAAATAACCACCATTATTAAGGATAAGTTGTTGCCATTTATTGCGCAAAGCGTTGATTTCCTTCTCTTGCTACAGGGTTGCCGCTTGGAGAAGAGTCGATTCATTTTTCTACTTCCTCCACATCTCCAAAGTACTCATCGGCCAAATCAATGGCCATCTCCTTGAAAAGATGAAAATCACTAGGGGCCAAGTCAGGCGAGTACGGCGCATGCGGGAGAATTTCCCGGCCTAAAGTCTTCAGTTTTTCCTTGGTCAAGTTTGCAACGTGGAGCCGTGCGTTATCATGTTGCAAAATGACCTTGCCCATGTTGGACCTCTTTTTTCACTTCAGAAGCGACTCGATCCAATTGATCAACGTATAGGGAGACCTTGATAGTCGTCCCTTCTTCTAGCAACTTTCAGTAAATAACTCCTTCTCTGTCTCACGAAACACATAACATAATCTGGTGAATTTCGGGCTGGGGGTCGGGCTTTGATTTTTCGCCTGGAGCAACCCATTGTTTATGTCTCCAAAAGTTGACATAGGTTACCCATTTTTCCGCCTGTTAGCCTGTTATCAGGTGGGGGAAAAAGGTCGACGTTGATAACACGAGATTGAAGTGGCTGATACAGATAGCCTCTGCGCAGCTAACTCACGGGTTGATTGTTTGTTGTCATCGGGTATAAGTGTCAAAAGAGTGGATTTATGAAGACCCGTCGGTCGCCCTGACCTCGACTGATCTGCAAGAGAGAAGTCGTTCTTTTAAAAGCGATGATACCAATTGTAGATAGTTCCCATAGTCACCGATCTTGCCCCGAAAGATCGTTGATTTCCTTTTCAGCAAAGGCGGCACTTGCGTTTTTTAAAAATAAAATAGAATGGCATTTCGGAAATGACTTGTGGGTAGATTTTCGGTAGTTTCACGATTCAAGTCCGAAAATAAAAAAGGATTAAGCAGTATTTCATTTCGTGTTTTCAGGGATCAATAATCAAGAGTTCAAGTAGACAAAAGCCCTTACCAGCTGATCGTAGGAGAGCCTAGAGAAGTAGAGAAAGAAAGACAAAAAAATTCTAAAGACTTTTGCACCAGTCTTATCTTTTAGTTCGAAGAAGCGATTGCGAAACAAAGCGAGATCGGCGCGCTTGGGAGCAATGGAGTTTTGGATCAAACGTTTCGATCGCTTGAGGATTCGGTAACTTTTAATGTGAGAGCTCTGAGCTTTTAACTTTAAGTCTAGGTTGGTTACATAGTTATGGGTATATATTAGGTACAATTGATTTGATATGTTGTTGCTTTTGATATCACCTATCTTTTAGCTGCAAGAAGCGACTGCGAAACAAAACGAAGTTGACCAAATGATCGTCGATGTTCGGAAGAAGCAAAAGCCAAGGTTTTTTAATTCATTACAATTAAAAATTAGTACATTATTAATTCCTTTAGGATCTGCGGATGCTACAGACCTCTTCTGTCCAATACATCTAAAATTTGCTTCCGTTGTAGAGTTTTGGTCTTTCGCTCCGCTGTTCGTGCATCTATCTATTCTTTGTTTTCCGTTTTTCAAAAATTATTTTAGCATTCAATGCCAATTAATAATGATCTGTTTTTACTCTATTTTAGACTGTAGTTTGCAAATTTCGAATGTTTCGTTTTATTATTTCGTTGCAAGCTTTAAGCTAAAAGTTTTAAGGCACAAAGTGTCAAAAGTCATGTTTATTAACTTCAAAATTTTATTCAAAAGCCAATGGGAATTGACAACTTTGCATAAAATTTGCTTCCGTTGTAGATTTTTGTTCTTTTGCTCCATTCTTCATGCATCTCTTTCTTGGTTTTCCAAATTTTGTTAGCATTCAATTGCAGTTAGTGATCTGTTTTTATTCGAACTATTATTGACTATTTTCTTGTAAATTTCAAATGTTTCATTTTTATTATTTCATTGGAATTATGAACGAAAGCTGTTGAATAAAAGATAAATAAAAGGCTTGAAGGCACAAAGTACCAAAATTATGTACATTCACTTCTAAATTTTATTAAAAAGCCAATGGGAATTAACAACCTTGCATAAAAGTTAAGGACTTGTGGATGTAAAGGAATCCGCATTTCAAAAGTCAAAATTCGTTTAAAATCGGAAAATCGATATCGTTTTGAGGCAGTAAGGAAGAGATAAAGGATAAAATAAAAAACAAAGCTGACAAACTAAAAAAGTCAAGTCCATTGTGCTGTTGATCTACTTGAGTTCCCTGAAATTTCTTGTTAGACAATCATTGCGTAAACTGACCGCATTTTGAGATCTCCATTCGAGTAAGCACGAATGAGAAAAATCCGCTTCTTGGTAGAGCCATCAACGATAAAACATGGATCTTAGACAATATCCTGAAATATTGTAGCTGATACAAAACCTCAAGGATTTTCAGTGTGCCAGAGACTGTGCGTCTGCAAGAACTCAAAACACGCGCCGGTTTCCTCACTACTGTACTGCAAAGTAAAGCAGTTTTATGGCTCAAGCTTTGATATTGTCAAGTTATCCACTTGTCAAGGAGGTAAATGACTTAAAACTGATATCAAACATTAAACTTACATGTGATCGAAGTCATTTCACCGGTTGTCTGGAATTATTGGTTGTTACTTGAATGCAATTTTCAAAATTTCATAAGCTTTGTCGAAATCTTGGTTTCCATCAACGGCTTCATCGACTCGACTCGTGTCATTTTCGATCTTGTTGAAGCTAAAAGGGAAAAGCTAGACTTGACTTTTGTCGTGCACTTTGTAAGTAAAAATCTGTAAACAGAGCGTTTCTGGCGCACTGAATACGAGGGTTTGCCGCTGCAGACTTTAAAACTTCATATCTGTACATATTGAGTGCAAAATAAACTAAACAATCGACAAGAATGCAGAAAATTCAAGAAGTTCAAAGTAAAACAATGAAATGGAAAGACTACCGTACCCTAACGCTGTCTGATTCTAAAACGCATCAACGAACTTTATTTAAGTGAGAAGAATTGCGAACTTTTCATTCTCGTGTAGATTTTATTGTTTTAGTGCTTTCTTTTTCTCATTTTCTACATTCACGCTTCTACAGGCAACGAGGCAATGAGTGGAGCAATCGGGTCGCGAATCGAAGTTGGGCCCTGTGGTTGCGAGGAGAGCATGCAGTTGCGGCATGTGAGTTTATGGTTTTTGGTCGTTTCTGGCAAATTAGACACCCTAAGTACTATAGAAGTTTTTATAATATGTCTTGGTTGAAAAGCTTAGCTAATATCTTGCAATGGTGCTTGGTTCAAAAGCAGAACAAATTATGACAAGTTGTTGCAAAGGTACTGAAATCCTTGGCGGCTTAAAAGGTTTCATTATTAATTCGCGAAGTTTGGCTATCTAATCATCAAATGTTTAACCTTTTCGATCCGTAGAATTTAAAAAGATTTGTATTGACGTTGTAATCTGCTACATAGATAATAAAATTCTGGTACTTTGGGTTGGGCCACCTATATTTTTGATTTTTTCGCCTTTCAAAGGATAATCGAGGGCGCTGAGCACGTATTTCACAGTTATATAATAGGTTTTCCACTGAAAAACCGACATTTCGACACGTTGGAAATTGCACTTTTGTTGCACTTTATTGCAACTAAAAAATTTGTGTGACTAAAAAAGTCACAGTAATTTGTGACTTTTTCTAGTCACTGCTATTTGCCTAGGCTATGGCTTCCCACACTGACTGGAGACAGCCTATAGCCCGATTCACCCGGCTCCGGCCTTCCTGACACCCGGTGGCTTAGGTGGGTCGTTACGTAGCTGGTGAATCACTGTCAAACTGTCAAGTTCGTGCACAGCGCCCTAGATTACTCTGAAATGTGAAAAAATCCAAAATATTGGTGCCCCGAACCCAAAAAGTATCAAAAGTATTATTTAAGCTAAAACTTTTTAGAGAAATAACTCACTACAAGAACAGCTCCAATATCTCACGGATGTCGTTGGCAAGGATGAGACTGAGGTAAACTTTGCACATAGTAAAACCTTTAAAAATTTTTTAGGGTGATCACGTGTCTTTGATGGAACAAAACGAAGATCTTCGTCAAAAGAATTATCATCTGGATGCTGATAACAAGAAGTTACGACAGGATGTTGAAGTAATCTTTAGCATTTATAGTTCAACTGAGAATATTTTAAAGAAATGACTTCAAGCTACTTTCGTTTCATTTAGATTCTGGAGGGAAGTCATCAACTTCTCGCGGATATCGTGAACAACGCCTTTATCGATTCGTCGGAGCCATTTAGGAAGGATGAGCCAGTGGAGAAGAAAGTGGGAGTGTTAAGAATAATTGTTGGTGTAAAGGGAGTTAGGTATGATCGATAGAAATTAAAGCTGGATTGTTCGGCGTGGCCGTTCACTCACTAACCTTGAATAACTCAAATGTAATGGCAAAACATGTAAGATGTAATAGTTAGACACGGTCCAGTCCCCTGGCACCAAGTTGATATGAGAACATTTAGATTTTATAAGTCATTAAAGCGTTGTTAAACTTTTTAAAACGGTATGTAACTTATTTCTGTTAGGAATTGTCTGACGCTCAAACTGAAGTCTTCGGACGTCTCGAGGATGGATTCCCTGTGTGTACAACTATCAAGGTGGAGATATTGCCATTTCCGCTATATACCATACGATTATGAATTACTAAACTGTAAAATTTAAAAAACCAACTTTAGATGATTGAAGCACTTTATCAAGAACTCAAGGATAAGCAGGCCGCAATGGAAAAAGAGCTGGGGGTAAACGCTTTAAGTATTGCTTTTAAAAGTTTTTCTTTTAGTCAGCTACACAAAAAATGGCGAGGGTTTTTGAACGCTTAGAAATGGAATTGAAGGCTAAACAGGTAATGGACTTGAATAAGTGAACCTGAATGGAATACTTTAGGCTCTTCAAGCTGATTACGACCGTGTCAAGGCTGATCAACAAAAGGTTTGGGCCGTTTTCTTATTGATTGAATTTTTTGTTTAGTTACTTCTCCGGGAAGAACGCTACAAGCAAGAATTCGAAGAACTTGAGGATCTTTATCGGAAAACTGCTGAGGTTGTTGGTACTTATGAATATCGAATAGATCTTTGATTTAGCAAAATGAGAAGCTCCGCGATGAAATGGAAAATCAAAGGCTGGACGCGTTTGGGAGCAATGGAGTTTTGGATCAAACGTTTCGATCGCTTGAGGATTCGGTAACTTTTAATGTGAGAGCTCTGAGCTTTTAACTTTAAGTCTAGGTTGGTTACATAGTTATGGGTATATATTAGGTACAATTGATTTGATATGTTGTTGCTTTTGATATCACCTATCTTTTAGCTGCAAGAAGCGACTGCGAAACAAAACGAAGTTGACCAAATGATCGTCGATGTTCGGGAGAAGCAAAGAGCCAAGGTTTGTTAATGCATTATAACTAATATAAAAGAGTACATTGTTGATACAATTCCTTAAGCAAATGCAATCGCGGATTCTTCGAACCTCTTCTGGTAAGCTTTTTGGTGACCGTCACCATCGTCTTCTTCGCCTCGCTCTTAATGATCGCATATGATCGACATCAATACATCTAAAATTTGCTTCCGTTGTAGATTTTTGGTCTTTCGCTCCACTGTTCGTGCATCTATCTATTCTTTGTTTTCCGTTGTCCAAAAATTATTTTAGCATTCAATGCCAATTAATAATGATCTGTTTTTACTCTATTTTAGACTGTAGTTTGCAAATTTGGAATGTTTCGTTTTACTATTTCGTCGGAATGTTTAATAAAAGCTGCAGCTTAGGCACAAATTGTCAAAAATCATGTATATTCACTTCAAAATTTGTTCTAGGAAGCCAATTGGAATTGATAACTTTGCTTAAAAGCACAGACTTATCGATGTAAAAGAATACGCGTTTCAAGAGCCAAAATTCATTTAAAACCGGAAATAGAGACTGGCTGAGTATCATTATCATTTGCGCTTATGAAATTCACTATAACAAATCCCTTCTCCCCAGCTTCTAACCAATTTTTTTTCAGTTTTCTGCTTCGCAATTTTGATGCACACACACATAGAAAACACGTTTGGCGTAAAACTTATAATATACGTACATGCTCCAAAAAAGGTACCCGCCTTTCTAAATCGCGCTCTTTGAGTGCACCTCTTCTCTAATGCATTTTTACAAATGTTATTCGGGAATGTTACGTAGTCATTTTTCAATAATGTTCTTTTTTTTAGGAATGGATTCTTCAAATGGAGAAGGGACGCTCTTTTTCGACCGCGTTCAAATTGGAAGCCATTGAGTCTGCCGAAAAAAGCATCGAATAAGAAAGCTGCCGAAAAGTTTCGAGTCGCGAGGCCAAGAATTATCGAGTGGCAGAAACAGCAAGAACGGCTGCTCACGGGAAATAACGATGCAAAGCGATTGAAAGGAGGCGAACGAAAGCTCAATTTTTTTCGGAAAACGATTACTCGAATTCTCTCGACGACCAGCAATTGCTCAACAAGTTCAACCTTATTCGATTGATTTCAAGCTGGACGCCATCGAATATGCAAAGAGGAACTCCAAAAATGATGCGAGCAAACTCCGTGCCGATCGAGCAATGATCCATAAATGGGTTTTACAGGAAGGACAATTGCGAAAAATTGAGGAAATCGTTGATGCAATTGAAAAGAGCCGAGAGGGAACTTACAAACAAACAACTCGATCAAGGACGGGTCGACTGGATCCGAAGCAAGCGGCGGAAGAGGAACAAAGTTTCGAGAAGATGGATTCACGAAAAGGCAAAAAACGTGCGCGAGCAGGATGGCACTAGGCTTGGAACGAGGAGATGATCGCCCACTTGTTGGAGGAAATTGATCTTGACGAAGGTGAAGAGAACAAGTGCTACGACAGAGTTTCGAGAAGATTGATTCACGAAAAGGCAAAAGACAAAAGAGCAGATTGAAGTCAGCGATGTTAACGAAAATGATATCGAGGATAATTCATTTAAGTGATATGTTTGTTTAAAAATGCTTTTCATTTCGTTAATTGATTGTTGCCTACGTTAAAATTTTGTTTTACTAATGAATAAATTAATCATAAATAGCTCTGATTTGAATGAAAACTTCTTGTAAGCTATTTGCTTAATTTTGCGGCGCGGTTGAAAAAGCGGTTGTCTAAAATTATTAGTTGTTACTTGAATGCAATTTTCAAAAATTTCACAAACTCTATGGAAAATCTTGTTTCCATCAACGGCTCCATCGATTCGACCCGTGTCATTTTCGATCTTGTTGAAGATGAAAGGGAAAAGCTAGACTTAACTTTTGTGGTGCACTTTGTAAGTAAAAATCTGTAAACAGCGTGTTTCTGGCGCACTGAATAGGGTTTGCCGCTGTAGACTTTAAAAATTCATATCTGTACATATTGAGTGCAAATTAAACTTAAAAATCGATAAAAATGTAGAAAATTCAAGAATTTTAAAGCAAAACAACGAAATTGCTCAACGTTACAGTAGAAATGGAAAGACTACCATACCCCAACGCTTTCTTTTTCTAAAACGCATCAACACGCCTTATTTAACTGAGAAGAATAGCGAACTTTCTCATTCTCGTGTAGATTTTGTTGTTTTAGCGCTTTCTGTTTTATCATTTTGCACATTAACGCTTTTGGTTCTTTTCCAATATCGGGGGAGCGGTCCGATTATCGGGGGAGCGGAAGGATTATCGGGGGAGCAAATTTTGGCAGCGCTACATATGTCCTATTTAAAATTGTGACGAACGGGAGCTTGCTTTGTTGCAAAAAGTTATCGACTCGAATTCCTCTTGAATGCTTGGGGACCTTTCGCCGTGCGCAAGTGTCACATGCCCAGCGAAATAGATATTTCCCCTTTGAGCGGACTTTCATCGATTCGCCAGTTTCAAATCCACGACTGGATGACTCCTTTGGTGACAAAATAATCGATTGCCGTCGATTTCTTGAACGCACAAATATCGGAGAAGCGCATCATCGTTAAAGTTTTAAAAAAAAATGTTGCAGTTAAAATACAGTCCCGGAAATGCATTTTTCGAGGGGGCAAAATTTGCTCCCCCGATTTTCCTTTCGCTCCCCCGATAATCTTTCCGCTCCCCCGATATTGGAAAAGTACCACGCTTTTATATTGACTTTTTTTACAGGCAACGAGGCAATGAGTGAAGCAATCGAGTCGCGAATAGCAGTTGGGCCCTGTGGTTGCATGCAATGGCATGTAAGTTTGTGTTTTTTGGTCGTTTTTGGCAAATTAGATACCCGAAGTACTATAGAAGCTTGTCTAATATGATATTCTAATATGTCTTGGTTGAAAAGCTTAGCTAATATCTTGTAATAGTGCTAAGCAGAACAAATTATGAGGAGTTGTCAGTGAAAGAGTGAAATGCTTGGCGGCTTAAAAGGTTTCATTGTTGTTTTACGAAGTTTGGCTATCTAATCATCAGAAGTTTAATCTTTTCGGTTCGTTGAATTTAGGAAGATTCGTATTGATGATGTCATCTGTTAGATAGATAGTAACAATCTTAAACCTTTTTAGAAAAACAACTCACAACAAGAACAGCTCCAGTGGCTCGCAGATGTCGTAGGGGATGATAACAAGAAGTTACGACTAGCTGATGAAGTAATCTTTAACAATTATAGTTGAGCGAAGTATATTTCAAAGAAAGGACTGCAAGCTAAGTTTGTTTCATTTAGATTCTGAAGGGAAGTCATCAACTTCTCGCGGATATCATGAACAACGTCTTTATTCTTTCGTCGAAGCCATTTAGAAAGGATGAGCCAACGGAGAAGAAAGTAGGAGCGTTTTCGGTAACTTTTAACGTCTTTGGGCTAAATGCCTAGGTTTATTGCATAGTTATTAGTATAGATACTAGGTACAATTGACAATTGTTATTGCTTTTGATATCACCTATCTTTTAGCTCGAAGAAGCTATTGCGAAACAAAACGAGTTCGACCAAAGGATCGTCAATGTTCTGAAGAAGCAAGAGCCAGGGTTGGTTAATTCATCACAGTCAAAAACGAGTACAATTGTTAATACAATTCCTTTAGGATTTCAAACGAAACAAGGGTTAGGACTAAATGAAACAAACTTCAACTTCAGATGCTTCAAATCTCTTCTGGTGGGCTTCTTGGTGATCGTCATAGTCTTCTTCGCCTCGCTCGCTTCCGTTCCCGTCGACTCAACCGACCCAAATGCGCTTTATGATCGACATCACTACATCTAAAATTTGCTTCCGTTCTAGATTTTTGGTCTTTCGCTCCATCGTTCGTGCATATATCTCTATCCATCTATCTATCTATTCTTTGTTTTCCATTTTCCAAGAATTTTTTGAGCATACAATGCCAATTAGTGATCTGCTTTTACTAGCTTTTCGACTGTCATCTTGCAAATTTCAGATATATCGTTGTCATGTTGAATAAAAGCTTTAAGGCACAGGGTGCCATGTATATTCACTTCAAAATTTTATTAAAAAGCAAATGGAAATTGATAACTTTGATGCATCAAAGCAATAGGCTTATCGATGTAAAAGAAAACGCGTTTCAGAGGTCAAAATTCGTTAAAAACCGCAAATAGAGGCAAGCTTGTCGGAAAATCGATATCTTTTTGGGGCAGTGGGGGAGAGATAAAGAATAAAATTACAAAACAAAGCTGATAAACTCAAAAATAAGTCAATTCCATTGTGCTGTTGATCTACTTGAGTTCCCTGAAATTTCTTGTTCGACGATCATTGCGTAAACTGACCGCATTTTGAGATCTCCATTCGAGTAAGCACGAATGAGAAAATCCGCTTCTTGGTAGGGCTCAAATGTTGAGGGAACGACAACGTATTCACCGGGTGGAACACGGAAACGAACGGTCACCTAGAAAATGGTGAACAATTCTAATCCATTTTAAACGTGTCAACTTTTTCTACGACTTTCTGCTTATCTCTATTGTTATCCAATCTATCCAATCTATCAAACGTTTTTTCTGATTCTTTGAGTATTCCATAAAGGGTATCAAAAGATGCAAAAAGTAGATGGATTCGGTAAAAATATAAACTAGATTACTGTAGAAGGAGACATGCTTTAGTGAATGAATTATTTGATATTACGGTAACGATTAGAGCTGTTCATTGATAAAGCTACAATTTTGTTCACCCACCTCTCGCATATTCGTGAACACGGGCACTTTGGCGAGCGATTGATTTGAGCGGAAGAATTGCTCGTTCAGCTTCACCCCGTTTCCTTGTGGAGCCTAGATTTTGGGCTAATGACTTATGGCTAATGGCTAATGACTTTGATATCTAATTTTACAAATCTTCTAGAAACCACCTTGTAAACGGAGAATCCGATCGGAAGATCGTCTTTCCCCTTTGGTCGGAGTTCGCGACGGAATTTTTGCAAAACCGCCACCACAACCTGAAATTTGATTGATGAATTGATTAAAAATAAAACCGGACTTTGTTGATTCTTTTGAAATTTGCATTGTAATTGCATTGCCAGCTTACCGTGCAATTTCCATCGCCTTCAACCCCGTTCTTTGCGTTCGTGAGCGACAATTGGAATTGTGGATTCTTCGGGAAGGTGGCTAAAAGAAAGAAGAGGTCACTGTAGAGCCTTTAGCCAATAAAATTAGATCTTTCTTTTTCAACTCACAAATATAATTGATACATCCCCCAGCGGAGTTCGCTTGACTGCTCCACGAGCCATCACATTGATCCTCTTGCCAGCTGGAAAGTGACGATAAGTAAAAGTTAACTTTTAGATATGGTGACGAAGGTTTTAAAGATTTGAAAGTATTAGGGAAGTTTGTTTTTGTTTGTTTTTGTTTATTTTTGTTTATTTTTGTTTATTTTTGTTTATTTTTGTTTGTTTTTGGTTTGTTTTTGGTTTGTTTTTGTTTGCTTTTGTCTTTTTGTCCCATGCAAACACCCACGATCCGGTCTCTTTCCCATCATCGCGCACCACTCCCGTCATTCGCTCGATCTCGTCTTCAACCTAAAAACTTTTGATACAAAGTTGATAACTTGAATCAAGTACAGTAAGCTCATTGATGTGTTTTAATAATTGATCAATTGCTAACTCAAAAAACTCACATCGGCCGACAAGTTACACACTTCCAACTGCTCGAATGAGGTGATGAAATCGTCGAAAGATATCCTAAAAATTCTTCTTCTGACTCAAGCGCTTTGAGATTTGTATGAAAATTTCAAAATTAAATTCACAAAACCTATCCTTAAACCATTCGGTCACTCACCAAAACTCGCCATCCGCATTAAAAGCCACTTGCAGCTTCGACTTCTCCGTTTGGTTCACCGAATTCCACAAAGGACTGTTGTCCGACCAGGCGCCGTTCCATTCCTGGAAATGGATGGGAATTGAATGGCTTTATATTTAAAGAATGCTAATCTAGCTTTAAACGGGATCTCCCAGCAATCCACACCTTACTATTCCCCCACGGGTTTCTCACGCGAAGCAGCTCCACATCACCGGACGAGGTTGGCACCTGGAAACGATTTTTTTAGCTTAAAATTGAATAATATAAATCCTCTATTAGACTGACATCCTTTATTAGAGCGAAACTTTAAAAGTGATATCGAAAAATAGCGGCAACCCAAATCAACAAATGAAAAAATTAGCATTACCTATATTTCAGAAATTTCAATTGAATGACTGAATATCTTTTGTTTCCGACTTTGTTTGATTCTGCTTTTTTTAAATTTTTTTTTTTTGCTGACAACTTAATGTGTTTATTTCTTTTTTAACTTTATTCTACATTTATTAATATTTTCTTTTTAGATGATGGAGACGTTAATCAAAGATCGTCAATCGTTAATTGTCAACAGCAAAAACAAGCAACTCGAGCGATCATTGGATGAAATGAGCGATGCTTTTGCGAATTTTCTGATCATCGGGACTGTGAAAAAAGGATTAACCAAGAGCTTCGATGACGATGGAAGTGACGATGGAGGAGATAAGGAAGCGAGAGAAACGACCGGACGAGGAAGGGACGCAAATGAAGCCGAGGATTTGACGAGTGCAAGAGGAGCAAAGCGGCGAGCCTTTCACGCCTTTCACGGCGGCGTGAAATTCAAGCTCGGAGTGTTCGAATACGCCAAGGAGAACTTAAATCAAGAAGCTGCCAAACATTTTCGAGTATCACGATCGTCGATTCAAGATTGGAGAAAACAAGAAGAATTTCGGTACTTGGTGGGCTGCGAGGGGCCACCTATATTTTTGATTTTTTCACCTTTCTGGTCGCCACCTTTCTAGGGGTAATCGAGGGCGTTGAGCACGAATTTAACAGTTTTAGCATGGGTTCTCAACTGAAAAACCGACATTTCGACAGATTGAAAATGACACTTTTTTTGCTTTTTTGCACTTTAAATGTAACTTTAGATTTGTGTACTCAAGCTATCGACTATTGGGGCGCTTTTAAACGTCAAAACTAGAGCCAAAACCATATTTTTAACACTAAATATTCATTTTCTAACTTAAATTGACTGGTAGATGCAAAAAATCTAAAAAAAATACTTTTTTTTTGAGATTTTGACTGATTTTGACATGGTTGAAATTTGGAAAATTTTTTTTTTATTAATTTTGCTCTAATTTGATCAGAAACGTAACCAGTAGCCCTTGACTTGGCTTAAAACGCCTTTTCCTAAATTCTCGTTGTGTTTTTCGGAATCTACGCATGAAATTACCCCAGAAAGAGTGGTTTTGAAGGAAAAAAAATGCCCCCCTCCCTAACCTTAATAGCGCACATATGGGCGACATTTGGCGGATTCATTCAAACAATGCGCAATCACTACAGGACTCGATAAATCGGAAGACCAATCGATAGATCGGAAGACCAGCTCATTTCAAAACAAATGAACCTATCCCGATTGGAGATGAAAAGCTGAAAGATGCACAAATGGATCAAGAAGTTTTGGCTCTTCTTGAAGAACTAGATAACCATCGAAAATGATGTAGCAAGCTTGATTTTGATGCACCATTGGAGTTTATTGATTAGGTAGATACTTTATCATGTTTTTTTTATCTTTGTACATTAGCGGCATACCGGTCTAATAGATGATTTACGATATTTTCTGCTTATTTATCGAAATATAGCTATTGCAAATGATTTATAGCCAAAAGAAACCGTTTGAACAGCAGTGATGCTGTACGCGTGTCCCATGATTAACCCGTTTCTCAGCTGGTTCTCAAAGCTGTTTGGATCGGCCTGAAAAGAGAATCTTACTATTTGCTAATTCAGTAATTCACTATTTGCTATCTCAAAGTCGATTAGATTTTACTTTTGCATCAAACTCACATCAATACTTGCACAGAAGAAAGAGCCCATTTGAAAGCCGCGAACAATCATAGCCATCAACGTGTTCTTGTCGGTTTTTCGCAAATCAAAATGCTCAGTTAGACCACCTGAAATATTTTCGAATACTGACAATGAAATTTAAAATTTGTTTTTGAATCTGTAGCAAATTGACACTGCTCTGCAGTTAGTCAAAATTCAATACACAAGTTAAAATTCAAAGCTGATCGATAAACTGGTCCAGCTTTGAGTAATCAGCCACTAGACGATATTCAGTTGTTCGTTTGTCGTAGCTTGTGTACTTAAAAGCCCATTTAAGCATTATTTAAGCATTATTTAAGCTTTGTTTTGAGTGAGTTGTGAGCCCCTTTTTCTATTCATCCTTTTCACACGCAATTGTTGAAATAATTGTGATAGTGCCAGGTTGCTCCAGTTTAAGCGACGCAAAGTTTACCCTAATAAGGGAAAATTTTGATAAATTATGCGCTTTCAAGACAAGTTTACCCTAATAAGGGAAAGTTTTTGATTGTTGTTGTGCTTTCAATACCATCTACTATTAAATCACACCGAGAAACGGTCTCACAAGAAATTATAAAGATCAAAGTATAAATATTGGGTTGGTGAATTGAAAACTGCGGGATTTTGAACTAAAATGTGATAGTGCCAGGCTGCTCCAGTTTAAGCGAAGCGAAGTTTGCCATAATAAGGGAAAGTTTTTGATTGTTGTTGTGCTTTCAAGACATCTACCATTAAATCACACCGAGACACAAGAAACAAGAAATTATAAAGATTTTAGTCTCACAAGAAATTATAAAGATCAAAGCCTAAATATATATTTCTTACAGAACAGAAAACTTGAACTTTTAAAAGTTACCCGTAAAATCCTCGAGCGCGTCCATCGGAAGTCCACCATCGAGACACTCGTAACAAGTGAACATTCTGGAAAAGAAAGCTCAATAAGTATGCCAGAAAACAAGCGTTTACAAGAATTTTACATGGTAAATCAATAGAGATTAAATTGATTATATTCTATCGATTCTATTCTATCGATTCTATTCGATAGATTCTATTCTATCAATTCTATTCTATCAATTCTATTCTCTCAATTCTATTCTATAGATTCTATTCTATCAATTCAATTCTATCAATTCAATTCTATCAATTCTATTCTATCAATTCTATTCTATCAATTCTATCTATTCTTAATTCTATCAATTCTATTCTATCAATTCTATTCTATCAATTCTATTCTATCAATTCTATTCTATCAATTCTATTCTATCAATTCTATTCTCTCAATTCTATTCTATAGATTCTATTCTATCAATTCAATTCTATCAATTCAATTCTATCAATTCTATTCTATCAATTCTATTCTATCAATTCTATTCTATAGATTCAATTCTCTCAATTCTATTCTATCAATTCTATTCTATCAATTCTATTCTATCAATTCTATTCTATCAATTCTATTCTATCAATTCTATTCTATCAATTCTATTCTATCAATTCTATTCTATCAATTCTATTCTATAGATTCAATTCTCTCAATTCTATTCTATCAATTCTATTCTATCAATTCTATTCTATCAATTCTATTCTATCAATTCTATTCTTGATTCAATTCTCAATTCATTCTATCAATTCTATTCTATCAGTTCTATTCTATCGAATCTATTCTAACTTCGATTCTCTAAGCTATCTCAACAAGAGCACTCCAGAATTCGTTTTTTGACGCCGATCGCATGTAAATCAATTTCCCGTTGATCGTTGGAAGACTAAAAAGGAAGATTTCTAATAGAAATTAGCCTAACTATAGATATCACAAGTATTTCAGAGCCAAGAGACAAGAACTCGAAGTACTCTAAGTATACAAGAACTCGAAGTACTCGAGGTACTCTAAGTATACAAGAACTCACTGGGTTTTCCCCATTGAATGTCAAATAAGAGATTTGAATTATTTACCCATACTTTACACTTTGCCCATTTTACAATACAATTCGAATTCCCCCTACCGATCGTCGATGACCACATCGACCCATTTCCCGTAGCGCCAAAAACGGAAATGGAAAATCCCCGCGTAATTCTCGGTAAAACTCTGATCGGGTGGGACAACGCGGAAGAAAAGTTCGTCACTAAAAGGGTTAAATGAATGGATTATTGCATTATTGCCTCTTCCCCTCACCGAAGTGTCAAATTCGCGATTGCGGCTAGTAGCCAACAATCACCGAGTTGTCCTTGACAAACATCGAAACGACTCTCACCATCAACGAGAAAACATGGATCTTGGATAATATCCTGGAAACAGCTCAAGATTTGATGTTATCAGAGTTATCGACTTAGTTGAATCGATTGGATACAACGATCTCTTTCTCTGTAAGTCTCAATACAAATAACAGGTTCCTTTGGGTTTTAACAGTTGTTTAGAAACATTCATTTCTCATTTGATATTATCAAATATCAAATGTTATCAAATCCACTTGCTTAACAAGGTAACTAACGATATAAAACATTGTACTTACACTTGGTCGATACTGATTTGTAGCTAACGATATGGGCTTGATATATACATGTGGTCGAAGCCATTTCACCACGGCCCGGATGGCGATTTGTCTAGCAATAGAGACTTTTCGACTCGGCTGGGAACTCTGGATCTTCGAAAAGTGTTTTCGATTCGATACAACGATCTCTTTCTCTGTAAAGTCGAAAATACCCCAACAAGTTTACTTTGGGTTTTGCTGGATGTTCGGAAGTATTCAATTCCCAGCGGGACCGTGCTGACAGAATCCAATCCCAGCGATTCGACGCCGGTCCTGCTTGAATCATGGCTTTGAATGAAGGGTTCAACCCTGGAAAATGCTTTACTTTTAGAAATTTTCATATTTTACAATAATAGATATTTAACTATCTAAATCTAAACCTAGATACCTTTTGATCTTCTCCACTCAAAATCTTATCAGAGCCCAACTTTCCCGACGTCACTGATCTTGTTGTGGCGACCACCCTGAAAGTTTTTGATTCAAATTTACCAACAAAAAGAAATTTGAACTTTTTTTTTGAAATAAAAGTTATTTTTCACATAAAGTTGTTTGTTTGTTTGTTGGTTGGTTTGATTGTTTGTTTGTTTGATTGTTAGTTTGTTGTTTGATTGTTTGTTTGTTGTTTGATTGATTGTTTGTTTATTGATTGTTGTTGTTTGTTTGTTTGTTTGTTTGTTTGTTTGTTGTTTGTTTGTTGTTTGATTGTTGGTTTGTTTTGTTTGATTGTTGGTTTGTTTGTTTGTTTGTTTGTTTTGTTTGTTTGATTGTTTGTTTGATTGTTTGATTGTTTGTTTATTTGATTGTTTCTTTGTTTCTTTGTTATTGTTAATTCTTAATTGTTTTTTGAAGGGATTGTGGTTGGAATTTTTGAAATTTCCTGAGCTTATAAAATCTTGTTTCCATCAACGGCTCCATCGATTCGACCTGTGTCTTTGTCGATCTTGTTAAAATGAAATCGGAAGTTGATCTTTCATTTGCTATAAGATGGAAATGGGTTTGGCTTGGAATTCTAGGTTCGAATTTTTCATTTCTAGTTCACAAAGACAGAACTTGAAATCTATCAAAACTAGACCTAATCTGATTTTTCTTTAGAATCATTTATAGAATAATCATCTTTAGTAAATGGTGATGCTTTTTGATGATCACATTTCCAATCCTTATTTCCCGAAATGACGATGACGACGCCGGTGATGACGGAGATCCAGAAAAGAGATTGCGAATGACAGAGCCACTTAGAAATGGGGGTAATATGGTGTTAAGCCAGGAGAATAGTAGGTTGATTATCTTTTTGAGCTTTGTCTCTATGAATATACTCGATCCTCGTGTCGACTCCGAGCTAAACTGATGTTACTATTGTTATTCTTGAAGGATTGTTCTCCCCTGTGCTTATCACTTTCATCGAGAAAGGGCAGCTTGGGAGGTTGCCTACCCGAACCAGTGAGGCTAGCCCCAAGTTCCCCTTTGAGTTAAGTTAAAGAGTGGACTCACTAGATACATCCCTACCATCTCTAACACCTCGACAACCCGATTCAACTCCTGCAACGTATTCTAGGAAGTCTGTGAAATATTCGCGCTGAATTGGAGTTCTAGTTGCAGTTGTAGTTGCAGCTGCAGTTGTAGCTGCAGTTCAGGTTGATCCCCCATTTCCCCTTGTCTCATTTGCTTAATCTGTTGTCTTATCGTACTACTGGCAAATAAGGTTTTAGGATCTCCCCAGCTGCGGTTTGGGTCGATGATTTCCCCGCTGACCATCCTCTAATACGTTGGAGGAGTTGGGTCAAGTTGTCCGGGTGTATTTAGAGATGGCATATCCAAGGGATCCTCTCTTTAACTACCCAAGTCCTGATCCATATCCGTTTACTCCACGGGCTGGGCAATGATAATGCTCTCTTTAGCGCCTTTGGCTTTTAACTCACGTCTTTTTTGTTTTATCAATCCAGTGTTTAAAATGCCGAATGTCATTCTTTTCCGAGCCACCAAAACCATCCCCCCCATCTGAATCAAATTCATTGAACTTTGAATGTTTATTGATTTTTGAACTTTTTGCTGAAATCAATTATTAATTTAAATGCTAAACCCATAAATTTGAAGGCTATTGTAGATTTTAGAGCTTCTGTGTGCTTCTGAGAGTTTAAGAGCTTTCGGTATGGAGTTTGAAACATCTGTCGGGATTTCGATCTTCTGTATAGAATTTAGAGCTTCTGTGTGATTTTTTGAGCTTCTGTTTAGAATTTTAGGTCTTTTGTATAGATTTCTGGTCTTCGACCCCGAATTTAGTCTTCTTCTTTTCTTTTAGAGCTACTGTAGTATTTAGATATTTCTAAACTCCCAACTGCACTGACACCGCGTTGATGGCATGAATTTCTAATGAAATCTTCCTTGTGTCCGATCTATTAATAATGGTCGATGAATGACCCAAATCTTTTGCCAAATGATCTCCATTTCTCGTTTATTTCCAATTGAGACATTTGAATAATGAGTATCTTTTGGAGTTTATGCATTTCCTTTAAGAAAAAGAATTCTTTTTGAAAAGAAATTGAAACTTTTTAGAAAAATGTTTTGTAGATTTTAAGGCTAAATTTATAAACAAATCTTTTCTCAAATCCACTAAAATTACTTTTTCTTTTGTGAAATTGAATCTTTAATGCAGAAGAATTCCGAAGAAGTGGAAAAGTGGAGAAAATTGATGAAAATTGAAGAAGAAGTGGAGAAAATTGATGAAGAATTGAAGAAGAATTGAGGAATTCAGTGCAATAGAATGCACTAAATGGTACTTGTCGGTTCTACATCCACAGAGAATCTACTTAGAATCTATAGAACTCAACTCGGTTTAAGCAAAAATTGACAACGTATTTGGGGTGATGATGTTCTCGAATGGTGTTGGTTGTGAAAATTGAGTGCTCGTCTGAAGTGTGACCAGTCGATCGGTTGAACGAAATCGATAACCCAGAAACTCGGATGGGGTTGCTTCACCGAAGTGAATCTTTGTGGACATCCACAAAAGAATCATCGGCGACAAATGGCAAAGTGTTTAAGTTTTACACTAGTTACAACGCTAGGTTACAAGCTCAACATAGCCGCTTTTTATCGCGAACTCCCCGAAAATATTACGCAAGAGAAGAGAAAAAGGACAAAGAAATTACATAATAGCTTTTGGAAAGTGATGAAGTGAGAAATTTGATTGGATGGGGCTGCCTCACTGCCTCTTTTTGGATGTATAAGGTACTGAAAGTGTTTACAACTTTTTGACACTAAAGGTTACTAGTTAGTTTAAATCTCAACTCGTGCAAGCTCCAACTATTGCAAGCTCAACTATTGCAAGCTCAACTATTGCAAGCTCAACTAGTTTACAAGCTCAGCCTATTGCAAAGCTCAAATATTGCAAACTCAACCCCCCAAGCTCAACTATTACCAAGCTCAACTATTACAAGCTCAACTCGTGCAAAATATAAACTATTGCCTGGCGCTCAACTATTGCAAGCTCAACTATTGCAAACTCAGCTATTGCAAGCTCAAATATTGCAAACTCAACTAGTTTACAAACTCAACTTATAACCACTTTTTATCCTCAGAATACTGAAAATATGCTTGAAAAGATGAGTGGAATGAAAATCAATAACCCAGAAGACTCGGATGGGGCTGCTTCACCGAGATGAGTCTTTGTGGATGTACTCGCTCGATAAGTAGCGAGATCTTTACAAACTAGTTGAAAGCTCTATTTTTATGTACTTTTTTGATTTCAAAGAATACAAAAATATTACATAAAAAAAAGAAAAGGACAAGAAAATTACATGGAAATATTTTTGTGAAAGGCACAAAAATAGATTAATCCTTGAAAATGAAAGAAAAGAAAAGAGGAAAAAGAAAAAAGAAAAGAAAAAAGGAAAAAGAAGAAGAAAACTGAATCAATTTCTAATTTACAATTCTTTTCTACACTCAATTTTAGGAGTTCTCTTTTCAGGGTGCCTATTTTATTTAGCCTAGTGTGTACACAACGCAGTCTAGAATATGAAATTTTGAGTTTTCTTTTTTGTCTAAAACAGAAATTTCTTTCGATTCTTTAGAAGATTGTTTTCGAAATAGAGTTTACTCAAAAGTAGACTTCAGGCTCAAAAACTTAAGCAAAAGTAAAACTACCCAACCAAAACCATAACAAAACCAAAAACAAACCAAAACAAAACCAAAATTAACCAAAACTCACTGGAATATCTCATGACTGGGAGAAACTTCACTTGAAAATCTGTTTGCAGATTTGAAATCAGCATCAAAAATCTATCCCATAGGCTATTTTTTATTTCCAGAAATTTCGCGATCTTGTTTTGGTCCTTTTTTCAACCGCGAGATTTTGTGGAGTGGCCCGTAGAAAGGCTAATTTGCATTTTACATTAAAATTTGCATTTTTCAATTCTCCTAGAATTACATGTTAATTTATATGCAAATTGAGTTTTGGTTTGTTTTAGTTTTAGTGTTTTCTTACTGAATCTGTTTTAGTGTTTTAGTTTTAGTTTTGGTCTGTTTTAGTCTGTTTTGGTCTGTTTTTGGTTTTGGTTTTGTTTGCCGAAGTCTACTCAAAGTATACAGAAATTTTCTTATTTTAACATAAAAAATTATATTATTAAGGTTAAAATCGATAAAAAGGATTAACAATATAGAGTGGCTAGTTTTTGCAGCTTTTTTTTCCCGCAACAAGGGTTATTTTGCGCGGCTTCGGTCCCATGCGCAACTGGGTCATTTGCAAGGGTCGTTTGCGCAACTCACCTTAACCCCCCACCTAAGTGGATCAATCTTTACAGTTTTAGTTTCATTTTGTTGCACTTATTGAGATCTCCAAAATGAAACCAACATCATAAAAAGATTGATCCCTTAGAAAAAAAGTTATGGTGTTTTGCGCAAACGACCCAGCAAATGACCCAGTTACTCAAAAGGACCAATTGCTTAAAAAAAGGTTACTGAAGCAGCTTATCCTCTAATACTCAGCTTTCCTTTTTAAAGTAGAAATTGATAAATGAAAATTTGAAGTTAAAAATGGTACAGCTTTTCTTTTCCCCCAAAATACCGACTGGGGCTTACCAGTGGTGAATTTATCGCATACACGAAATATAATAATCACAATAAAACGACACACACAATACTAGACTACATAAGCCAGCCAACCCCACGTCATGACGGACGTTCCCTAACCCTAAGCTCAATGGGGAACTAAATATGAAAACTTTTTTTTGGTGAAGAATGGCAGTAGAAGAGTGGCTTGTCACTTTAAAGAACTGAGTTGATTGGGGGGGACTGCCCTCCCGAAACCTCTCAACCCCGAGGAAAGAGGAAATCCCGGAGGGGTGACCATGTCGCATGTGGGGTTCGAACCTCGACGCTCCCGATCAGATAAAAGACACTTAACCAGTCAGCCCACGTTAGCCGATTAGATAAAGTGAATTAGAAAAGTGGGAGTGATTTTGACTTTAAAAAAGTGTTTAGTTGTTAAGAAAAATTGAAAAAAGAGGTAAAAGTGGAGGACAGCTGAATTAAGAGCTGAGGAGCAAAAGAAAAATCGAAAAAACAGCTGGCTAGAGGCGTTTTTTCTCCCCCCCCCCCCCCCCCCGACCTTTCTTTCTTTGAGAGGAAGAAAATTAATGGAAACGAGGAGATTTTGGAAAAAAAAGAATCCTTTTCATTTTGATTTTTTTTTTTAATCTGCTCTTTACGAAATTGGATTTAAAATGCAAGTGGTCTTTTTAGGGGTGAGCTAGTTTCCGCAACTTTTTTTCCCATAGGGTCACTTTACTGCCACCAGGGTCCACTTACTTACACCAGGGTCACTTGCGCTTTTCGGGTCTTTGCGCACCAAGGGTCACTTGCGCACCAGGGTCACTCCCGCACCAGGTCCCTTGCGCACCAGGGTCCTTGCGCACCAGGGTCACGCCAGGGCCATTGCGCAACTGGGTCATTGCGCAACTGGGTCATTTGCACCAACTTCTGGTCATTTCATTTTCATTTTGTTGCATTAATGAATCCCTGAACCCCTCTTTTTAGCATAAAAACACTTTGTTTCTTGTTTAGAAATATTGAAATGAATTAAAATAGATTAAAATGAATTGGAAATTAATTAAAATGAATTAAATAAATTAAAATGAATTAAAAATTAATTAAAATGATTAAAATGAATTAAAAGTAATTAAATTAAAATAATTCTTAAAAGTGAAACTCTTTCCATTAAAATTATTGCATTTTATTTGAAAACAAACCTTTAATAAACATTTAATATCTTCTCTTTTCGCTTTTCCCATGATTTGTTTCCCGGTTTTGAAATGCGATTTTGTCATAAAGTCGATCTTTTTGAGGGTAGAGAATGATTCGTGATTTTGTCGGCAGGACATCATCGTCTGAATTGCTTGTTTGGACTCGGGTGGCAAAAGCAAAGGGAAAGTGGTCGCGAGGTCGATTCTCAGGTACTTTATGGGAGGTTAAGGATTTATGGTTTGTAACCACGTCAGATCAAGCGGATCGACATGATTTTTAAAACATTTGACACAGCTGCCCTTTTCCCATTAGCAATCCAACTTTGAATAAATTTCTTGGTCCCAGCTGTTCAATAGTATCAATTTTGTACCAATCGATAGAGAAAGACTTGGCGCATCGAATGATACCAAGAACGTTTAGAATTGGACAGCAAAAACACCAAGATATTTGAGCTAAAAGTCAGATTGCTAATGGAAAGGGGCAGATTGCTATGGAAAGGGCGTATCAAAAATTCATGGGACAGCAAAACTGGATCGCCCTTGGATCCCATTTGCCCCCACCATCTTGCCATTGGCAATCCTAACTTTGAACTCAAATTTCTTGGTTGGCTGACAAATGATATCAATTTTGGCCTGCCAATCGATAGAAGACTTGGCAGATGAATGATATAAAGAATATTGAAGTGGACAACCCAAAGACAAAGAGGTGAGCTTAAGACCAGATTGTTAATCAAAAGTGGAGTAACGATAACCAGCCTAGAAGAACCCTGCTTTCTGGCTCTCGGCTATTTTCCAAAGCTCAGTACACCAGAAAGAGTGTGTTTTTGTGGTTTCTAAACATAAAGTACACTTTGAAAATTTTTTGTAAGCCTAGATTCAATTGTATCCAAAGCCAGCTTTGGGTACAGTGAACAGTGTTTTTCAACAGTTTTGAAGGCATTTTTGTCAAGTTTTGACTTAACAATGATAGATTCTGCTATTAAAACACAACTTTCCATAGTTAATAAACAAGGAATTGTTTCAAGGAGTGTTGAGAATAATCCCCCCGAAGAGAGCAATCAAGAGAGTTTCTTTTCCAAAAGCCCCAATGAATGGAATGGCCGCCTTAGCATCGGCCTGGATTCCCGTTTTGTTGATTGGATCTAAAGTGAGAAATTTCCACTTTAAGAAAACTTCATTTTGCTAAAAATATCTATGAATTTGTCATTTAAAAGCATGCGATTTTGTGCTTAAATCGGTCAGAATCCAAATCCAGAACTGATTCCTGACAGACCAGAGACCAGGAACAGGACTTGTGCTTAAATCAGGTCAGAATCCAAATCCAGAACTGATTCCTGACAGACCAGAGGCCAGGAACAGGACTTGCAACAAAGCCAAAAGATTTCTGGCCAAGTTTGAGAAATTTCCACTGAAAAACTTCATTTTCCACAAAAATATCTTGTAATTTGTCATTCAAAGCATGCAATTTTACTTTTAAAAGTTTAAAAAAAGTGCGCTTGTTTAGAGAAAAGAAATGAAAAGAAAAAAAAGAGAAAAAATCGGTGCTGAACTCAGAGCATGCGTTTTTTTGACGAGAAAAACCGTAAAATGATAAAATAACTAGTAAAATGACTGTATAAATAAGGTAAAACAATGAGTTTTCTATTAATTTACACCACATTTTACAGCTTTTCAAAACGGCAGGCAAAAAGTGAGGGAAATATTTGCATTTTTTCTTGCTTAACCAAAAAGGTACTCTTGGCGGCGATGCGACCCCTTTGGGAAACAGCTGCACAATGAGAAGAGTCCTCGTTGTCTGCAAATGGAAGAAAAGAATAGTTATTTATTATATTTATCTCTTTATCTCTTTATTTCCCATTTTTCCCCTACTTTTGTTGCTCTTTTCCCTCGTAGTCCAACTCTTGAATGTTCTCTCGATTCTGTTGCCGTCGCTTGATTCGTTTCACGTCCTCTTCCGTGAAGTTCATCGGATCTGAAACGGGAAGATCATCGGGAAGATCTTCGGGAAGATCATCGGAAAGATCTTCGGAAAGATCTTCGGAAAGATAATTCCTAGGCTAGGACTGAACTTGGCTTGATTTCTGACTAAGATTTATAATCAACGTCAAGACCAGAGACATCCCAGAATCTCAGGTCCAAACCTAGTTTTTGAATGGAAAGCCCGAAAAGCCAGACTCCAGAACTTGGCTTCTGATTCTGGCTCTAGCTTTTGGCTTAGTGCTTAAACCAGGCCAGAATCCAGATCCAGAACTGATTCCTGACAGACCAGAGACCAGGAAGAGGGCTTGCAACAAAGCCAAAAGATTTCTGGCCAAGATTTCTTATCAAAACCAAACCAAGACCAGAAGCCAGGCCTTGATTTAGTCGAAGCCTCTAGCTCTGGATTCCAGTTTTAAATCCATTCATTCCTGATACTTGCAGCCAAATCCAGTGCTCAGTTAGAGGCTTGGATACTTGTTCTAAAGCTATTTCTAAAGCTGGTTCTAAAGCTGGTTCTAAAGCTAGTTCTAAAGCTATTTCTAAAACTGGTTCTAAAGCTGGTTTTAAAGCCATTTCTAAAGCTAGTTCTAAAGCCATTTCTAAAGCTATTTCGAAAGCTATTTCTAAAGCTAGTTCTAAAGCTAGTTCTAGAACTGGTTCTAAAGCTGGTTCTAAAGCTAGTTCTAAAACTGGTTCTAAAGCTAGTTCTAAAGTTAGTTCTAGAACTGGTAGCATTTAAAAATCAAGCTCAAAACCACGGACCATCATCAGGCTCTAAATCCCCATGATGAAAGCATATCTCGGTGTGATGAGACATCTAAATACGAAAAATCATATAAAATTTGAAAAAAAAACGAAATTTGACCCATGAAAAGAATAGAATCCCAATGGGATCCAATTTACGCTCTTTGCAATGAGCGAATGAAGCCATTTGATGGCAAAAAAGAGCTGAGTTTCTTTTTTGGCAGAAAAACAAAAAAGTCGATTCGTTCTAATGAAACAAGCGAGGAAAGGGAAAAGGAAAAAAAAGAAAAAAAGAAAAGAAAAGGGAATAGGCTCATTTTTGTTGTATTTTAAGCTAGTCGTAGCTCAAATTTCGACCTCAAATCCCCTATTCTAGTGATTCTAGCGACCCAGTGATTTTTGTGAGAAGCTGAGTAAATCATTGAGCTAGATAGAGTGTGTTCCCAGCTCTAGTCAGCCTCTTTCACTTGACAAGTCTAGCCATACGTTGTGTACTTTGTGCTCATTCTTTCACTCAGAAACGCACCTCTTCTGGTGCATTTGAGTGTCGATTTTAACTAGTAAAACTCAAGTGATTATTGTACGCAAAAAATGTGCAAGTGCGCTTTTGATTTTTCAAAAATTTGAACCACAAAGCTCACCCTGTCAATCACTAAACGGAAAACGATTAAAATAAAATGCCCATAAGTTTTATGAGCTTAATTTGTTTCCTCTTTTTTTTTCAAAGGATTCTTATCAATTTATTGAGTATGAGTCAGTCATTTCTCTTGTGAAGTTTACTTTCGCTTTTTTTCCTTTCAAATTTTGAAATACCGGATTTTCTCTAATAGTAGTGAGCGTCGCCTAAATTCATCGTAATCTCGAGAACCGCTTATCAGAACCTATCGATGTGAGGTCGGAAAATGTAGCTGACGATGAGATCTAGTGGGGGATTTGAGGGTTGAGCTTCTGGGGAAGCTTGGGAACCGTAAAATGGCCACCAACTCGGCACCCGGCTCGCCCGGGTGCACTACTATTAGAGAAAATCCGGGATTGGCCAGATGGCCGTCCGGTTCATAGCGCATAAGACCTTCCCCCAAGATGACAACAAGCTTTATTAGATCATTAGAGGCGTCAAGTCTTTGCCTAGCTGACGATGAGATCTAGTGGGGGATTAGAGGGTTGAGCTTCTGCAAAAGCTTGGAAACCGTCAAATAGTCATCAATTCGGCTGGATGCACTACTATTATAGAAAATGCGGTATTGTCCAGATAGCCGTCCGGTTAGGAATCTTGTCTCTTACGCGAAAGGTCGAGGTTTCAAAAACGCTGGCAAGATAAAAATGTTTCTTTTTTGCAACGAAGTGCGTTTTTATTGTCCTTCTTTATAAAAACTTGATAGTGAAGGGTTTGTTTTTCAGAATCTCTTCCATAGTTCACTAACGAGGACTGTATTATGTACACTTGAATGTTTTCTTCTTTCACAACATTATAATAGGGGTAACGACGGCCATAATTCCATAAAATTGTATGTTTAAACCTTTATTTCTTATTATGTTTACTTTTTGCTCGGCTCGCCAACCTAATAGTGAACGGTTTTTTTTCAGAATCCCTTCCATAGTTCACTAACGAGGTTCGACTGTAAATCTAATAGTAGTGCTATCAGGGATTGATCAGGTATTGATAAGGTATTGATAAGGTATTGATAAGGTATTGATAAGGTATTGATAAGGGATTGAACAGGTATTGATCAGGTATTGATAAAGTATTGATTATCTGGGGTTATTTAGCAGTCCGGTTAGGAATCTTTTCTCTTACGCGAACCTAATAGTAGTACTGAGTCAGTCATTTCTCTTGTGAAGTTAGCTTTTACATTTTTTTTCCTTTAAAATTTTGAAATACCGGATTTTCTCTCATAGTAGTGCACCCTGAGCGTCGCCTAAATTCCTCGTAGTGCTACTATTAGGTTTACATTGCACAAGTTTACATAAAAAAATTGGTTTTAAAGATAAAAAAAGCTCGAAAAGAATTGGGAATTTTGAAAGAAATATTCAAAAAGAAGAATTTCATGACTTTTATTTGAGAATTGATTAAAAACTTTTGACAATATGGTTTAGGAATATTGTTTGATACAAAAGTTTTGATTGGTAAACGTTACGGAATTGAGTCTGAAGCTGGGAGATGATCAGATTGCCCCACTTTAGTGAAAGAGTGATCAGAGGCTAACCCACTCAGAAAGCAGATAATCCTTGCGAATCATTGCATAGTTAATGCTTCGAAATTTGCAACTTGTTTAGGTGTTGTATAGTGAAAGAGTGAAAGAGCCATTCACGATTTGATCTGAATCAGAAAAACTGAATTAGAATCAGAAAAAGTGAATTAGAATCTGAATTAGAATCTGAATTAGGATGTTCAAATGAATTTGGGGAATTGGAATAGATGAAATAGATGAAATAGATGAAAGAAAAGATGAAAACTAAATGATTTCCGTTAGATTAAATGCCTTAGATCATGAAAAGATGAACAAAATCGATCTCGAAAAAGCGATTCAAGTAAAATAACGAAAAATATCGTAAAAGAGAGTAACTCTCCTCTCAAATCCCAACTTGGTCACCGGTTTTTTTGACCTTGAGCCATCTTTTTCTTTCAAAAGAAAAAGGATCTTTTTCTGTCAAAAAAACGATCTTTTTTCTGTCAAAAAACAGAACAGATCAGAAAAACAATGGGAACTCAGGGTTATTTGGGATTTAGATGATCGAGAATTTAACCAGAGATTCGATTGGGAACCTAGAGTGATCAGGGATTGAACAGGGATTGAGCAGGGATTGATCAGGGATTGATCAGGAATTGAACAGGGATTGATCAGGGATTGAACAGGGATTGAACAGGGATTGATCAGGGATTGATCAGGCATTGAACAGGTATTGATCAGGGATTGAACAGGAATTGAACAGGGATTGATCAGGGATTGATCAGGGATTGATTATCTGGGGTTATTTAGCCGTCCGGTTAGGAATCTTGTCTCTTACGCGAAAGGTCGAGGCTTCAAACACGCTGGCAAGATCAAAAATGTTTCTTTTTTTGCCCACGAAGTGCGTTTTTTTCTTTCACAACTTTTGAGTGATAGGCGTAATAAGGGTAACGACGGTCGTAATGCCATAACGTAATGCTATAAGTAATGCCATAACGTAATGCTACAACGTAATGCCATAACGTATAGCCATAACATAATGCCATAACGTAATGCTATAACGTACTGCCATCACGTAATGCCATAACGTAATGCTATAACGTAATGCCATAACGTATAGCCATAACGTAATGCCATAACGCACTGCCATCACGTAATGCCATAACGTAATGCTACAACGTAATGCCATAACGTATAGCCATAACGTACTGCCATAACGTAATGCTATAACGTAATGCCATAACCATGCCATAACATAATGCCATAACGTAATGCTTTAACGTAATGCTATAACATAATGCTATAACGTAATGCCATAACCATGCCATAACGTAATGCCATAACGACGGTCGTAATGCCAAATTGTATGTTTAGACCATTGAACCAAGTGAACCAGTCCGAGACACTCGGTTCCTCATTTGCGTTGATTATCTGGGGTTATTTAGCTGTTAGTTATTAGAAAAATTTAGTTATTAGAAATCTAATCTTTCGATTTTAACATTACTTTGTTCCAGATAAGAGTAAAAGATTTGAAAAATAGAAAAGCTGATCAAATACCTCATCAACAAGCTAGAATTTACTGTAGTTGTTGGGAAATTTTAAAATAAGCTACAAAAGTAGTGTTATACTACTTACTTTTTCCAGATAGAAGAGTAAAGGATTTGAAAAATTTGAAAAATAGAAAGCCCGATCATTTCAGGATCAATCGAAAAGTTAAAAGATTGTAAATGATTTAAAAATTTGGCCATTAAGCGTTTTTTTAAGTCAATGAGTCAAAAAAAGTGATTCTTATCTGGGGAACTCTTTTTTGAGCGTTGGGAAATTTTTTGGTGACTTTGACTAAGCAAAACAAGCCTTTTTTACTCCTTTTTCCTTTTCCTTGATAAAATATGCAAAGAGTTTCTTTTTTTCTGCTTTTCATCGTTACCTAAACATTGGAAATTGAAAGGTTTCAAGGAAATGATTTGAAAGAAATAGATTATTGCTTTGAGGTTTTGAAAGATTTGAGGAATTTGAAAGAATTTGATTTGAAGAAAATTTGACCATTCATTTTGAGCCTGAGCCTAAGCCAAAGCCTGAGCCTAAGCCTAAGCCTGAGCCTGAGCCTGAGCCTAAGCATAAGCCTGAGCCTGAGCCTAAGCCTGAGCCTGAGCCTGAGCCTAAGCCTAAGCCTGAGCCTGAGCCTAAGCCTGAGCCTGAGCCTGAGCCTGAGCCTGAGCCTAAGCCTAAGCCTGAGCCTGTTTAGCTCAGGATTACAGATCAACAACGGTTACGGGGTCGAGTATTTGAAAATTTGAAAGATTTGAAGGTTTTGAAAGATCTTGAAGAATTCAGTGCACCAGAAAGGATTCCTTTTTGAGAGGAGGCTAAAGTTTAAAAAATGTTATTCATTTTTGAGGTACTTGACATTTCAGGTCAAGAAAGGAATGGAAAGCAATTAAGAGAGTTGGAAGAAGTGGAAAGGAAGAGGAGGAGGAGAGGAAGAGAAGAGAAGAGGAAGAGAAGAGGAAGAGAAGGGGAAGAAGTTTATGGATTAAGGAAAGAACTTTTAGATAAGAAATGGACAAGAACAAGGACAAGAAAGGATAAGGAAAGGGATAAGGATAAGGAAAAGACAAAATAAGGCCAGGAATTGGTAAGGAAAGAAGATTTTAACCATTTTAACCATTTAGTCAGTTTAGTTTTCTTCAAAAAGTCGTTTAGCTCAGGTGCGAAATGAATCAGAAAAAAGAGTGGTGAAAGAGTCGATTTTTCCAATAAAAGTCAGTGCTAGTTGCAGAAAAAGAATGAATTGGTCGATCCGATAAAAACAGGCGCGTCGGGGAAAGGGATCACTATGAGAGTTTAGGGCCTTTGACCCCCTCTTCACCTCTTTCCTTTTATCTAACTTTCCTCCATTCCCTCTTCTTTTTCACTCTTTTCCCCTCGTCCATTTGTGGTTTTCTTTATGGCCAGCTCTGTATCGATGCTCTTTCCCAGACAAAAAACCCCTCTTTTCCCTCTTTTCCTCACAAAAATCATATTCAAAAAGACCCATTTGACTTTATTTTTTGTAATTGAAATTGTAATTTGTATTTTTTGTAATAACTTTTAAATTCTATCTGATCTTTTGGCTAAATGCCTTTTATCTAAAGAATTTATACAGAGATTGCAAAGAAACTTTGTCTACTGAAATCAACTGCTGCTGTAGGCTACTGAAATCATATCAAATGAACTTTGTCTACTGAAATCAACTACTGCTGAAGGTTACTGAAATCATATCAGGGAAACTTTGTCTATTGAAATCAACTGCTGCTGAAGGCTACTGAAATCATATCAAGGGAACTTTGTCTACTGAAATCAACTACTGCTGAAGGCTACTGAAATCATATCAAGGGAACTTTGTCTACTGAAATCAACTACTGCTGAAGGCTATTGAAATCATATCAACGAAACTTTGTCTACTGAAATCAACTGTTGCTGAAGGCTATTCAAATCATATCAAATTCTGATACCATGAGACTTATAAGTAAATCTCGAGAATTTTTCTTAACAGCCTTATTGCTTTAAACGTAAATAGAAATCTAAGATAAACGTGAAACTAACACTGGCAGACAGCAGACAAAGTTGATAATGACAATCAAATGACTGACAATTCACTTCAGAACTCGGAAAATGATTCAAGGTTAGATCTGAAAATTGAGAAAGAAAAACTAAACTTTGAGAATAATATGCGAAACGATTTTCGTTTCCATTTTTAGATGAAAAGAGACGAACCGACAAAGGACCAATGGCCAATAGGAATTTCCTCAACAAAGAGGTCAACTTGAGAATTC
>CAUEEP010000212.1:0-30729 GCA_958450365.1 Mesorhabditis belari
GCGAAGAGTCTACATTTATTTTGTCTTGCTCTTACTAAAATCTTGCTTAAAAATCTCAAACCTTCAAGACTGACTTAAAATAAGTGACAAAATTACCCATAAAAAACGAATTTCGAACAATAGAAATGCTCTCCAAAGAGATTCAATGAAAAACAAGTAGAAGAAAAGAAAGATATCAATAGTTTTCATAGCATCAAGAGCTTAGAAAACTTTTCTAGGTGGCTCAAGCCAAGCTAAACTCAGGGCAGGTCTTGTTTATGAAATATACAATCGAATATTTCGAATCTGAATCCTGAAAAGGTTTATATAAAAATAAATGTACGATCAGTTTCTTCATCTTTGGCAATCATCAATGTGTTACTATCACCTCAGAAAGCTTCAATCTTGTAATTTGACCATCATAGTTTTAGATTTTTTTTAAAAAGATTTTAGTAAGAGCAAGACAAAACAAATGTAAACTTTTCTCTTTGAGAATTTCTTGATCAGAAAATTTTATGGCGAAATTTTATCTTCGATGATCGAAAAGTCAAAGACAACCAATCAGTTTGCAGAGATACTCTCAGAGATTTTTTTTCTCATCGGCCAATTTCTCCCCACTAAAAGGGTTTTCTGGCGAAACAAATTCAACCAATTCGTTTTGTCATATTTTTCTCGATCTTAAACCCTCGATTTCCCATGGATTCATTTCGATCTTGAAAATGGGTTTTCAACAATTCGAATTGCTGCCCCAATCACCGTAAGTTTAATCAGTTTCACTTTTTCACTTTTTCTTAAATTCTAGATCAAAAACCCTGACTCCAAAACCGTATAACACCAAAAGTCTTTTGTTTGGTATATTCATTGGAATTTTTCTGGGAATTATTGGCAACTTACTTGTTGAAAAGAGGTGAGTCATTTTGGGGAAGGTTTCGATTTGAATTTTTAATTTTAACCAGAGAATAATCTTATTAAAGTCTTATTAAAAAGTCCAAGAAAACTGGAGATTTGATCAAACTTAGCCGAATTTCCATCAAATCACTTGTGAAAGCCAAAATTTCAGCTTCAGTTCAACGCCATTCCATAGTCCAATGTCACGAAAGGCTCGAAATTTGTCAGTTTTTGTTAGAATTCCATAAAAATCGAAAATTCAGACCTGCTTCACAAGATGAAGAAAAACAAGCAGTTGACCTGTTGAAGATTTGCCGGGCTAATGAGTGGGTGAAGATTCTAAACAATGAAATCAAAAATCAACTTTTCAGGGAGAGGTTGACGCTTCTCATCGACAGCAAGTCGGTTTTTGAAATTTCTATTTTCCTTTCAGTCCTTTTGTTTATATATGTAAAGATCCATAAAAAATTTTTTGATTAGAAGATTAATATAATATTCTTTCAACGTGCATGAAGTAAAATTTCCAGAAACTCCAACAAAAAGCTCTCCGCTTGTTCAGTCCCTCAATCATTCGAAGGGAAATGCCGTCTCGGGTGGACGTATTTAAAGGAAACTGACTCCTGCTACTTCTATCATGTAAGCAACAAATATTACAGTCATAATCTTGTATTTTTTGAGGAATTCACTTACAATGATGAGGGACAGTTGAACACGTATAAGTGGGAAACAGCCGAGGAGGACTGTACAAGAAGCGGTGCCCACTTGGCGTCCATCCATTCAATTGTTGAGCGGGAATTTATGAAAAGTAAAGCTTTACTATGGCATCCTGACGCATTCAAGAAATTGAGAAAAAGCCATTTTAACATCAGAAGTAAAGTCGATTTTGACAATTGCTTTTTTTGGGGAAAGTGCATAAAACTAACTAGAGAAAGACATCAACTTTCCATGAACTTTTGAGAATGGAAAATTGCAAAGTGAATAGAATCGAAGTTTTTCAAGAGAGCGAAGAAAGAGAAATTATGTACAGGGTTTATGGGAAGCAAGGGGACAAAGGTTGGCGTTTAGAGAGGGAGGGGAGACAGGCCTAACTTAAGAGAAGAAGATTCGAAAAGCGCTTAGGATTTGTTTGTTGGGTGCCCTGTTATACCATCTGATTTGGACTTTAATCAAAAATAATTTTAGAAATGGTGAGCTCGAGTTTCCGCAAAAATAACGCACATGCACATCCAGCCGCACATCCAGCCGAATTGAATTCAAGAAATTGAGAAAAAGCCATCTTGACATCGGAAGTAAAGTCGATTTTGACAATTGTTTTTTTTTGGGGAAAGTGCATAAAGCTAACTAGAGAAAGGCATAAACTTTCCATGAACTTTTGAGAATGGACAATTCGAGGCAGACCTCGAAAGTGTATAGAATGGCAGTTTTTCATGAGAGCGAAGAAAGAGAGATGTTGCACAGGGTTTATGGGAAGCAAGGGGACAAAGGTTGGTGTTTGGAGAGAGAGGGGAGACAGGCCTAACTGAAGAGAACAAGCTTCGAAGAGCCCGTAGGATTTGTTTGTTGGGTGCCCTGTTGTACCATCTGATTTGGACTTCAATCGAAAATGATTTTAGAAATGATCAGCTCGAGTTTCCGAAAAAATAACCCAAAAGCGACTTCAAAAAATGGATGCAACGGTAGCGATTTCTACGTTTGGTTCGGATTGCGGCGTGTGGATGGGAAGAGGACGTACAGTGATGGAACTCCGGATGATTTCGTTGGGACGGGAGAATCAAGAACGAGAGCCGAAAATCTCTATTATTCGGTTCGTTTCTTCTTTGGCTTTAGTCTCGAATTTTCAGTCTCTCCCCGATTTTCACCTGAAAGCTGACTTTTGCTTGGTTTGCTCTGGAGTATAGGCTTTAGGAACAGTCCCACAATTAACATCTGTTTTGTTTGTTTTGAAAAATTATGGACACACACCGTCTCATTCATTTTACCGTATTGAACGCAAGGTTACACTTTGAGGAGCGGAATTTAGAGGATCACGAATCATTTTTCTTGAAATGAACTTTAGGGGAGATAATTTCCATGGCAGGGTCACATATTTTATCTCTTTAAGATGTTATTTTCTTAGATGTGCTATGAGTCCACAAACATCAACCAGACATCCATTTTCTTCCATCCAAGAGAAAATAATCGACGGATGGCACGATATATCTGCCGAAAACCCGCGAACAAATAAACTTTTTAATGGTGGAAGCACAACATGTTTTTTTACGATCTTCGCATTCATGGAATTGAATAAAATGTTCAATTTAAAAGTTTTCTTTTAAATTGAACACTGATAAAAAGTTTAGTTCTTGTCAAATCTAAAAAATTTTAATCCGATAAAATCTATGAATAGAAGGAAAAGTTTTAATTAATGAAATTTTCGAGAAGGTGCCAATACCTTTTTGACCTTTGTAAAAGTGAAAATTCTATTTGAAATATTATTGTGTCATATTTTTTATTTACTAACTTATTCTGACAGCCTACTCTACCCTTTTAATCTTTTTAACAAGCCAAAAGTAGCTTTTGTAGCCGTTTTTACCCAGCTCACCTAATCACCAAGTAGAAAAGAAAATATTGATTCATAAGGAAACATTGACCGCAAAGAATCTTTATATTGAAGTCGAAAAGCAACTTGTAAACGAATTGATTGAGGTAACTGAGAATCGGGTCCAAAAGAGCGAACACAGAGTTGGAGATCATCTGGAAAAGGAGAGAGTCAATGAGCCGGCAATTTGTATTCTCAAAACAAAGCGTTTTTTGCATTTGTGCCTAGTCTAGCAATAAGTTCTTCATAAAGTAATTTAAAATCAATGTTTTGGTTGTTAGCCTCTTTTAGCTTTCAACTAACCATTACGATTGATTCAGATGGGTCAAACCAGGCTTCTGGCCGGTCTTGGCTTTGCCTGAGCTGTCTTTTCCGGAAAATTCCCTGCTAACCAGGGAACCCTCTTGAAGTTATACTTCGCAATCAAATTGGTATTTGAGAAGCCAATTAAGCGCCTCCTACTATTGTATCAAGAAGTTTAACAATGTCAATTTCAATGTCACCACCAACCTCTCACCCGAACCAACAACTGTTGCTCAGCTCTTGACACTTTGCCAGCTCTGCCAGTTAATCCCCAGCACTCAACCCCTAAGCCCTAAACGTAGGGAAGAAAAAAACCCCATATATATGTCGTAGCCGTTTACGAATGAAATGTTTAAATGCAAATTTTTCCAGAAGCATTTTTAGGGAGGACTCAATTTCAGCAAAGGGGCATTTCGGGAACTTTTAATAACTCGCTTCAAAATCAATATTTCTTTTCTTGCTCTTCTTTTTTCTATGTTCTGGCATGCATGCTAGCAATTAACACCAAAAATTTTGCAATACCTTCAAATTTCGAGAAGAATTTTGATATCTTCCAAGGGTCAAAGTTTTGGCTTTTCTCTGATTTTTCGCTCTTTCTGATTTGATTTGAATTTGAAACTGATTTGGAAAAACAGTTTTTTTTCCTTAAAGCGATAAGTTGGCAAGTAAGATAAGAGGCAAGCAGGACTCAAAATTCAATCAAGATAATTTCTTGGATAACCAAATAGAAAATGAAATAAAGCATAGTGGATAGTGGACAAAAATGAAATAGTTCGACAATTTTCTTGATTTTTATTTTGAAGAGTCGCCAAAAAATGACTTCACTGCCGTATCTTAATTGTGTCTAAGTTTTCAATTTCTTTGTGCTTTTGTGGGTCTATTTATACGGTGTACGTGAACGAGTGGACCTGATGGTAATAAAATTTTCAAGTAAACTTGCACGAGAGCATTTTTAGTGCTTTTACAACCACAAGAAATGCTAAATTCTCTGGTGCTACCGACATACCAACGAACTTTTACAAAAGTTTTACAAATTAATAGTAGCATTTTGTGAAGAGTTAATCCCATTTTGTCCTAACTGATATGCTGAAATTTTCTTGGTCACTTTCAGCATGTACTATCCTAAATATTTGACTGTTTTGATGCAATCAGCTCTTGTATTTTTCATGATCATTTTCCCAATACACACACAGTTCCGGTTTGAACGGTGGAAGAGTTTGTTCAAAAAATGTTTTCTTTTTAAAAATTAGTAAATTGATGAATGTTAAAGCCTGTAAAGAAACTGGCAACAAAAAATACAAAAAGAAAGAAACAAAAAAGAAAGAAAGAAGAAAGTAAAGAAAGTAAAGAAAGAAAAAAGAAATCCGTTTGAACCTAAACATTGAGTAATTTGTTGAAAATTTTACAGAAAAGATCAAACCCTCGAGAAATTTTGAAAAAAAGTGAAAATCGACAATTTTCTCTATCAAATTCAAAGTAAATCAATTCACTGAAACGTTTTAATTTTTGAAAATTCAAACCAAATCATCAAAAAAAAATGACGATGATTATTAAAAATCACCGACAATGGAGTTCCTGTCAAGAACAATCATTTCCACCGTACCTACCGTAAATACTGTAATAGTACCCCACCCCCCTCGTACAGTCGCGTAGTCGCAAAAGTTTTTTTAGTATTTCATTTTTTTCAAAGCGCCCTTACTTTCAAAAAATGCGTCTTTGGTATCAAAAAATAGCTGAAATTCAGGGCTATTTTTTGATACCTAAGCGCGCATTGTAGCATAAACCAGTGTCGAGAAAAACTCGTTCAAAGCTAGACTACGCAACACTTCGCACCGTCATTATGGGGGTGGGGTCCAATTACAGTATTTACGGTATGCAATTCTTTAAATCCTTTAAATCCTTTTGCAATAAAAGCTTCAACAATTTAATTGTTTACAATTTAATTTGTTTCTTGTCTCTGGCCAACATGTGGTTCGTTTTTTTCTTTATCGTTTTCGGCAAAACCGAATCCCATTGAGAGGAAAGTTGATGGAAATAGTCATTCTGATTGGCACCTGTGTAAAGCACCTAGAAGAAAAATAAATCAATTTTTTTTATAAAACAAACGATTTTCATTTCAAAGCATTTACCATACAGGGTATTCCAAAAAAATTCAGTTCAGCCCGATTTTTCTCAGAATTTCTAGTGGCTCCTAGTGCTTGTTGTGGTGTCAAAGTGAATGTTTTGGGTAACTTTTTGTAATTTGCTCGCTTTTTCCCTATTTCATCATTTCCTACACATCAAATTTCTGAGCCACCATGGTCACCACCACCATATGAGCCGCCACCATCAAATTCTTGGCAATTGTCGACGCGGATCCATGGGGTGGTGCCCAGCCCTGATATTGATCACCAAATACCAAATCAAAAATGATAAGATCTAGATTGGAACTACACGGTGATCCAAAATTTCCCATACAACTTTTTACTAAAAGTTGATTTTAAAATGACTAAAGAAAGCTATTCAAACTACCGTAAATACTGTAATAGTACCCTCACCCCCATAATGACGGTGCGGAGTGTTGCGTAGTCTAGCTTTAAACGCGTTTTTCTCGACACTGGTTTATGCTACAATGCCCGCTTAGGTATCAAAAAGTAGCCCTGAATTTCAGCTATTTTTTCATACCAAAGACGCATTTTTTGAAAGTACGGGCGCTTTGAAAAAAATGAAATGCTAAAAAACTTTTGCGACTACGCGACTGTACGAGGGGGGTGGGGTACCATTACAGCATTTATGGTACCAACATGTGGGCCAGCACCATGGGACTTTTGCCATAAAATTAAAACTTTCTACTGAGATCGTGGTGTATAAGAAACACTATTAGGATAAGCACAAATTCCTCAGTGAAAAGAGGCCATGGTTTTTCAGCAAAAACAGTTCGATAAAACGCTGATCAATAAAGTGTATGATTTAAATTTGTAGTTATCCTAATAGTGTTGATTATACACCACGATGTCAGTACAAAGTTTCGTGACGCTCTAAATTCCGCTTTCATTTTCTGAACCGATTTAGCCCGTGAACCGATTTAGCTGGAATTTTGAAGGCCAGCAGAAGTAGGCTATATCTATCTGCTATCAAAATTTTAGCCAAATCCGGTTAACGGGAACGGGAGAAAATGAGAGTGAAATTTGAAGCGCTGCGGAACGTCGGTTTTTAGTCTATTTTGACTTCTATTTTGTGGGAATCTGTCTCACGAAAATGCCCATATTAGAACAGAAAGTTTTAATTTTATGGCAAGAATCTGATGGTGCCGGCCCATCTGGTGGTGGTGAAAAATTTTCGTGTATTGAGAGTTCATGTTAAATATTTTTGAATATAAAATTAAAACTTTCTACTGACATCGTGGTGTCAGATTGGAGTTAGATATAAACTAAGATTTTTAGCCGAACCCTTAATTCATCTACATTACAGGGTGCGTCATAATTATTGCAACAAGAATTCAAAGACCGTTTTCCAAACAGGAAAACGGACGTGTCATGGGCGTGTAAAGCCAATAACAATCAAAATTGGACCTTCATGCAAGATGGAGCTCCCGCTCACACGAAGAAGACGGTTCAGGACTGGCGTGTGGCCAACTTTCCCTCAGTGATCACCAAGGATGAATGGCCTCCAAACTCACCGGATCTCAATGTGATGGACTTTTCCATTTGGGCAATCTTAGAGGAAAACACACAAGTTTGGATTCTTTGAAGAAGTCTTTGACCAAAGGATGGAAGGCGATTCCTCAAGACGACATTCGGGCCGCAGTGGAGGCATATCCGAACCGATTAAGGGCTGTTATCAAGGCAAAAGGCGGTCATATCGAATGATCTCTTGTTGCCTTATTTGTTACTGTTAAATAAACTATTTCTGTTTAAAAATCTTCTTCCAGTGAAACTTCTTGGTGTGCAATGCCTTGAGTATCTTGTTGCAATAATTATGACGCACCCTGTATATGATAATCTGTCGTACATAAGAGATTTTCAACTCGCCTTTTTTAAAGAAGTGTCCCGTTTTCTTCAAGGAAACGCTGATCCATATTAATGTAAAAATAATGGGTCGTCACTATGAGATTCTTGCCATAAAATTAAAACTTTCTACTGATATCGTGGTGTCATATTAGAGTTAAGATATAAACTAAGATTTTTGGCCAATTTTCAAACAGAAACAAACTGAATTGGATATGATATCAAACTGAATGCACGAAAATTTTTCACAAGCATGGTCACCATCAGATTCTTGCCATAAAATTAAAACTTTCTACGGACATCGTGGTGTCAGATTAGAGTTAGTTATAAACTAAGATTTTTAGCCGAACCCTTAATTCATCTACATTATATGATAATCTGTCATACATAAGAGATTTTCAACTCGCCTTTTTTAAAGAAAACGCTAATCAATAAAGTGTATGGTTTAAATTTGTAGTTATCCTAATAGTGTTGATTATACACCACGATATCAGTAGAGAAAGTTTTAATTTTAGGGCAAGAATCTGATGGTGAGGGCCCATCTGGTGGTGGTGACCATGGTGGCTCAGAAATTTCAGGTGTAGGAGTCATGAAATAGGGAAAAAGCGACAAAATATCAAAAGTTTACCCTCCCAAAATATTCACTTTGACACCACAACAGCCACTAGAAATTCTGAGGAAAATCGCGCTGCAGAGACTTTTTTTTGGAACACCTTGTATATAAAAGAGCCGTGTCTGTCTGTACGGGCATTTTCTCGACCATGTTTTGAACAATAAAGCTAAAACTTCTTTAGAAAACCTTAGAATATATTGTAGTTGTGCCATTTAAGATAAAAAACTAAAAAATCAAAATTGAGTGGCACTAAGAGGATCAAACCCGGATCTTGCGAGCCGTAGAGAATCGCGCACCCGACTCGAGAGCCCGACGCGCGCCACGCCGACTCGAGAGCAACAGCCGAAAAACCTGTTACCCAGATCTTTCGGCTAATCAAGTTATAAAAGTGAATTCATTTTCAAGTTTCCTTCAAGTTTTCGATAAATTTCACCTTTCCTCGCACGTCCAAAATCCGCCTTTTCGGCTTAATAGAAACATTTTTGCTTTTTCCTTGACGATCACTGAAAAATAAGTTTTTCTGAGTTTCAATTTCAATACTCACAAAACTATTGCCAATTTTCTCATAATCATTCTCTTTGATATCACTCGGACATGCCGATTTGCGATTAAAATGAGAAACGACAGGGTACAATAGCCACTGAATGTCTTGCTTCAGTTTTATATCACAATTTGAGTGAAACCCCGCAAAATACATATCCATAATCACTCCAAGCACATTTCTTCTTGACCACGGTTGATCAAGAGAGTGCAAATAGAAGAGAATCGTGAAGCAAAAGATGTTGATCACCAAATACCAAATCAAAAATGATAAGATCTAGATAAGAACTACACGGTCATCCAAAATTTCCCATACAACTTTTTACTAAAAGTTGATTTTAAATGACTTTGACTTTTGACTAAAGAAAGCTATTCAAATAAACTTTTAAATTAAAATCTTGATAAAATTATACTTAAAAGCCACTAATAAAAAGCCCGTAGCTCATCATAGTTGGCCCTTTAAGTCATGCACAAGTGGTCGATGGCACGCTGCACATCGGCGCGAAATAAGGCAAAAATGCGTTTTCTATTGGATTTTTCCGGGAGTACCTTTTTTAGATGCAAAAAATTGTACTGATTCCGAATCTGAAGGAATTTTTCAAATCCCTTTGACAGAAATTTTTAAAATTTAGTTTTAGCGGTTTTTTGGTCATTTTGTATGGGAAATTTTGTGGTACCCTGCAGTTTGGAGCTCGTAACTCGACAATCAGGCTCTAGAACAAAAAACGAGAAGATGATTTTTATTCTAGAGACTCTCACGAACATTTTGATACAAAAATCATTAAAATTTGCTCAACTCTACAAAAAGTTGTAACATTTTTAAAAAAGAAATGAGAAAATTTTAAAAATTCTCTATTGCACAATTTTTTTTACTCCCGGAAAAATCCGATAGAAAACGCATTTTCGCGCCGATGTGCATCCCCATAATGACGATGCGGAGTGTTGCGTAGTCTAGCTTTGAACGAGTTTTTCTCGACACTGGTTTATGCTACAATGCTCGCTTAGGTATCAAAATTTTTATTTCTATTTTAATTTCCCCACCTTCTTAGCGCTTGTATAAAATCATCAAATTTGCTCAACTCTACAAAAAGTTATAACATTTTTAAAGAAATTTTGCAAAATACACTAAAAACATAAGGGAAAACCGTGGCCGAGTGGTCTAAGGCGCGCGACGTGAATCCCACGCAAAAGTATGGGGTTGTTCGTTCGACTCGCCCGCACACTTGAGTTATTATTTTGCATATTCCTTAATTGTTTTGAGTGAATACGATACATAGCTACATTGTTCTTTTGAACAAAAAAAAATTGTGCAATAGAGAATTTTTTAAATTTTCTCATTTCTTTTTTAAAAATGTTATAACTTCTTGTAGAGTTGAGCAAATTTGATGATTTTTGTATCAAAATGTTCGTGAGAGTCTCTAGAATAAAAATTATCCCCTAGTTTTGTGTTCTAGAGCCTGATTGTCGAGTTACGAGCCCCAAACTGCAGGGTACCACAAAATTTCCCATACAAAATGACCAAAAAACCGCTAAAACTCAATTTAAAAAATTTCTGTCAAAGGGATTTGAAAAATTCCTTCAGATTCGGAATCAGCACAATTTTTTGCATCTAAACAAGGTACTCCCAGAAAAATCCGATAGAAAACGCATTTTCGCGCCGATGTGCGCTGCCAAAATCGACGTGGAAATTACCCGCGGAAAATGTAATGAAGCGTGGGAAATGCTAGCAATTTTGCATTTAATCTACAATCTAAATTTTCATTTCCTAAAAGGTTCCTAAAATTTCGCCTTTATTCTTAATTCTTTCTATTGTCCTATTCTTAATTCTTTCTATTGATTTCAGTTGGAATTCAGCAAGAAAAACAATTGAAATTCTCATCAAGGACTTCTCATCAAGTAACACTAAGTTTCCCGCTGATTTCCCGCCAAATTTGCGCGGGAAAGTCAAAGGGAAACTTGATTTCCCACCGGAAAGATACGGGGGATTTTCCCCACGGGAAACATCTCTCTAATTTTCCGCGAGAAATTTTCCACTCATTTCCCTCGAGAATGTTCCCTCTAATTTCCCGCTAGATGATGGGAAACCGTTACCGCTAGATGTACGCGGTAACGGTTTCCCTCCGCAATTTTCCTGCTGGAAAGGTTTCCATCCGCAATTTTCCTGCTGGAAAGGTTTCTCTTTGCAATTTTCCCGCGGGAAAGGTTTCCCACAAGGTGATGGTTCGGGCTCAGGTCTCGTGAACAGGTGGCCGAGTCGTTAAGGCGTTTGACTGCTAATCAAATGGGGTTTCCCTGCGTGAGTTCAAATCTCATCCTGCTTGAAACATTTTTGCTTGTTTCAAAGGTCGAAGATTTTATCCCACTCGCTCGAGACTATGAAACATTGAAGTGTATTGCTTTAGTGACATTTAACTGACTATACCGGACCAAAATGCTCAATTTGATTACCTGCATCGATTTGAGATTCTCGTTCAGCTGATATATCTTGCTGAGTGTGTAGCCACTTTGGTGTCGTTTTCGATTTCGGTGCTCGTTTATTGAAATCAAGAAATTTGACGTCTAAACCTGTACTTTTAAACCATTTAATTTATCTCACCAGTCCACCGACGAAAGATAAACTATTCCCGATCAAGACACAAGTGAGTCGAGAGAGGAAAGCTGAAACTTTCTTTTTCAAAGCTTCAAGCGATTTGAAATGTCTAACCAAATGTGTAAAGTGAGCCAAAAACAGTGGCCACAATGGCTGCAAGAAACACCAAAATCTTGGGTTGCCATCGGTAGAAATCTTTCTCATACGTTTCAACTTTGATCGTGGCCGTGATTCGCTCGACGAGCACAGAGTTGAGCAAGGCTGAACTTTATGAAAATACGAGGTTTATTTTCATTTCTTTAACACAAAAAACACTTTAGTAACCCTGAAGAATAGGGAAAGAACTTTTGTTATTTATTTCGCAGAAAGTTCTTGGACTTTGTGCTAGTTTTCAAAAGAAGATTTAGAGCCATCAAATGACTATAATAGTTTGAATTAAATTTCATCAAATTATCAGTAAACAGACAGTAATGACTACGCGATTGTATGCCCAAAATATCGTTGTGTTAATAAAACTTGCTTTTATAGATCTTTTCAGAGCTATTCCAAAGATCTAAAGCCATAAACTACTTGCCTTGGCTTGAAACCGCTGGATTTGCTGGTTTTGCTTTAGTTTTGGCTGGACTGCTTGCTTTGGTTTATTTCAAAACTCATGGATTTGCTTTGGTTTTAACCCACTTTGACTTTCTTTGGCTTTGACAGCTCTGAAAAGGCAAGCCAAAGCTAAGAAGTTGGTCTAGAACATTGCAATCCTTTATAGATCCCATAGAAACTCCGTATTTCCTGAGAAATCTTATCTTTTTCAAAGTATTCCTTTCAAAGTATTCAAAGTAGGCAAAGTATGCCAAGAAATAGAGTTCTACTCACTTGGCACAAACGCGAAAATGAACGCCCGAATGTACGAAGCTGCCACCAAAGGAATTGGACAAGATTTGGAAGCTGAAATGAAAAAATCTTGAACCCCAATGAATTCCTACTCTCTGCAAAGATCTGACAGCTTTCCAGCTTTGTTATTTGATAATAAACGATCCCGATTCGAGCGATGGTAAACGGGTAACAACACGAGATACAAATTACCCAAATGAATTGCAGATTTGGGTGCCATATCTAAAAGTCAATTGGTTTTGTTCTATGACATCATTTTTGTTTGATTTGTGCCACTTTTTGTATGTTCCGTCTTGGCAAAGGAATGGAAAAGGGTAAAGGGCAAAGGAATGGCAAAGAAATTGCAATTGGAAATTGAATCCTCGATCTTTTGCTTTACCTTTTGCTTAAGCCTTCTTTAAAGCTTACCGTAACTTTTGAACCAGAAACTTAACTAATTTTTACCAGGTTCATACTGTAATGTCAAGTAAATTTAATAAAGGAAACATAGGGTTTGCAAAAATCAAACCATAAATTTCTTACTACGATTACGGTGGCTGAGCCATTCTTTAGAACCTCGACCTTTAGAATGACGATCAGAAAAGCTTCCTAGACAGCTCTTTATGATCTAATACTAAAACTCAATTTGCCAGACTGTTAGTAGCCTCTACGGTAGTCGTAAATGTTACTGTAACATTCAATAATTTGAAGAAATTCCTAGAAAGATCTAATCCTCGAGCTCTAGGCCGGGTTACGGTAACTGGAGTGTGTCTTACCTAAACTGAGCTTTGAGAATTTGAGAAAATGAAATCTCTTACTAAGAAGTTTACACTGTTTCATTTTAGTACTTTCTAGTACTTTTCTAGTACTTACTAGTAATTTTTCTAGTACTTTTCTAGTACTTTTTCTAGTATTTACTAGTACTTTTTCTAGTACTTCTCCTAGTTCCTGTCTAATACTTATCAGTACTTTCCTAGTACTTCTTTTAGTACTTTTCTAGTACTTACTAGTACTTTTTCCAGTACTTTTTCTAGTACTTTTTTCAGCACTTCTTCTAGTTCCTGTCTAGTACCTACCAGGACTTTTTCTAGTACTTCCTCTAGTGCTTCTTCTAAAAAAACCATAGATTTTACACAAATGAGCTTTTAAGCTTTGTTTTTGATGCAAACTGGCCCGAGTGTGCTGCAAAAACGAGTAAACAAGCGGTGTGATCACAAAGTTTAAAGCGTAGAAAAAGGTTTCAATTGCATAGCCGAATAACACAAATCCTTGTAAATTATCATTATCGATCACCGAAATATTCACATACATCAGAAGTTGGAGTTGCATATTTGTGGAAAGGTAAAATTTTCTGAGAATTCTGAAAAGGCTGAAAAGAGCTAGTCACCATCAGAAACAGGTGAAAAAATCATAAGAAATGAAAAATTTCTCAGATTCGATGAGAAAAGGCCAGGGAGTTACAGACGCGCGAAAGTGACGATCGTTTTTCGAATATGATATTTCATTGTCCAGCAGTGTATCTCTAAAAGTACCGTAATGCCGGTCTCTTGTCTCATTACAGTATTCGGATAAAAGACATTGAGCCTACAGACTTTCCGAATGCTTTTAATCTTTGTTCAGTCATATTATAGTTGTAGTGAGACCAGGGCATTTATGGGCGTTCAAAGCTAATGCTAAGAAATTTGGTTGCGATGGAGATTTACAAAAAAAACTACTTGAGCTTGAAAAATGTTAAACACTCAGTTCGATCGAGCTTCTTGAGCTTTTTGCATCATACTCACCGTTGGAGATCTAGAATTGAATTGATAGGCGTTCAAAGCTAATGCCCTGAACATTTCCCGCACAATTCTCAACCAAAGTTCCATTGACGTTTGGAGAATATCGAAAGAGCTCCAACTCTCTAACATTTTCCTTTCCAAATTCTTTATCAAGATTTCAATTCTAAGAAATTGTCACGATTCATGAATCGAAGCGGATCAAAAGTTGAGATAACCGGGGAATTCTCTCTCAAGAAATAAACGCGACCATCGTGTTTTTCTTTCGCGTTAAAAAGAAGTCCGTTTTTATCATTTTTTAAGCCATCTGAAATTTGTGCAAAGAGATTCACTTGATAATTTGAATAAAGAACTGGAGATGTCCCAGTTTGAGCACTTTCTTCAAAAGAAACCCATTTTGGTGACAATAGAAAAGTTGTGGAGAATCAAAAATCAGGCTTATAGCCAAATTTCCAAAAAGATACACTTAGTAGTTTCCCTTAAAATGCAAGTTTTGTGAAACCTCGTAAATTTGGCATTTCTTGAAAACCAGCTTTTCAATCGTTCTGAACATCCGGATATAAGCTTCATTTTTGATTCTCTACAACTTTTCTATTGACACCAAAATGGGTTTCTTTTGAAGAAAGTGCTCAAACTGTCGCATATGACAATAGCCGGCAGTTTTCAATTCACGAACCCAATAGGTAATGGATTTCTGGTTGATTTTTGTCGACTCATAGCACATCTAAAGGAAAGAAATCGCTCATTTACATCGTAAAAATATGTAAATTTTGTGTTAACTAGACTTTGAAAATTCTCTAAACTAAACTGTTGTGTTCTCTTGTCGACAGATCACCTATGCTATCACTTCGTCCAAAATGAAAGAGTGTGTGCTTAAAAAGAAAATTTGTGAACAAGATTGGGCAGTGCGTGAGAGGAAGAAGCTATTCTTCTGCACAAAGATCAAATAAACCAAAAAAACAAATTATTTGCAGGGCTGTTGCTGGAGCTGATTCTCCAAGCCAAGCCAAGCCAAACTCAAGGTTTTCGACAAAAATGTTGAATGTTGAAATTCTAGATCAAAGCCATTGACTTTGGCTTTTTGGCTTTTGTGACATTTTCAGAGAGGAAACGAACCGAAAAATAAAGATTTCTTTCTTTTCCACTATTCCCAACAAAATCACCCGGTGTCCAACTCATCAAAAAAACATATTGTGCTTCCACAATTAAACAGTTTATTTGTTCGCGGGTTTCTGGCAGATATATCGTGCCTTCCCTCGTCGTGCCTGTGCTTCTGTTGAATAGTAGGAAATGTATGTCTGGTTGATGTTTGTCGACTCATAGCACATCTTAAGAAATAACATCTTAAAGACATAAAATATGTGACCCTGTCATGGAAATTCTCTTCCCTAAAGTTCATTTTAAGAAAAATGATTTATGGTTCTCTAGATTCCGATCCTCAAAGTGTAGCCTTGCGGTCAGTACGGTAAAATGAATGAGAACCTGTGTGTCGATAATTTTTCCAAATAAACAAAAAAGATGTTATTTGCGGGGCTGTTCCTAGAGCCGATTCTCCAGAGCAAACAAAGCAAAAGTCAGATTTCAGGCGAAAATCAGTGATAGACTTAAAATTCCAGACCAAAGCTTTTTAGAACAGCCCTGCAAAACATTTGCAAGAAAGAAACGAACCGAATAATAGAGATTTCCGGTGACCGTGCTTAATTCTCCCGTCCCAACGAAATCATCCGGAGTTCCATCACTGTACGTCCTCTTTCCATCCACACGCCGCAATCCGAACCAAACGTAGAAATCTGTGCCGTGGCATCCATTTTCTGGCGTCGCTTTTGGGTTATTTCTTCGGAAACTCGAGCTGATCATTTCTAAAATCATTTTCGATTGAAGTCCAAATCAGATGGTATAACAAGCACCCAACAAACAAATCCTACGGGCTCTTCGAATCTTCTTCTCTTCAGTTAATCGTCTGTCTCCACTCTCTCTCCAAACACCAACCTTTGTCCCCTTGCTTCCGATAAACCCTGTACATCATTTCTCTTTCATCTCGCTCTCTTGAAAACTTCTATTCCATACACTTTTGGGGTCTGCGTCGAATTATCCATTCTCAAAAGTTCATCAAAAGTTTATGCCTTTCTCTAGTTAGTTTTATGCACTTTCCCCAAAAAAAAGCAATTGTCAAAATGGCTTTTTCTCAATTTCTTGAATTCGTCAGGATGCCATAGTACTTTTCATAAATTCCCGCTCAACATTTGAATGGATCGACGCCAAGTGGGCACCGCTTCTTGTACAGTCCTCCTCGGCTGTTTCCCACTTATACTTGTTCAACTGTCCCTCATCATTGTAAGTGAATTCCTCAAAAAATATTATATTATGACTGTAATTTTTGTTGCTTACATAATAAAAGTAGCAGGAGTCAGTTTCCTTTAAATACGTCCATCCGAGACGGCATTTCCCTTGGAATGATTGAGGGACTGGACAAGCGGAGGGATTTTTGTTGGAGTTTCTGGAAATTTTACTTCATGAACATCGGAAAAAAATCTTATTAATCTTATTTAATTAAAAAAATTTTGAAGAACAAGTTTAATTCCTCACTTTTCCGACTCCAGGAGCACAACTTTTTTCTTCGTTTCGACAAGTTGAGCTTCTGTTGTACCCCTAAAGTTCACAAATCAATAAAAATGTTACATTTGAATAGGAAATAACTAAATTGTGCCCAAAGTCTCAATTGAACTTCTCACTTTTCTGTTTCCAATCTCTCAATAAGTGTTATTGCTTTATTGTGCTCGGCAACGGCTGTGAGCCTAAATGGGATTTTCATTTTCTTGTTTCTTCTCCACCCACTTCTCCTCCTTTAACGCCTTGTTATTGGCCACACAGATGGTCAGATTTTGTTTGAAAACTTCGCAATCACTTCTAAACAAAAGAAAAGCTGATATGATGAATCATTTCATTTTTTAAATCTCTAATGGACTTTCCAACTACCATTTTTTTATTCTCAAGAGTTCATTGTCCTTTGCTTTATGGAAATTTTACATATGTAAACAAAAGGACTGAAAGGAAAATAAAGGAAAATAGAAATTGCAAAAACCGACTTGCTGTCGATGAGAAGCGTCAACTTCTCCCTGAAAGGTTGATTTTTGATTTCATTGCTTAAAATCTTCACCCACTCATTAGCCCGGCAAATCTTCAACAGGTCAACTGCTTGTTTTTCTTCATCTTGTGAAACAGGTCTGAATTTTCGATTTCTTTAAGAAACTCTAACAAAAAGTTACAAATTCCGAGCCTTTCGTGACAATGGACTGTGGGATGGTGTCGAGTTGGAGCTGAAATTTTGGCTTTTGATTTTGATTTGATCAAATCTCCAATTTTCTTGAACTTTTTAATAAGACTTTGATAAGACTTTTCTCTGGTTCAAATTAAAATTCAAATCGAGTCAAAAAAATTACTCACCTCTTTTCAGCAAGTAAGGTACCAATAATTCCGAGAAAAATTCCAATGAATATACCAAACAAAAGACTTTTAATGTTATACGGTTTTGGAGGGAGGGTTTTTGATCTAGAATTTAAGAAAAAGTGAAAAAGTTAAACTGTTTGAACTTACGGTGATTGGGGCAGCAATTCGAATTGTTCAAAACCCATTTTCAAGATTGAGATGAATCCTTGGGAAATCGAGGGTTTAAGATCGAGAAAAATATGATAAATCAAATTAGTTGAAATTGTTACGCCAGAAAATCCTTTTAGTGGGGAGAAATTGGCCGAAAAGAAAAAAATCTCTGAGAGTATCTCTGCTAATTGATTGATGGTTTTTGACTTTTCGATCATCAAAGATAAGATTTAAAATTTCATAAAATTTCCTTACCAAGGAATTCTCAAAGAGAAACGTTTACATTTGTTTTGGGTTGCTCTTACTAAAATCTTGCTGAAGCTTTCCGAAGCTTTCTGAGGTGATAGTAACACATTGATGATTGTCATAGATGAAGAAACTGATCGAACATTTATTTTTATCTAAAGCTTTTTCGCATTTCACGAGTCGGATTCGAGATATTCGATTGCATATGTCAGCAACAACTCATTTCGACCGGATGAGCTCAAATGGGGATACAGGTACAGTACTGGACAATGAAATATCATATTTGAAAAAACGATCGCCACTTTCGCGCGTCTGTATCTCCCTTGTCTTTGAGTTTAAACTATTAGTGTTATACATTTTCTGAAAGCTCTTTTCAAGGGTTACACAATGGTAATATTAATATTTAGAAATAACGCAAAGAGAAGGGAGTTACAGACGCGCGAAAGTGACGATCGTTTTTCGAATATGATATTTCATTGTCCAGCAGTGTATCTCTAAAAGTACCGTAATGCCGGTCTCTTGTCTCATTACAGTATTCGAATAAAAGATATTGAGCGTACAGACTTTCCGAATGCTTTTAATCTTTGTTCAGTCATATTATAGCTGTAGTGAGACCAGGGCATTTATGGGCGTTCAAAGCTAATGCTAAGAAATTTGGTTGCGATGGAGATTTACAAAAAAACTACTTGAGCTTGAAAAATGTTAAACATACAGTTCGATCGAGCTTCTTGAGCTTTTTGCATCATACTCACCGTTGGAGATCTAGAATTGAATTGATAGGCGTTCAAAGCTAATGCCCTGAACATTTCCCGCACATTTCTCAACCAAAGTTCCATTGACGTTTGGAGAACTTGAAAAACAGCTTCAACTCTATAACATTTTCCTTTTCAAATTCTTTATCAACATTTCAATTCTAAGGAATTGTCACGTTTTATGAATCGAAGCGAGTCAAAAGTTGAAGTAAACGGGGAATTCTCTCTCAAGAAATAAACGCGATGATCGTGTTTTTCTTTCGCGTTAAAAAGAAGTCCATTTTTATCATTTTTTAAGCCATCTAAAATTTGTGCAAAAAGATTCACTTGATAATTTAAAGAAAGAAACTCGAAATTGAGTAAAAGAACAAAACGAATCGGGATTTCGTTTCGAAAATTTTCTCAAGAGTAAATGATTCAGAAACCCCGATCGATAATCCATTGCTAAATGGCTCTCCTCGTAAATCTTAACAATGCTTTTGGCTTGAAATTTTCCACAATTTCTAGCGACCAATGGACTAAATGAAGTAAAGAACATTGGAAGCTTCAGAGTAACTTCACTTTAATTTTCATTATGATTCTTGATTAACTAGGCTATACTTGACACTGAAAAGAAGGAAAATCAGAATAAAAGATGCATATGTAGGTGATGATGCTGGGCATGTAGTTTGTTTTATTTCAAGGTCACCCAGCACCAAGCTTTATCGAGACTTACCTTGTTTAGCAATAAGTAACAACAGTTTGGATAAACTAAAGGAAACTGAAGTATAGATTACAGAAACTTTCGAAAGTCTTAACAATGCTTTTGGCTTGAAATTTTCCACAATTTCTAGCGACCAATGGACTAAATGAAGTAAAGAAAAAAAAAAAAAAAAAATTTATTTAGAAAAGCTTCAGAGGAACTTCACTTTAATTGTCATTATAATTCTTGATTAACTATGCTATACTTGACACTGAAAAGAAGGAAAATTAGAGTAAAAGATGCATATGTAGGTGATGATCCGGTGTATGGCGTGAAGTGAGTCGAATTTTGTGCTCGTTTCTTAATCGATTTGTCCATTCGCTCGAGATTCACATTGCACATATCCTCATCACAAAAGCGAAACTCCGATCCATAAAGGTATTTTCCGACCTAAAAGTGAAACACTAGAAGATAATTTGCATTTTCTAAAAGGTGAGCAATTTGCAAAACTACCATATCTTTGTTTTAGATTTTGCCCGTTTTACTTAATTGTTTCCATTCGATTTCCAGTTTAATTCCTTATCGAATGCGATCAAAATTAAGTAGAAAAAAAAGCCGCTGGAAGGAGTACGGTAGTTTTCAAATGATCCACTTTTTAGAAAATCCATTTTCTTCTCACCTCCAATCTTCCACTTGCTCGCGAGTCATCCTGCACAAAACAGCCTTGGGTTTCTGGCTCATAGCTCTAAATTTTAAGACGATATTCACGACGATACGACCCAACGATGGGCAGCACTAATCACGATCCTTTTTTGGTGTCAACTCAAGTTTTTAATGACTTTTCTTCTTTATTTCGCAGAATGTTCTTGGTAAGTTTGTACTAGTTTTCAAGAAAAGATTCAGGGCTTTCGAATGGCCAGAATAGCTTCGTTTATCGTTGAATTTACACCAAATTATCAGTAAAACAGTTAGCGACTACGCGAATGTACGTTCAAAACACCATGGTCGAAAATGTGTTAAAATAACTGATGCTTAAACTGTACTGGATATTGGATGAGATCGGAATTTTACAGTATCTTTTCAAAGCTAAAGTCACTACCGTACTAGCTACTGTAGTTAGGCTTAAGCCAAAGATTTTACCGCATTCAAAGTTATAAACTAACGTGTGAACCGCGGCGTTCGCCCGGCACCACCCAATAGCACATGTGTCCCATGCAAGTGTTCCCTGAAAGCGGGAAACTCGATTTTCCTTTCCAAAAACCATTTACCATCCATCATTTGGCATTTCACCAGCGATGGAGCCATATTGGTAATGTTGATTGTGTTGCAGAAATCCTAGAAACCGAATTTGAATCTAAATTTTTCGCTCATTTACCCAATCACAGAAAATGCGATACACTTTGAGGGTTTTCCCGGGTTGCACTGCGTAAACCAAACCATTATAGGTACTAAAATGTCAAATTTGATGTAATTTCTATGATTTTACAATTAATATGGCAAATAGTCACTAAAATTTGGGGGAAATTGTATCCAAATGATGTATCCATTTTATATCGAGCCCTCAATACAGTAGTGTTCAATTCAACAACTTTGCCTAGATTTTTTCCCCATTTTAAGCTGTTAAATTGGTTGTTTCTCGTCCTCTTTTCAATTGTTGCAAGTAAAGCTCCACATAATTGTGTTAAAGTTTGTTCTCCTTTTGTCTCTTGCTCATGTAATAAGTGTAAAAGTGTAAAAGTTTCCTAATTGGCACAAGTTCTGACTTGTCGGCAAATTGGGATAAAGGCGCAGTCAAAATACAATTGAGAGAGCAAGAATAACTCCAAAGAAAGAAACAGCTGGCTAGAGTTAAGAGTAAGAGTAGTTAAGCCTAGCAGAGAAATAATTTCCTAGATTTCTTAACACATTCACGATGATGGGTCGTACTAACGACGATCATTTTTGGTGTCAACTTTTTAAGGATTTTGTTATTTATTTCGCAGAAAGTTCCTATGAACTTTATACTAGCTCTCAAGAGGAGATTCAGGGCTTTCGAATGACTAGAATAGCTTCGTTTATCGTTGAATTTGCACCAAATAATCATTAAAACAGTTAGCGACTACGCGAATGTACGTTCAAAACACCATGGTCGAAAATGTGTTAAAATAACTGATGCTTAAACTGTACTGGATATTGGATGAGATCGGAATTTTACAGTATCTTGAAAGCTAAATTCCCTAGTGTACTAGACACTGTAATTAGACTGTAATTCTCGTCTACTTTTCAATTGTTGCAAGTAAAGCTCCAAATAATTGTGTTAAAGTTTGTTCTCCCTTTGTCTCTTGCTCGTGTAAGTGTAAAAGTTTCCTTATTGGCACAAGTTCTGACTTGTCGGCAAGTTGGGATAAAGGTGCAGTCAAAATACAGTTGAGAGAGCAAGAATAACTCTAAAGAAATAAATAGCTGGCTAGAGTTAAGAGTACGAAGAGTACTAAGAGTACCAAGAGTACTAAGAGTACTAAGAGTACTAAGAATACTAAGCCCTTCTTACAACTAACGGCAATTCATGAGGCCTCCCATAGCCATTCCCGTCATTGTAGAACCACAAGATTTGTGTGTGCAACTCCCAAATCTGAAAAAGAGCATCGGTTTGCTTTCTCCACGCACCATCGATGAATAAACGAGCTCGCTGAAAGTCGTTCGTCTCAACGTAGTCGTTTTGCTGAAATTAATACAATAAAGGCTACCCACGATAAAAATGGTAACGATTTCCGTTAATCGTTGCACTGAAAATCTCAATTCTTCAAATAAAAATTGGGATCTTGGGTAAGTTTCTGCTCAACGCAATGTTTTTGCAGTGATAAGATACAACTATCAATAAAAGTAGGTCGGAAAGTTAAACAGTGCATAGCCAAACCCAAGCATTTGTCAGTTCGTTTAGCCACTAACAATAAATATTTAAGAACGTGTCATTTCGAAGCAAATCACCAACCATGATTTCGGCTTTTTAAACATGACTTACTAGACTCGACTAGACTAGACTACAGTCCTACAGAAAGGCTTATTGCTTCAAGCTCTTCAATTTAAAGAAAAGTCACCCGGTTTTGGGTACTTTCTTGTCTGTTACTTGTTCTGTTGCTGACGATGAGACTGGTGTTGTTAGCTGCTTTTGCTAGCTCCAAGACATTTTCGTTTTTGATAAAAGCTACCAGCAACCAATACTCCGAGTGACACATTGGAGCCATGAAAGTGGTGAAATTTGCGGCGGTCAGTAGAGGTAAATCCCCGTTTTGGTCGAGTGTGACATTGTTCTGAAATGGCACAATACGTAATTAAGCTTTTTACTTCAAAACCGACTAAAAATGAATGACATTGAACTCGGTATGGCTCTCGAATTGTCACTGGATATGTCTCATTTGACCAAGTTGCTTTCTTAATTTGAATATCGAGTACGGGAAGCTTTTTGTTGCAATCATCGACTCTGAAGAATTGGTTATGGACTTTTTGATGGAATTGGTTCATCCTGAATCGTAGCAAAGTGGTAAATCAGCAAATCAGCTTACAATTAGAATAAGAAACTTTGAAAAACTAAAGTCCAAACTGACAGCTTTTTTGAGTTTAGTGAAAATTGCTCAAGATAGTTAGCGACTTTGAAACACTCAGAATTTAAAAGCTTTAACTTTCAATCAATCTTAGCTTTAGTAAAGGCAGTAAAATGAAATTGAGACCGCTTAATTTATTTTAGACTCACGAGCACAAACAAGCATAAGTTGAAGAGGGATTTGGCTCAGTCAGTGATGGCATGAAACTGATTGGATCAACATAGCAACCATCCGAGATGTTCCAGTACTAAAGTTTTCACTGAATAGCTAAATAGCTTGTTAGCTGAGCGCATTTAACACAAATTCGACTCTACTTTCATCCCATGAATGCATCCATAAGCTGTCCGATTGGCGCCTGTATCTCGAAAAACGTAGCACATCTCTCCCGTGCAATTCACAGCTCTTTGGCTAAATTGTAATAGGTTATTTGCAATAGATTAGTTGCAAATTGAATAGCTTAACAAGAATTGACATAAATTCTTTCATTTTTCTTCAAATCTTATAGTTCTGGCCAACTTGTAGATGATGGTGGTCTTCCCGAAATCTCTCGGTCGCCAATCGAGTCTCAAATCGCATCGAATCGACTCGTTTACTTTGAAAAAACAATAGACAAGAAATAGTTTTTGTAAAGATTTCATCAAAAAATCGATAGAAAAAGCAAATTTTCTATTGAAATTTCTCAAATTTAATCACTGTATGGGCTAAATTAGGGGTTTCGGTGGAAATTGGAAAGTCAAGTGCTTCAAAAATACTATTACATCACTCAGAAAAGGAGATTCGGTTTTATTGGAGATCTAGAATTGAATTATGTTTATAAGAATTTATGGGCGTTCAAAGCTAACGCCCTGAACATTTCCTGCACGTTTCTCAACCAAAGCTTCACAGCTTCAACTCTCAGTCAGCGGTGACATGAATGAAAGATTGAAAATATTGAAATTTCTCAAATTTAATTACTGTATGGGCTAAGTTCGGTGGAAATTGGCAAGTTAAGTGCTTCAAAAATAATATTACATCACTCAGAAAAGGAGTTTGGTCGAGATTTTTAGAAAAATTAAAAATTCCCAGTCAAAAGTTGGTATTGTCGTTGATTGAAAGAGCTGAAAAAGCACGATTAAGAGCTACAGAACAAAACAGAGCTACATAACCAAGCCTAAGCCCAGTCTCTGTTCTTTGCATCAAGGCAGATCCAAAACCTGATTTGAGTCTGGCCTTCAAGATAAGTCATAGTCAGACCAGAGCCTAATCTAGCCTGCCCAACACCTTTGGTTCTTTTATTTTTCAAGTTTTGTATCTATAATTAGGGAAAAACCCTGTGATTGCTTCTTTGAAAGCAGCTGAAACTCAAAAATTGAACTCAATTCTCGTTTTCTTCAATCAGAAAGAGGGAAAAGACAATCTTTCTCTTTTTCTCAGCTTTTTCCCACAAAACCGACCCGATCCAATTAGCGAATAATAATTGAAACTTTAGAAAACACTTTTGCAACTAAATTTTTGTTTTTAAAAAGATTTATCAATAATTTTTCTTATGAATACTTGTTGAATCAATTTTTTCGAACTTTGGCTACCAAACTCTTTCGAATTTTAGCTAACGCTAGCTTCAAAATGTCCTTAACTGTGCAACAAATCGACGAATTGAAAGCCGCCTTTGCTTCGTTTGATAAAGACGGAAGTGGAACGATTGATGGAAACGATTTGGGTCATTTGATGAAAACATTAGGAGAGAACTTTAAAGGAATCGAGCTACAGGTAATGGGAAATAAGGCCAGCACTCGCTGGAAATTAAAACAATAAAAAAAGCGTCATTAAAATCATAAAACACCTTTAAACTCTTTGAATTTCGTAGATTAAATTCCAAGTACTCTTTGAGTTTAAAATTTTGGAAAGATTCGGTTTTAAAAGTTTGGATTGATACTTTTTGGATTGACTGGAAAATTGGCCTATTTTTTGACGAGAAATTGCTTTTCTTAAGTCAAATCAAGTCCAGAATCGGGTATTGAAACATTAAAAGAAGTTTGGAAGTTTTCTTTTGGAGTTTTGGAGCGTTTAGAAGTGTTTAGAAGTGTTTAGAAGTTTTGGAATCAAGCTGGCTTTGTTTTTAAAGGTTGTCTGTTTAAACCCTTGATGGGGAAGATTATAAACTATTTTCAAAGATTATAAACTAATTTTCCAACAAAGTTATAGGCTTGCACGAATCAACGCGTCGACTTTTCCACTCTTCAGCAAATGATCTCAAAGAAGAATGACGATTCGAAAAGAGAATCCCATCTCCGAAAGGCTTTTCAGGCAAACATTTATATTTTATCGTTAAACTGATCAACAATTTCTGTATTTTAAGTCACTTTTCAGATGTTCGACAAGGATCAAAACGGTTTCATTTGTCGCGATGAGTTACGACAAGCGATGTTGGCTGAAGGGGAAACGATAAATGAAGCAGAATTAGACAAAATGATGGCCGAAGCTGATGTGAACGGAGATGGATTGGTGAATTATGATGAGTTTATCGGTTTCTTGTTCAAATAAAGTATCGATTTGAAGACAAATTACAACGTTCCTACCTTTGTAGTCCGTTTTCGGACTTCATAAAGTAACACGCATAACACAACAATGTACTATAGTACAAAGCACTGCTACAATCGTACTGTAGTCAGCACACTGTACTGCAGTATGTTCAATGTGACAGTACTTACATAATAATACTGTAGAATACTGTACGACTAGAGTCCATAGTCCTATGGTAGAACGTAGTACAGCATCAAAAAAGCTTGATATAACATAGTATAGTATCAACAAAGCTCAGTATCGTAATACAGTCGAACCTCTCTATAACGAACCTCGATATAACGTAAACCTCTCTATAACGTAAGGCGTGACCGGTACCGGCCGACGTTAAGCTATATAAAACGGCACTCTATATAACGTAAACCTCTATATAACGTAAGCTATAGCCGTCCCGTGAGTCACGTTATAGAGAGGTTCGACTGTACTAAAGTTACCATGAAGTTACAAAGGTTTTTAGCTATTTAATGTCTTAATTAAAATCAGACTTTTTACTAAATCTATCTCATAAATGCAAATTTACAAACGAAATACAGAGAAAGATTATGGACTCGTGGAATTACTCGTGGAATTTGTCAGATCTCCATCACCAAGCGGTACCCAAACCGTTGGCAATGGGCACTTTCGGGGCCCTCTGGGCAATGGGCACTTTCCAATGTTTACTCAAAATCATTGTGCCGACTATGGCACAAATTGTAGCCACAATTCCGAGGAATCCAACCAACCATTTTTTTTTCTTTACAAAAAGCTAGAGTGCCTTCCAGGATTATTTAAATTTTAGATTTTTAAAAATTTCAATCTTTGAGCCATTTTTTATTTTGAACAGAACATTTTGAAGAACTTGAGATTTTGGCGTGGTTGAGCTACAATGGAGAAACACCAATATTTTTTTAGATCTCTGACTTTTTCTAAAAGACTAAGATTCACACCTTTAACAAGTTTTGGGCAAAAAGCGTAAAATGCAAAAAAGTTAGGTCCTGGCCGGGATCGAACCGGCGGCCTTGCCCGTGTAAAGGGCACGTGATAACCACTACACCACAGGACCACGTCTTGTCAGAGGCCGTAAGCGTATTTTAAAGCATTTTACAGCCAAATCTTGATAATTTACGAAGTAAAACAGACGGCTTTTGTATCCGAGAATCGATCGTAAATTCGTAAATAAAATCGAAATAAAATTCGGTACTCTTCGCTGATCGGATAGAGAGCGTCGGTCATTGGTAAATAAGCGCCATGAAAATCGATAATCCCAATTGTGTACCGTTTTGCTTTCGGATTTCCTGCGCACGCCTGAAAAATAGATCTTAGGGTAGGGAAAGCATTAGCAATATGAAACTTTAGACATCTAAAACCTTAACCTCAGCATTTCCATCAGCCCTTTATAGTAAAAACTCGAATAGAGTATGTTAAAGCGTTTCCTAAAGCACGCGAACTTTTGAAACTATCGTAATCCTGTCTGTAGTGAATCTATCTCTAGTATAATCCTTTCTGTGACTTCTTTCAAAGATATCAAAGATCAAAGATCCAATTTTAAACCAGAATATTCCATTCTATCCTTAATATTTATAGCCAAAGCTCCCAAATAGCCGATTGACAGCCGGGCGCCGAAATCTCCACAGCATTTGCGAGCTTACGCTTAGCTTAGCTTAGCCAAGCTTACGGCACTCAGGATTCCCAAGTCGTCTTCGATCCAAGTACTAACCGAACCCAACGTTCATTAACTTGGCAGATCAGACGAGATGCCGTGTTTTCAACGTGGTATGGTCGTAAGCAAATGTGCGGCTGTATCGCCTAGATTCCCCAAGAAATCTCTTAAGAAATCCAAATCCACAGCTTCACCCTTTCATCTCTCATCGTAAGCTTTGTTTTCACTATCTCAGTTGTTTTTCCCCGCCCAACACTCGCTTACCCACCGTTTCACTAAAAGTAAATCAACACTCCTCCTTTAAACTATGAAACATGAAATCACACTTCAAAGCCATTCAAATTTCTAGTTTATTTGTGCATCCCCTAGCGGGAACGCGTTCCAAAATTTTTTTCGAGACACTGTTGGAAGGTCTCGGGGTTAATGCTAACCTCAAACTTGGGTAATTAAACCGAAGAGTGGGGTTTCTGTCGCCCTATGTGGACCGGCCGTATGCCAGATGCCGCTTTTTCCTACGAGACACAAGGAAAGTACACACTGTCGTGTCGTCTCGCGTCTGTGGCTGATGCTCTCTCGTGTTGCTGGTGGCCGCCTATTTCACTCGTCTTTCATCTCGACGCATATTTGCCCGAATAACGAGTGAAATAGGCTCGAGAACACAAGAGAGCATCAGCGCTCGCAGACACGCGAGACGACACGACTGTGTGTACTTTCCGTTTCATAGTTTATCAAGTGCAATTGTTGCTTCACTTTCAGTGAAACGGTGGCGCGGAACCATACGGGAAATTGTGCAATATACACTGCTGGACATAATTTTAAAGGCAGTCGAATTTTTACGATTTTTTGGAAAATATCGAATATCCAATAAAATTGTCTTTTAAACATCATTACTATCATAATTTTACGTGTATAACTGTAAAAATCCGGGAGATGATAATTGAAACTTTTAAAGAAAAATCAAATTTATTCAAAAAGTGCCTCTGGCAAGTGGTCATAATTTTAAAGGCATTTGAAAAAAAGTTAACAATTTTGTCTTAAATCATTTATTTTGTACTTTTAATGCATCTTTTTTGCATTTTTTAAATGCTTACATATCATATTTTCGATATGGGTAAAGGAAAACGACTTTCCGATCAAGAAAAAGACATCATTGATGGCTTGAAACTGAATAACTGGAGCGATCGCGATATTTCGGCAGAAATCAACCGATCTCCTTCTGTAGTCGATTCTTATGTCAGGGATTCAACTGGCTATGGTACCAAAAAGCATTCTGGAAGGAAACCGAAAACTACAAAAAGGAATCGACGAGCAATCATTCGAACGGCCTCAAACTCAACAGCAACCTCGTCAAAAATCAAAGCACATCTGAATCTGGGAGTCTCCTCAAGGACAATTCGAAGAGTTTTATCGAAAAGCAAGTTGCTTGCTCGCAGGCGCATGCGAAAAGCCCCCTTTATTACGCCGATAAATCAAAAAGCTGTTGGACTTCGCAGACAAGAACCCGCAAATAGACTGGAGCTCAGTAAGTCAATTAAGCTTGTGTTTTATAAATTTTCATTGCTTTAGATTGTTTGGTCAGATGAAAAGAAATTCAATTGTGATGGGCCGGATGGTGGTCGCTACTATTGGCACGACCTACGTAAAGACAAACTGCACTTTTCGCGAAGAAACTGCAAAGGAGGAGGAGTGTTGTGCTGGGCGGCCTTCTCATCGACCCGACGGATCAAATTGGTTTTTGTGCCAAAGAAAATGAACTCTAGTCAATATCAGTTTGTGCTTCGCCGATCTCTACTTCCCGTCTGGAGCCGCAATCGTCATCGAAATTTGGTGTTTATGCAGGACAATGCGCCAATTCACGCAAGTCAAAGCACGACAGCCTGGCTCCAAAGGAAAGGAATCCCACTCTTGGACTGGCCAGCCAATTCACCGGATTTAAATCCGCAAGAAAACATCTGGGGCTATATGGTCAGAAAGATTTATGAAGGAAATAAGACTTATGGAAGCGTCAGCCAGCTTAAAAAGGCAATTATTAAAGCTTGGCAGACCGTCGATCAGAATCTCGTTGATAGCCTTGTGGGCAGCATGGAAAATAAACTTTTACAAGTAATTCAGCGTCACGGAGATCCAATCGATTATTAATTTGTTAATTTTTATCAATTTTTGCTCATTTTGTTAAAATTGTTAACTTTTTTTCAAATGCCTTTAAAATTATGACCACTTGCCAGAGGCACTTTTTGAATAAATTTGATTTTTCTTTAAAAGTTTCAATTATCATCTCCCGGATTTTTGCAGTTATACATGTAAAATTGTAATAGTAATGATGTTTAAAAGACAATTTGATATTCGATATTTTCCAAAAAATCGTAAAAACTCGACTGCCTTTAAAATTATGTCCAGCAGTGTATGGTAGAGAAACTTTAAACTTTTGAAAAATACGGGTTCTCCTAAAGCTGAAAACTGATCCCCAACATTATTTTGGCGTTCTCATGCCAATAAGATTGTTCGAGTTTTCGGAGTAGTTGATTACCTTTTGAAGAATTTCGATACTTCTAGCTGAAATGACGGTGAAATGTGAGCGTCCGAGGGGGGACTTTGGGGAGCGCGCGCTTTCTGGCACAGATAGACGAGAAAACGAGAAATCGCCCCCCCCCCCCTCCCAACGCACTCGGTTTTTAATTCTTAAAGGGTCTTAAAGAAACTAAAGTTCTAAATTCAAAAAGCAAGCGATTTACCCCGTAAACCTTTGCAAGAATTGGTTCCCAAGTCCCAAGAACGATCGGCAAAAAAGCAAAAAAGCACTCAGGATTCCCAAGTCGTCTCCGATCCGAGTATTACACGAACCCAACGTTGATTAACTTGCCAGATCCGGCGAGAAAATGAAATCAAGCCTCAATTTTACAGTTTCAGTTTATTTGTGCATCCCCTAACGGGGATGCGTTCCAAAATTTTATCGAGACACTGTTGGAAGGTCTCGGGGTTAATGCTAACCTCAAACTTGGGTAATTAAACCGAAGAGTGGGGTTTCTGTCGCGCTATCTGGACCGATCGTGTGCCAGATGCCCCTTTTTCCTACGAGACGCACGAAAAGTACACATAGTCGTGTCGTCTCGTGTCTCTGCCAGGGCTGATGCTCTCTCGTGTTGCTGGTGGCCGCCTATTTCACTCGTCTTTCATCTCGACGCATATTTGCCCGAAGAACGAGTGAAATAAGCTTGAGAACACGAGAGAGCATCAGCCCTCGCAGAGAGGCAAGGCGACACGACTGTGTGTACTTTTCGTGTGTCTGGTAGGAAATAGTGGCATCTGGCACACGATCGGTCCACATAGCGCGACAGAAACCCCACTCTTTGGTTTAATTACCCAAGTTTGAGGTTAGCATTAACCCCGAGACCTTCCAACAGTGTCTCGAAAAAATTTTGGAAAGCGTCCCCACTAGGGGATGCACAAATGAAAGAAAAATGTGAGTCTTGATTTTATTTTTCATAGTTTATCAAAGAATGTGTGCAATCCTGAGACTCAAGTACAATGCCTCCAAAACCTTGAAAGGACTTCCTTTT